>QNQO01000849.1:0-495514 GCA_003290165.1 Berberis thunbergii | reverse complement strand
TATGCATGTGCACTTCTCTTTGGATGAATTACTTGCCCTTTTCCATTCGTTTTGCTTCGAACTTATGGTCTTTTCTTTCAGCATTGGTGATAGGTTTGCTTTGCTTTTATGTATTTTGGTTTCCGGCTGCGGCCAATTTTTTGTTTTGGTTATATTACGGGTAAAGTCCTCATGTACCCCCGTATTGATGTAAATCAATTTTTTGACAAGTAATAAATGTCTCGCATTCCAGAGGTGCCCCTCCCCACTGGAGGTTTATTAAAAAAAAGGTTTTTCATACTCGAGCAGGCATGGGCTAGGGTAGGGCTAGTGCCGTACCCAACCAACTTGCAGCCCTAATCTTCCCGCGCAAACTTGTCTTTCATTTATCCCTCATTTGGACATAGTATATGCTACCCTGATGGGAATCAATCATATAATCATTGTCAGGTTAGCGACATCAAAAAACAGTTTCTTTGTTCATGATCTGATAATAATGAATTTGTCATCTAATTTTTTATGTGTTATACTAGTATTTTTTGGGATCTCTTCATTATACGTATCAGCTGTAGGGATTTTATGTTATTATTGGCAATTAGTGGGAATATGCAATTCAATTTCCTCTCGAACTTAGTAATGCTCCAGTAAGTTATTCGTTTTATTTAAATTATTGTTTCAGTTCGGAACAATTATAATATATCAAATTAGATGAAATGATAGATGTATCACTTTATTTATGAAAATATTATAAAATTGTTTGGTGAATTGTTACAATCTTGATATTATTTAGGGGTAGGTTCATGAAGACATTACATTTAACCCATATTGAAGACAGTATGATGTCAGTCTGTTCATAGTTAAGGGTGGCATTAAGAAGTTCATTATTATTAAAAAAACGAAGGAATGAAAATTACACAAGGCATAATTTTAAAGCAATGATTACCACAATACTATAACATGTCATAAGACACGGCCTTAAAAGATATTACATGCCTTACCCATTCTTCACAATAATTCTCTGATACCCAACTTCAAGCTTCGTTGAGGTTTCTTTTATCAATTGTCTTCAAGGTCCCATTTCTTCCGTATGCAGTCTAATTTCATTTTTTTAACACGGCTCTTGCGACATCTTCTATCACAAGTTTATCAAGTTTGACAACACAACATCATCTACTTGATAATTTTTTACCATTTTTTAATACCCAACAATGCATTTTTTTCACATTTTTTTTTAAGTATAACTTTTAATTACTATATTTTGTGTGGGCATTTTGTATATATTGTTTGTACAGGTTTCATAAGTATCATATTTTTACCCAATTACAATTTTTTTTTCTTTATAAATTTAGTTCGGAACTCTTAAAATATTATTTTTAATGAATTAAGAATTTTTTAAGGAGTCTCTTGGAGATGATCTTAATAACGTGTATGTCTAAAACTGAGTATTTAAAACATCGATATTGGACTTTAAGAATCAGGGATTGGAACCTAACAAAATTGGACAAGGCAAGCAAGGTAGCAATTTCACCTAGACTTGTGAACATGAAAGGGACACAACAGAAGATAATAACGGCTTGACACGATAATTCTCGAGTCATCAGAGCATATTTCCACGGAAAATTTGAGCAACCAGCGCTTATCGTTGACAAAATTATTAAAGTCTATAAAAAATTTCAAACCACGTACCCTAGGGTTCATACCATTTGAACTTGTTCTTGAAATCTAACACGTATAAAACATCAGATTATTCAATTTTTACGGATAAGTTTAACACATCTTCTAGGTTTTTGACCTAAACAAAATCTGAAATTTTATCTCAGCAGCCAGATCATGAAAGTTATGTTCTTTTGATTATCTTAATTAAGCTTTCAGTATAAATACACCATGTCATAATCCTTCATTTTCATCAACCCAAACCAATTACCATACATTACATTCATTAAAAATGGGGTGCTCTGTATTTCAACTAGCTCGTGTGTCTTATGGCCTTAGCCATGGTGCAGACCCAAGCTCAAGACTCCCCACAGGACTACCTGAGGGTTCACAACGAGGCTAGAGCCAGCGTTGGTGTAGGTCCTTTGACATGGGACAATGGGCTTGCTGCCTATGCTCAAAACTACGCTAACCGAGTGGCTGCAACTTGCCGTGTGGTGCATTCTAGAGGGCGTTACGGAGAGAACCTAGCTTGGGATAGCGTGGATTTGTCTGGGACTGCTGCTGTGAACATGTGGGTTAATGAGAAGGCAGACTACAACTACGATGCTAATACTTGCGCTGTAGGAAAAGAATGCGGACACTATACTCAGGTGGTGTGGCGTAACTCTGTTCGACTTGGGTGTGCTAAGGTGAGGTGCCACACTGGGGGTACGTTCATCATCTGTAACGTCCTTACTTAGGTAATATAGAATACTTATAATATAGGGTTTGTAAATAAGATGGATCGATCAGTTTGTAAATAAGATGGATCGATCAGGTGTCCTGCCTAGGATGTTGTTACGACTCCATCATTTGTTTATATTTATAAGATTACTTTTGTTAGAGATAGTCTCACATCAACTATTACCACGATCAAATCTCCAATATAAGCTCTGGGCAACTCTCACCTTGCAAGCTGATTTTGGGTTGAGATATGTCTATGGGTTTATTTCAACAACTTCAAATCAGCCCAACAATTCAGATGGTTTGCTTTGACAGTTAATATAAAAGTCGAATGAGACTAAGACTACATCGATTTCAAGATAAGAAAACAAGAAATGGAGCCTAAAGTCCAATATTTGCAAATTAAGTTAAAATCATACCACTGTTTTATTTTTATTTATTTTTTTATGGCCGAAGGCATTTTGATGTTTAAGTCAGTAATTCAGTTGGAGATGGAGATAAAATTGGACATAACTAGTTAAAATTGCATACTTTTGTCGAATGCTCGCTTTACCTTTTATAATGATCACTGTTAATTTCCTGCGTAACTTAAGCATGTGAGCGAAATGAGAGGTGAACGTTCTCTGCAACAATCTCATTCTTTATGAAGATACGTCCGTGAGTGTAACTCCCTTCACGACTCTTTAAGGTTTCTCCATTTGAGAGATAACTTTATCAGATCTGAATTTGGGTTTTTGATAGACTCTGCTTTAGCTTTCATGACTGCATTCGGTCTCCTCTAGACTTTATGAATTCACCTGATATTGAGATATTTGATTTTCATGATAGATGATCTTTGCCACATATGTGGCTGCGATGACGTTATTATTTGATGTATCATCACTACTCATTATGAAGCCGATAATAATAGATATCGACGAGTTCTTTATGTCATCAACACCTTCCTTTTCAACTTAGCATACAAGAAAGAAGTCGGACATCCACTCTCCTTGTGAGAGGTCGCGGGTTCGAGACTCACCAGTTAGGATTTTGTGAGTTTTCGCCCGATTATTAGGAGCACATTTGCTCCGCCGTTGATAAGCCTTCGGGTATTGAATGCAGCAGCTGCTTAGATGGACTAGATCGGGAAGCGAAAGCGAGTCTTCATGCAAGGTGGAGGCAATGGATCGGAGCGAAAACAACTCTCTATGCGAGATGGAGGCGACGAGGACATTAAGTAGCAACAATATTGTAGCCTTCGGGTCTGGTTTGGTTAACCCTATTGGGTCAGTCATGTAGCCTTCGGGCATGGATTAATAAATAAAAGGGTCAACGACCCAAATTTTGAAAAAAAAAAAAAAAAAAAAACTTAGCATACAAGAAGAAAAACTCCAAATTGCAACCATGATCACCCAGGCAACTATGTTGGAACATTTTGTTACAAATTTGCAAGTAATAGTTTACAAATTTTATTAGCATGGCCCATGGACCCAAATTTCTTGATACCTTTAGGCCTATTGTCATAGGAATACACTGGCCAACTTTGGGCTGTTGATGGCAACAATGCCAATCATAAATATAACTTGGATGATTGAAGTAGAAATGTAGATAAGAACCATAATTTTTTGGTCAAAAGATGTAGATAAGAACATTTTACAGTCAACATTTTAAAACACACTAATTAAGGCTAAATCATTCTTCGAAAAACATTCACTTGGGTTTAAAGAGACTTAATTTAGTAGCTAAGATATCTTAACAAACACCATAAGATGAGAATATCCATGTTAGCTTACTAACATGAAAGACGTTTATTTCTAGTCTTCTTGTATCAGAAATTTCTATGTCGAGGAAACCAGCGAGAAAGAGAGGTGGCAGGGGTGAACTGTTCACCCCCCTCGAGATGTTTGTCCACTTTTTTGGTGCGCACAATCCCGAGGGGATGAACGGTTCACCCCCCCTCCACCTCATTTCCTCGCTAGTTTCCTCGACAATAAGAATCACTCTATCAGAGATACCATTTAGTTTTGCCCAATTACAGGAAAAACAAATTCAACGTAGATGGCGTTTGCCATTGAATATATAGCGAAGAATAATGATTTAAATTATTTGGAAAAAAAATCACGAGCTTATTGAATTTAATTTTAATACGTATGCCGTCGTAACATTTATTAGCAGTGATCATGCAGGGCTGCCTGATGACCTTATCAATTACATTGCCGCAGCCTGTTCATGAACCTCATTATCATGACAAAATACAACTTGTAGATTATAATAATCTAGCCTTTGTTTACTTGATTAGCAGCCCTGCTTGGCAAGTCTTCATGGCAGGCATCATATACTGTAAATTTTTAAAATATAACTTTTTATGGCAATCAACAAAATTTTGCTATAAATGCAAATCCTTGTATGTTTCATTTTCCATTCAAGCATCTTTTTACAAGAAAACATTGAAGAAAGAAAAAATGGGGTTGTGTACACTTGAACTAGCTCTAATGTGCTTCATTGGCATAGCCATGGCACATCTAACCCTAGCACAACCACAAGAATTCCTCCGTCTTCACAACGAGGCACGAGCCCAAGTTGGCGTCGGACCTATGCGTTGGGACAACCAAGTTGCATCATACGCTCAAAACTACGCTAATAAGATGTCCAGCACTTGCAATATGATCCACTCCGGTGGACCATATGGTGAGAACCTAGCCTGGGGTAGTGATGACTTATCGGTTGCAGGAGCAGTGAACATGTGGGTTAATGAGCGTCAATTCTATGATGTGGGTTCGAACACATGCCAAGGAGGCGAATGCCTTCACTACACTCAGGTGGTGTGGCGCAACTCGGTCAGGCTTGGGTGCGCTAAGGTCAGGTGCAGCACTGGGGGTACGTTCATCACTTGTAACTATGATCCCCCAGGTAATTGGATAGGCCAACGTCCTTACTCAGAGAGTATGTAAACTAGTTCCTCTAAGGTGAATAAGAATCGGCCTAATATAAACTAGTCCTCAGGAGTTAGGGCATCCAAGTTGTTTCGCTGTTGCTGGCGTTTGCTTTTGTTCTTTGTACTTATTTACGTAATGTTTCATACGTATGGTGCCGTGGTTCTTTTACTTATGAGAATATCAGAGAAGTATTTTATAATAATTAAGTGTGTAAATGAACTAGTAACAATGTCATTTTCCCTATGTAAGCAGCCTCAATGATGCCATTTTTATTGAGTTGAATCAATATTTGGATATGCCTTGATGGTCCAATTGCAAGTATCAAATGTTTTACGACCTAACAAATCATCTTATTTAGGCCATGTTCATTACAATAGCTATTTTGCGAACAATTGTCAATGGTGTTTATAAATTTTTATGGGGAAAATAGAGTTAGTTTTGCACTCAAACGCTTTATCGAATGGGGTTCTAAATACTACATCAAATTGACATTTTTATAACAATCCTCAAAGCAGTATCATTTTTTAAGTGTAACAATTCACCTAACAATTTTACATATTTAGACAAACAAAATGATACAATAATTGTATCACCATGAAGAGTATGGTTATAAAAGTCATACTATTCATGGTGATCCAACTTATTGTATCATTTTTTTGTGTTACTGTTTTTCATTTTTTTGACTAAATTTAGTTTTGACTTGAAATTGTTTGGTGAATTGTAACATCTCAAAAGTGATACTGTTTTTAGAATTGTTACAAAAGTGTCAATTTGGTGTAGTGAAACATGACTTGATCAAAGAAAAAAATTAATTTTTTTTTAGTAAGTTTTACTATAAATGTCCAATTCTTCTATCTCAATGTTCATCCCAATTAGCATACAAAGCAAAAGAGAAGAAGAAGATGATGAGGTTCTTTACACTTGAACTAGTTCTTGTGTGTTTGATGAGTTTTATCAATGGTGCATGTAACCATAGCGCAAAATACTCCACAGGACTGGCTAAGGGCACACAACACGCCTCGCTCCCAGGTTGGCGTTGGCCCTATGACATGGGGCAACAGGGTTGCAACATACGCTCAAAATTATGCCAATCGGATGGCTCCAACCTGCCGTTTGGTGCACTCCGGCGGCCCATATGGTGAGAACCTGGCTTGGAGTAGTGGCAATATGAATGCCATAGCTGCAGTGAGACTATGGGTTAATGAGAAGGCAGACTATCATTACAACACTAATACTTGCAATCCAGGGAAACAGTGCGGTCACTACACTCAGGTGGTGTGGCGTAACTCTGTTCGCCTTGGGTGCGCTAGGGTGAGGTGCAACAATGGAGGAACCTATGCAATTTGTAGCTATGATCCTCCAGGCAACTGGGTAGGCCAATGGCCTTACTCCCAGGATATGTAACAAAACCATCTGATCTGATCAATAAGGCAGAGCAAATGAACAAAATAAAATTGGATTGATGAATAAAAAAGATGTTGATCTTTGTATATAATCATCCATATATGTAGCTCTATTGCTCTTGCCTTACACGTGCGCTGTACCATGCTCACCGATATAGGCTATGTTTATCGTTTCTTAATTGTACTTGTTTTTGTTTTCCTTGTTTCATTCTTTCCTAATATAATTTCCATCGTATGTCACAGACTGGAAATTTAGTGAATTGGCTAATCATTATGAACAAGGAGGAGGGTTGAGGAAGAAGCAAACTGTAACTTTGTTTCCAACACATGCATTTGAAGGAAATGTTGTGACCATTATACTGGAATGGTATTTGGGTCATGGTTCCTCTTCGTGAGTTGATCATCTAGTCAATCAATCGTTAACTGATCATGTGCGATACATGTAAACACACCTTACACAAAGGATGATGATTTTGCCCACTTCTTCTTGGACAAGTCTAATTACCATTCATCTTAATTCCTCTTTGCTTAGGCCAACCATACTTCATCGCACTGTGGAATATTTGAATTGAGTAATTATATGGGACTAATAATAGAGGCTCTCCAGTAAAAATGACAACACAAGAAAGTCTAATGAATTGAAGCCACTGAAAATTAGACGACTTTTCTGGTCTTGAAAATAAAAAGGAGAAGGGGACTGTCCCATGTCCACATTCATTCAAGAAAACCAATCTTATAACTTGTGTCAATTCTGTAGACTATTGAAGGAAGATGGTGAGTTTCAACTATGCTATTGTAGCTTAGCTGATAAGCTTGTGTCAGATGTTATTATAAGTTAAGGTTTAAACCTTATTATCGGCATTTGGATTAAAGGATTTAAAAAAAAAAAATCTGCTATTGTATTGTGTATCGTGATGGGCTTGGCCATGGTGCAAACTCAAGACATCCCAGAAGTCTATCTCAACCACACAACGGGCAATTTCATGTCAACTTTCTTACCCTAGAGGATACGGTATATGCAAATACCAAATGCTCCTTTTGATTCAAATCAATGTGTATAGTTATTTGATAATAAGATTTAAGAAACTCCAAGTCAGAAATTCAACAATATGCTGCCTAGTCCAATTTTCTCCGGCTAGAACTTTTCTACATATACTTACCTAGAAAGCTTTAAAATCCTGATTAGGCCCTAAAGCGAGAGATTGGATTGGACCAACATTGGCAATTTTCCACAATTTTAACTTATCCGTATAGAAACATGGTTAATTAAGCTAAGTGAGTTTCTTATGAACTAATCCCATGGTGTAGACCTTTCTATCCATAACGACTCGAAAGAGTCAAGAACATATTCTTTACAAAGAAAAGGTACCATCCAATGCCTAATCGAAAAAAAGTGTCAAATCCAAAAGCAAACCAATCAACCAGCGCAGACAAAAAAAATAATTTCTAGATGGTTAGGGAGTGTTTGGTTGCATGAAATCATATGTCATGAAAATTCATGAGGAGACCTTTATATTCTCATGTTTATGAAACTTCAATTTTCACCATTGATTAAAAAAAATTAAATAGTGCATGTGGAGTTATACTTCAAATTAGACTCAATATAGGGATATCTTCATGAATTTCCATGACATAGGTTTCATGCAATCCTATGCCATGGAAATTTAAAAAAATAATTTCTAGATGCTTAGGGTGTGTTTGGTTGCATGGAATCCTATGCCATGAAAATTTATGAGGAGATCACTACATTTTAGGCTAAATTGATATATCACTTCACATTTACCATTTGACCACCATTTGATTTTGTGATAAATGGTGGGAATGGAAGTCCCATGAACATGGGAATCTCACTCCTTAGCCCCCCAAGGCATGTGATTCTCATGTTCATGGGACTTTCATTCCCACCATTGATTACAAAATCAAATGGTGGATGTGGAGTGATATATCAATTTAGCCTAAAATGTAAGGGTCATCTCATAAACTTTCACGACATAAAATTTCATGCAACCAAACACACTCTTAGAGTGTTGATTTTGATCTCAAATAATGATGTCAAATTAGAAACAATGTGATTTCAAGCGAGTGATGTGTGCATGTGATGTCAAATGATATTTCTTCTATAAATATGTCCATGCCTAGCCTTGTACCTCAAACCAGGCAAAGCAAAGCCATTCTTATTGTGTTGAAGAAACATCATGAGTTTCAACAAAGCTGTATTCTGTGTCATTGTGAGCTTAGCCATGGTGCAAATCATGACCACCTTAGCTCAAGAAAACCCAGATGAGTGGCTCACCCCACAGAACGGTGCCCGTAGTGCAGTCGGAGTTGGGCCTTTGACATGGGACAACACACTTGCAGACTATGCGAGAAATTACGCAAACCAGAAGGCTACAACTTGCGAAATGGTGCACTCCGGTGGACCATATGGTGAGAACCTCTCTATGAGCACCGGTGACATGTCTGTTGCTGGGGCTGTCAGCCTGTGGGTTAATGAGAAACAATACTATAACTATGATGCAAACTCATGCGCTTCTGGCGAACAGTGTGGCCATTACACTCAGGTGGTGTGGCGCAACACCAAGAGTGTTGGGTGTGCTAAGGTAGGATGTAACACTGGCGGTACTTTTGCAATATGCAGCTACAACCCACCTGGTAACTACATAGGCCAACGCCCTTACTAGACGATTATAGAGCCACTCGAGATCCTTCACAATGAAGACTACTCGATCTCCATGCAAGTATATGTATGAGTTATCAATTGTAAGGTTATGATCTGAAAATAAGTTATGGATTTTATATCCAACATCATGTATGATCAAATCCTATTATAAGGTTATGATCTGAAAATAAGTTATGGAAAACATCGCAGGGTCCATCAATATTATTAGCAAGTAAAATGGTTGCATGCAAGACATTATCTATCCCGTGAAACCTACACTTTTAGTAGAAAGAAATCATCATCGTCATTAAAGCTCATTTCTGACGAAGAAATAAAAATAAAAATAAAAATTGTGATAATGAATTTCCTTTGATGGAAATTGTTGAACATCATTTTCATAGAGGAAAGGCTATCTACGGCATCTAGTTTGATCGAAACATGTGTGGTCAAATTCAAAGAAAATTGCCGAGTCTACTTGGTTCAATTAAATATCCTTGATTTTGTTGATTTATTAACAAAATTGAAACTGACACGTTAATTTCTTAGCTGAGTGAAGCTAAGGGAAACGGGTTGTGCAATCAGGATTAGAAGAGGATTTTTACAACCTCCAGATACACATATACACTTTTGGGATTTCATCGTTCTTTCAAGATCACACCATATCACCTTAATTGCAAAATCTGATTTTGTAATAATTTTCGTTCTTAGCTTACTTAATTGTCTAAAACTCATTTGGTTAATGTACTCAATTGACTTGTGATCAACTACAAAAAGGGTCTTGTTAAGTGGATTCGCGGTATGATCAATCCAGATTGCCTGTAACATGCATGTTTAATTTGCAAAATCCCTACTTCATATACTTTACCTAATCGCATATATTTCAGGTACTCCTATTTTTTTCAAGAAAAAAAGATGGAACATTTTCTCATGAATTAGTGTTCCTAAGTTACGGTGCAGACGATTCCAACTCTCAGGATCTGCATTTTTTTTTTCTTACACCCTACGGAATTGACTTCCAAATTACTATTTTTTGGGGGCTAATTATTTATGTTTACTTTTGACCAGCCTGATTATGGCCACAACATATGCCATAAATCACTCCATATAAAAGATTATATTGCTTGAGCAGCCTTATAAACTTTACATCCTTCAAGAGGTCTGCCTTTCTCACCCCCAATTCTAGCGGGCTTGGAAAAGAGCGAGGTTGCTGCCAAGGGTAAATGTACACTTTTGTCCCCTCTTTAACCATTTAAAAAAAAAAAATGTATTTACACCCCCAACCAGCAAACCAAGCGGCTGGCCAGGCCAACAAGAATCACTCCATTCTCACATGACTTTGGCTTTCACTTGCAATTCTTTTGAGTTTTTGCTTTTCTTTGTCTTTGTGAATCCTACAATTATGCAGTATTCAATTCATTATTGTTGGCACTTGGCAATACAAACTTGTTATATTCCAAGATAAAACTTTGATATTTGGATGATAAAAGAATGCTAGATACATTCTCTTTTTTTTTTCTTTTTTTCTTTTTTTTTTTTGTGCCAAACACGAAGATGTTTATTAAAGATAGAAAAGGAAACAAAATACAAATTTCTAAACAAATTATAAGTCGAACCCATCTTTCACAACAATTCCCTAATCTCGATAAAGATAAAATACTCTGATCTGTTGAGCCCTTCAAAAACTTCATATTTCTCTCTTTCCACACACACTACATGAGTACGTGAGAAACCCTACGCCATAACCACTCCGTCCATCAGGAAGGATTAGCTTGGAACCACCAGCTTAGCCAATCTAAAATGGAACCATGAAACATCAAACTCAAACAAAATTCTGACAAGAACTGCTTCACATGGATTTGGAGAATCTGCAGTGAAGCATCAAATGATCAAGCGTCTCATCAATCTCATTACAAAGCACACAAAGACTTCTTGTGTGAATTCCTCTTTTCCTTAACCTATCTTTAATCAAGATTCTTTCATGCAACACTGACCAACTAAAGAAATTTATCTGAGGAAATTTTTTTTTCACCAAAACCAGATTCTTGTGAGAGGAAATGAATGAGTTGAAATTAATATCATAATGAGAGGCAACCAACATATCAAAAAATTCTTTCATCAAGAAGCCCACACATTTACCATTCCACACCCAACTATCAGATTCCTCTGAGAGCATCTTGCTATCCTTATTCATGCTCCTTCTCTTTCATGTTCCTTATCTTTTCAACCATTCCCTTATCTTAATTATGGGAAATTCTAATTGGCGAGGAAACGGGCAAGGGAGGGGGGATGGAGCGTTATTAGACAAACCCCCCTCCCTCGCCCGTTAAACAAACCCCTTAATTAGATGTGTTATTATAAAAATAAATTTCATAAATAAAAGAAAAGAGAATTTTTTATTTTCTCCTCAATCTAAAAGTGATAAAATAAATCTCATATAGTGAATTTTGCCTTTTTTTTAATATCAATTCTGTTAGCCCCATCGATCACATAATTGACGTCATTTATTTATTTTAAAATTGGGTTATTGATTTTATTTATTTATTTATTACTTCATGCCCAAAGGCTACATAATTGACTTAACCAAATCAGGTCCGAAGACTACAATATTGTTGCCACTTAATGTCTCTATGATCTCCATTACCTTCATCTTACATAGAGACTTGCTTTTACTCCAATTCATCGCTTCCACCTTGCATGAACCAATAATAGAGACTAATGAATTGAGTAATTATATGAGACTAATAATAGAGACTCTTGAGTAAAAATGACAACACAAGAAAGTCTAATGAATTGAAGCCACTGAAAATTAGATGACTTTTCTGATCTTGAAAATAAAAAAGGATCGAGAAGGGGACTGTCCCATGTTCACATTCATTCAAGAAAACCAATCTTATAACTTGTGTCAATTCTAAACACAGTTGAAGGAAGATTATGAGTTTTATTTATATTTGTGTAGGATGGTATCACAAATTCAAGATTTAAACCTAATTAACGGTATTTAGATGGGAAATTCTAAATGTTGAGGAAACCAGTGAGGAGAGAGACATGGCGGGGTGGGAGCTGTCCACTCTGTTCGGGATGCGCACACAAAAATTGCGGCACTCATCCCGAGCAGATGGACGGCTCCCACCCCGCCACGTCCCTCTCCTCGCTCGTTTCCTCGCTCTCTATCCTCACTCCATTTGGATTAAAGGATTTTAAAAAAAAAATCTGCTATCGTATTGTGTATCGTGATGGGATTGGCCATGGTGCAAACTCAAGACAACCCAAAAGTCTATCTCAACCCACACAACGGGCAATTTCATAGGTCAACTTTCTTACCCTAGAGGATACGGTATATGCAAATACCAAATGCTCCTTTTGATTCAAATCAGATTGATAACAAGATTTAAGAAACTCCAAGTCACAAATTCAACAATTTATTGATTTTCCCCGGCTAGATCTTTTCTACACATACTTGTCTCGAAAGCTTTAAAATCCTGATTAGGCCCTAAAGCGATAGATTGGATTAGACCAGCATTGGCGTTTTTCTGCAATTTTGACTTACAGTTTGGAGGAGGCTCAGAAAACACATGGTCGAGCTTAACAAAAGTAAGAAGTATTCCATGTTGTAGACCATCAATTCATAAGGACTAACAAAAACTCCAGACCAGAATTCTTCAAAAGCCGAAGATGTTACTTAACTGGACCAGATTCTTTTACCAAAATTTTCTAGTCTTGGTGGTGGAAAACAAAGAACATGAACTAACCGATGTCTTCGCATGTAATTTCGGAAAAAGAGAAGAATTAAATTTTGAATTTTTTGGTAATCTGGACACAACTCTTTGAAAATAATTGAATTTTGCAAAAGACATTTTTTGACTGAGCATTAGTTAGAGCTAAAGAGGGACACATCCTTTGGGATTGAGTGTATTTATAATTTTATATGACATACTGATTGAGGTTTTTGAAAGAAAAAAAAGAGAGGCCTATAGTCATGATTTTTCACTTTTTCATTTCAACCGTAGATCGGATATCTAACGATGGAGACAAAAACGTGCATTTTAAATTATCATAGAAACATGGTTACGCTAAGTGAGTTTCTTATGTAGTAATCCCATGGTCTAGACCAAAAGAGTGAACAGCAGACTCTTTACAACCCAAAACGTACGGGACCCATTTAAAATGAGTCGTCGAAAACAAAGAAAATGTACCATCCTATGCCTTTTGCATGTAATTTCAAAGACAAAAAAAAAATCTTGCAACAGTGTTGATTTTGATCTCAATTATGATGTCAAATCATAAACAATGTGATATTCTAGCAAGTGATGTCAAATAATAATAGCTTAGATTCATTAATCCATCAAGTATTTCTTCTATAATTAATAAATATGTCCATGCCTTGTACCTCAAACCAGGCAAAGCAAAGCCATTCTTATTGTGTTGAAGAAACATCATGAGTTTCATCAAAGCTGTATTCCGTGTCATGGTGAGCTTAGCCATGGTGCAAATCATGACCACTTTAGCTCAAGAAAACCGAGATAAGTGGCTCACCCCACAGAACGATGCCCGTAGTGCAGTCGGCTTTGGGCCTCTGACATGGGACAACACACTTGCAGACTATGCGAGAAATTACGCAAACCAGAAGGCTACAACCTGCGAAATGAAGCGCTCTGGTGGACCATATGGCGAGAACCTCTCTTGGAGCAGCGGTGACATGTCTGTTGCTTTGGCTGTTAGCCTGTGGGTTAATGAGAAACAATACTATAACCATGATGCAAATGTTGTATTAAATCATACGCTTAAGACTCTAGTTGATTCAATGGAAATAAGAAGAACAGAAACATACCGGATCGATCCATAGCGATTTCCCCGTTGATTGTGATGAGTTTGGATTGTTTGGATCTTCCGATTGATTCAAGCGTTTTCCCTTAGATCTCTGTTGAGAGGATACAGAAAATAATTCCAAAGTTTTGTTCTTTCTACGCATACGCTCAATCGGGGACCCATCCTATTTATAATGTCCATAAGTCACAACCCTTCAAATTACGGGCTGTGAATTTCCAATTCTGCCCCTCATTGAATTAGAAATTACATCCTTATTTACACCATGTTATTTATTAATACCTTATAGTCCAATACCCCTATTAGATCACATATTTAAATGGACTATACTTTAAGATAGCAATACACGTTATATTACATATGTGTGCCCACATTATTGGATTTGTCCAACAATCTCCCACTTGGGCCACATATGTTACCGTTAATGTGTATAACCGTATGAGCTCAAAACTTGCTATCACAAGTAAAGGTATTTCGAAACAATCTCGTCCGTTGACTATATTGATATAGGATTAAAGCGATTTGCGTCACAAGTAGCGTAACGAAATCCATCAATAGTCACATATACCAATATAATCAAATGACATAGATCAAACATGGATGTAGAGCATGGAAATTACATGTGATGTGATCCAAACATGTCTATTTCCAACCGGTCCAACTTTAATCTTTAATGAGATCAAACATATAATAAACAGACAATTGACTGAAGACTTTATTTCTGCAGAAAATACTAAATTACACCAATGTGTCCAAAAATTCATCATAGAACAACAAAACTCCCACTAAACCATGATATCCTCATGTGACATAACACCCATATGAGCGGTGTGCTCATGAAAGACCTTGGGTGGTAATCCCTTAGTAAGCGGATCCGCAATCATGGAGTGTGTCCCAATATGCTCTATGAAAATCTGTTTATTCTCTACTCTCTCCTTCACAACCAGGAACTTTATGTCAATATGATTTGACCTATACGAGCTCCTGTTGTTGTTGGCATATAAAACTGCTGACTTATTGTCACAATATAACTTTAGTGGTCTTTCTATGTCATTCAAAATGCGCAGCCCAGTGACAAAATAACGCAGCCATAATCCGTGGTTGGAGGCCTCAAAACACGCCACATATTCTGCTTCCATGGTGGAAGAAGCTATGAGTGTCTGTTTAGCACTTCTCCAAGAAATAGCTCCTCCAGCTAACAGATAAATGTAGCCTGATGTAGATTTCTACTATCTTGGCATCCAGCAAAATCAGAATCAGCATACCCTATGATCTCCAACTGATCTGATCTCTTGTATGTGAGCATGTAATCCTTAGTTCTCTGTAAATATCTCATAACCCGTTTAGCTGCTTTCCAGTGACTCATCCCAGGGTTATCCAAATATCTGCCAAGCATTCCAACAATGAATGCTATGTCTGGACGTGTACATACTTGAGCATACATAAGACTCCCAACAGCGGATGCATAGGGGATCTTTTGCATCTCTACAACTTCAAGTTTAGTCTTAGGACACTGTTTAAGACTGAATTTATCTCCTTTAGATATAGGGGTATCTCCTGGTTTACAATCTTGCATGCCAAACCTTTTAAGCACTTTTTCTATATAGCCCTTTTGTGATAATCCAAGAATACCCCGAAAACGATCCCGGTATATCTGAATCCCTAAGACAAAAGAAGCTTCACCAAGATCTTTCATTTCAAATTTCTTTGATAGAAATCTCTTGGTTTCGTGCAACATGTCTATATTATTAGTGGCAAGCAATATGTCATCAACATACAAAACCAAGAAGATATGCTTACTCCCACTGAACTTATGATACACACAGTTATCAACAACATTTGTCTTAAAACCAAACGAGACAATTACTTGATGAAATTTGTAGTACCATTGACGGGAAGCTTGCTTGAGCCCATAGATGGATTTCTTTAGTCTGCAAACCATATTCTTTGGGTCTCCAGACACAAAGTTTTCTGGTTGCACCATATAAATTGTTTCATCAATGTCGCCATTGAGAAATGCTGTTTTAACATCCATCTGATGCAACTCAAAGTCAAAATGTGCAACAAGAGCCATGATTGTCCTAAATGAGTCTTTCTTTGACACTGGAGAGAAAGTCTCTTTATAGTCGATGCCTTCCTTTTGAGTGAAGCCTTTAGCTACAAGACGAGCTTTATACCTTTCCACATTACCTTTTGAGTCCTTCTTGGTTTTGAATATCCATTTACAACCAATAGGCTTTGTATTTTCAGGTAATGGGACAAGATCCCAAACTTGATTGTCTTGCATAGACTTGTACTCCTCATTCATAGCATCTATCCACTTTTGAGAGTTAGAATCCTGCATGGCTTGATGGAAGTTGATTGGATCATTTTCCACCAATCCATCATTTTCCTCATGTTCTTCGAGAAATACCATATAATCATCCGGAATTGCTCTTCTCTTTTCTCTCGTGGATCTCCTTAATGGCATTTGATCTTGAGGTTGTTGAGTTTGTTCTTCTGGAATATTTAATTCAATTGGAGCAGGGAGTAGTTCAACATTGTCCTGTTGAGGTTCCAGATCTGCTTCTTGATCAATGAAGGGTAGTGGAACATGTACATTGTCAACAACAGTAGTAGGAGTCGAAATTGATTCCTCCTCAAAGACAATGTCTCGTACCTGATTTCTCCCCCCAAACTCGACATCCTCAAAAAATGTTGCTGTCCCCGTTTCAAAAATGGACTTAATAGTGGGATTATAGAACTTGTAGCCCCTAGATCGCTCAGAGTAGCCAATGAAGTAGCTGCTCACTGTTTTGGAGTCCAATTTCTTTTCATTCGGCCGATAAGGCCTTGCTTCAGCTGGACATCCCCAAATGTGAAAATGCTTTAGACTAGGTTTTCTACCTGTCCAAAGTTCATAAGGTGTTTTGGCAGCCGCTTTAGTTGGTACTCTATTAAGGATGTAAGCTGCAGTCTTTAGTGCTTCTCCCCAGAGTGATTCAGGTAATGTAGAATGACTGATCATACTCCTTACCATGTCCTTAAGAGTTCGGTTTCGTCTTTCAGCTACACCATTCATGCTAGGTGATCCCGGCATGGTGTACTGTGGGACGATTCCACATTCCTCTAGGAATTTAGCAAATGGTCCTGGACGTTGTTCACCGGAACCGTCATATCTGCCGTAATACTCACCACCACGGTCAGACCTGACACTTTTAATTCGTTTGTTGAGTTGGTTCTCAACCTCAGCTTTGAAAGCTTTGAACATATCCAGTGACTCAGATTTCTCATAAATGAGATATAGGTACCCATAGCGTGAGTAATCGTCTATGAATGATATAAAATATTGTTGACCATTCCAAGAAGCCGAAGGGAATGGTCCACAAATATCTGTGTGGATCAATTCTAAGACGTCTGAAGTTCTGTTTGCACCTAATCTCTTTTGTTTGGTCTGTTTTCCCTTGATGCACTCAATACAGACATCAAAGTCTGAAAAATCAAGAGAATCTATTATGCCATCTGACACAAGTCTCTCCATTCTCGTTTTCGAGATATGTCCTAAACGTTTGTGCCATAGTTTTGATGAATTTCCTTCATTTAGCTTACGCTTAGTACCACGTGATTCCACATGCAAGGTTACATTATATGAGGCAATAGTATCAAGAAGATATAGGTTATCAAATGTGCTTAATGAACCAGTACCAATAATATTGGAATTTAATGAAAGACTAAATTGATTATTTCCAAATGAACAACAATATCCAAATTTGTCCAACAAGGAAATAGAAACCAAATTCCGTCTAAATGACGGTACTACAAAAGTGTCTTTCAGTTCCAAATAACAACCAGTCCCTAAGAGTAACCTAAAGTTTCCTATTGCTTCCACTTCTACCGATTTTCCATCGCCCACGAAGATGCGTCTTTCAACATCACTTGGCTTTCGGTAGCTCAGACAACCCTGCATAGAAACACTTATGTGAGTAGTAGCACCAGAATCTAACCACCAAGTGTTTCGAGGTACTGAAGCTAAGTTAACCTCAGAACAGACCAAAGCAAGAAACATACCCTTTTTAGCACGCCAAGCGTGATACTTGGTACATTCCTTCTTTACATGTCCAGGTTTCTTACAAAAGAAACAACCCTCATTTCCTTTCTGTTTCTTTTGTGCTGGACCCTTAGCAGCTTCATAATCCTTCTTTCGTTTTGTGCCCTTATCTTTAGAGGTGCTTGCAAAATGAACACTTTCTGTTCTGTCTTGCTTCAACCTGTCTTCCTCTTGTACACAGTAAGAAATGAGCTCATTAAGAGTCCATTTCTCCTTCTGACAGTTGTAACTGACCTTAAACTGACTGTACTGTGGAGGAAGTGATATTAAAACTAAATGCACGAGTAAGTCCTCAGACAACTCAAGCTTCAGTGCTTTAAGTTTTGAAGCAAGATGAGACATCTCCATGATGTACTCTCTAATGTTTCCTTTGCCTTTATACTTTAATGAAATCAAGCTAGCTAAAAGTGTGCTTGTTTCAGCCTTATCGTTTTTAGCAAAACGCTTTTCAAGTTCAGTAAGGAACTCACTGGCATTGGTCACCCCTGCGGATATTGCACCCCTAAAGGCTTCTGGAATACCTCGCTTTATGAGCATGAGACTCATGCGATTGGAGCGTTCCCACTTCTCGAAGTATTTCCTGGCATCAGGAGTACTTACATCTGTAAGAGGAGCGGGTTGCTCAATCCTTAAGGCAAGATCCAGATCCATACATCCAAGAACGATTAACACGTTCTCTTTCCAGTCCTTGAAGTTTGTCCCATTAAGCATGGGAATATTATTTACACCAGCAGATATACTAGTAGCAGACATATTAGCTGTACAGAGAATAAATTACATAAATAACATATTCACGTCATTATTCAATTGCATAAACTTTTAAATTCATACAATAGGTAAATAAAAAAACCCACATTAAGATACCTAACACAGGATTGTTATTTAGTCTTTGGACAGAAATATCAATCTGTAAGTGGTACTCTTCGTACAAAATGAAACCGGCCTAATATTATGCCTTTCTTTGGACTGACATAATAAAAGCATGGTAAAGTAAACTTTATCACATATTTAAGACTAGGGACTATCCGGTCAAAACAATCTTCCTTTGGGCCGATTGTTTCACATGGAAGTAGCATGCTCACTTATTTAAAATCAACCAATATTTTCTAATAGTGGTTGCTTTGGCAACATATTAGTTAAATGGTGTAAATTTTAAATAAGGAACACAATAGTGATACATGAAACCAAAATTATATTCTATGTATAAATAAAATATAGCCATTAATACAATTAAAACATGGGTCTAAATAAATATAGCCACATTACATAGGCCCCAACACTTTAAAACAATATTACCAACAGCAACAGGCCCAATAGTCAAAGTAAAATGTACTAACAGGCTCAATTATTAATAACAGCAACAGGCCCAATAGTCAAAGTAAAATGTACTAACAGACCCAATTATTAATAACAGCAACAGGCCCAATAGGTGAACAGTCACAAGGCCCGTGAACAGTCAACTGAATAGTCACCAGGCCCGTGAACAGTCACCAGGCCTGTGAACAATCACCAGGCCCGATAGTGAATAGTCGCGGTCAATGGTGAACAGTCGCGGTCAATGTGAACAGTATTTTTTTTTTTTTATTTATTTATTTATTATTATTTTTTTTTTTTTAAATGCATAGTCGCAGATACTGTTCACTGTAACAGTGAAATCGTTTTCACTATTCACTGTTCGCCGTTTACTATTCACTGTTCACGAAAGCGCAAACACTGTTCACTGTAACAGTAAAATCGTTTTCACTATTCACTGTAACACGCATTACTGTTCACCGTAACGGTGTCACTGTTCACGAAAGCGCAAACACTGTTCACTGTAACAGTAAACCGGTTTTTTTTTTTTTTTTTTTTTTTTTTTTTAATACATCTATTTCACCTTAATCCAAATTGTAATCTATTTCAATAGGAAATACAATTACAATGTAATCACTGAATACAATTACACTCACAATGAAACAGTGAAAACAATTGCCATGAATACATATCACTGTAGGTCCATATCATGCTATATCAATCACTGTATTAATACATAATCCATAATCACTGTATTCATGCTATTCATATGAATCTATAATCATGTCTTTATAATCATGTCCAAATACATAAACTATATGAATCTATAATCATAAATAACATATAGTATTCAATTGCCTTGATATTATATGAATGTATATATATCATTGTATGAATCAAATAATCACTGTATGTTTTCCTTTATAATTTCACATGGAATCAACAAGAGTTGCTCTGATACCAATTGTTGTATTAAATCATACGCTTAAGACTCTAGTTGATTCAATGGAAATAAGAAGAACAGAAACATACCGGATCGATCCATAGCGATTTCCCCGTTGATTGTGATGAGTTTGGATTGTTCGGATCTTCCGATTGATTCAAGCGTTTCCCTTAGATCTCTGTTGAGAGGATACAGAAAATAATTCCAAAGTTTTGTTCTTTCTACGCATACGCTCAATCGGGGACCCATCCTATTTATAATGTCCATAAGTCACAACCCTTCAAATTACGGGCTGTGAATTTCCAATTCTGCCCCTCATTGAATTAGAAATTACATCCTTATTTACACCATGTTATTATTAATACCTTATAGTCCAATACCCCTATTAGATCACATATTTAAATGGACTATACTTTAAGATAGCAATACACGTTATATTACATATGTGTGCCCACATTATTGGATTTGTCCAACAGCAAACTCATGCGCTCCTGGCAAATTGTGTGGCCATTACACTCAGGTGGTGTGGCGCAACACCAAGAGTGTTGGGTGTGCTAAGGTGAGATGTAGCAATGGAGGTACTTTCGCAATATGCAGCTACAATCCCCCTGGCAACATCATAGGCCAATTTCCTCGAGGATACGGTGTATTTGATACCAAGTGCTCCTTAGCTCAAGAAAACCCAGATCAGTGGCTCAACCCACACAACGATGCCCGTAGTGCAGTCGGAGTTGGGCCTCTGACATGGGACAACAAACTTGCAGACTATGCGAGAAATTATGCAAACCAGAAGGCTACAACTTGCGAACTGGTGCACTCCGGTGGACCATATGGCGAGAACCTCTCTATGAGCACCGGTGACATGTCTGTTGCTGGGGCTGTCAGCCTGTGGGTTAATGAGAAACAATACTATAACTATGCAACAAACTCATGTCCAGACCAACCGTGTGGCCATTACACTCAGGTGGTGTGGCGCAACACCAACAGTATTGGGTGTGCTAAGGTAGGATGTAACACTGGCGGTACTTTCGCAATATGCAGCTACAACCCTCCTGGTAACTACGTAGGGAAACGCCCTTACTAGACGATTATAGAGCCACTCGATCTTTTGCATTCACAATGAAGGCTACTCGATCTCCATGCAAGTATTGTTGGACAAATCCAATAATGTGAGCACACATGTAACATAATGTGTATTGCTATCTTAAAGTGTAGTCCATCTAATATGTGATCCAATAGGGGTGTTGGACTATAAGGTATTAATAAATAACATGTTGTAAATAAGAATGTAATTTCTAATTCAATGAGGGGCAGAATTGAAAATTCACAACCCGTAAGTTGAAGGGTTATGACTTATGGGCATTATAAATAGGTTTGGTCCCCGATTGAGCGTTGTGCATAATTGAGAAAAACTTTGGCATTGTCTTCTGTATCCTCTCAACAGAGAATCTAAGGAAACGCTTGAATCAATCGGAAGATCCAATCTCATCACAATCAAAGGGAAAATCACTATAGATCGAGGTATGTTTCTATGCTTCTTGTTTCCATTGAATCAACTAAAGTCTTAAGGTTTTGGTTTAAATGCAACAATTGGTATCAGAGCATCTCCTGTTGATTCCATGTGAAACCATAAAGAAGAATTTTTATAGAATAACATCAATTTCATTATTGATTCATGAACAGTGAACAGTGAACAGAGATTTCACTGTTACGGTGAACAATGTTATTGATTCATGAACTGTGAACAACGATTTCACTGTTACAGTTAACAGTGATATGTGATTATGCACTATTATCACTACACCAAAAATGGCCATTAGCAACGGTTTTAAACCATGGGGGTAACCCATTGGCACGGCTTAGAACCGTGGGCTGTGGAGGCGTCGCTAAATCCCTAGTAACGGCTAAAAACCCTGGCTAAAATATTAGCAACGGTTTTATCTCGAGGACGGTTGATGATTTAGCCACGGTTATAAACCGTTGCCAAAATCTTAGCCACGGTTCTAAGCCGTGGGCAAGAGTAGCCACGGCTTAAAACCGTTGCAAGTTTGGCCACGATTTTAAGTCGTTGCAATAGCTTTAGCAACGGTTTTAAGCCGTGGCCAGTACTAGCCACGGTTATAAGCCGTGGCAAGGTAGCCACGATTTTTAGCCGTTGCAATAATTAGCCACGGTTTTAAACAGTGGCAAATTTTTTAATTTTTTTAATTTTTTTTTTTTTTGCTATCAAATGACTTTTATTACATCTTATAAGTTTTATTTCTAGAAAATAAAAATTTTAATGTGCCAAACTTAAACATTTCCATGAATGGAGGCATAGTAATGTAATTAATAAGAAAATGTATTACATTGAGTCAAAATCTATCAAATAATATCTCAAATACAATGACACACACACAAACTTAAATATCTCAAATACAAAGAAAGTGGAACAATGCTGGTGCTGCTACGAGAGACGCAATGCTGCTGCTGCAAGGGACGATCTGCTGATGATGCGAGGTACGCACTGCTGCTGCTGCGAGGGACGAACTGCTGCTGCTGCGAGGGATGAACTGCTGCTCTGCGAGGGACGACCAACCTCTAAGGTTTTACCAACTGTCAATACAGCGGACAATTCGGATAGTAAACCTGGCCTGTCAGTGCCAGTTAACTCAATCGATGTGTGTTCTTTAGATGGCACTACCCCAACAGAGCTTCTGAAAGATGAGAGAAAGCATACATTGGTTTCCAGAGACTGAAAATCATAAATGAAACAATTTGATTATTAGTAGAGTACTGCAAGCACCACAAAAGGTTTTGGTAGAAATGAAAGTTATGAACATAAATGGAGATGAGTATCAATCAGTTTATGAATTCTGACCTTTATGATATAATTGATAAGTCCTTCATCTCTGATTTTATTTTCATCATCATCCGTCACTTTGAACACTGAAAGATATGATCTTAAGTTTAGCACGAGAATGATAATAAAAGGGTTTGAGTTCATTTCAAATCAAATCAAGTAGTTTGGAATGGAAACCTTGCCATCCATAAACCATCCTCCATCAGAAGATATGTACGCTTTCACTATAATAAGGTTGAGATCAGTAAGAAGTTGCACAACTTCTAAGACAATTCCATGTTTGTTGGCACTATCAACCTATAAACAAAATTTCACTATCAGTGATATCGAAAATCTTTAATTTCTTGCAAGTCTCCGATAGAACGAACAGAAGATCCCAAAGGGTATAAGCAGCTCACCTGAATGACAGTTGCATGCTCACAAGCATCATTGTCAACCACAATTCTGCCACAACAAAAGGCAAAAAATTAATCAAGTCCTGAATTGCCCCAAAAAATTTAAATGAAGTGAAAAAGTGATCATTTGATCACTATGTCTATATAAATATAATGTAAAAAAAAGGGGCAAGCCCTATATTGAATGAAAGAATCTCAATGCCACTCGGAGCTTTTAGCTTTAGAATCAAGCACATGTGCTTATAAAGAATTCTATCCTGAATAAACAAAATGCAAAAATTCAATACCCAGATTTAGCGCAGCACGCTGAAACGTAGCAAAGTGTCGCAACAGCGTGTTCGCATGAAGGCCACTGCATCGCAGCAGCTCAGAACACAGCACAGCAACAGGACACTCTGCGACACAACAACGTCCATCAGCCTAATGCGTATCCACCATCTCGCCACGGCCTTACCACCAGTCCAGGCCGCAACACAGTCTGCAGCAACTAGTGCCCAGTCCTTCCAATCCGTAGCCTCTCCCTGCTCCGAAAAATAGGGGACACTCTGTTTTACAGCAGAGTGCCCTGCCAGCACTCGGTTCCAGAACCTACCATTGCCCAAACACTAACGTTTGTAAACTACTTGTCTGACATAGAAGTAGAGTTGGTACGTGCTGAACACCCTCCCCAAACACTAATCAACTCCTCAGGCACTAATCGGTGTTCTCTCCCAAACTGCATAGGCAGGTTGAAAATTTACATTTCCATGGAAAACTTGTAAACTATATTCATGCATACATAATAAAATCTTTTAAAAAAAAATGAACCTATATAACTAAGTAGTTCCATCTTATTTTTTGAATTCGAACAAGATAACTGAGGCCGATTTTCGTTCCTGCGAAAAAAACAAGAATGTGATAACTCTTTGTTGACAAGCTTTCAACAAGTTTTCTATTGTCTATGTGACAAGAAAATGATTTTGTATATCAACCAAATATGCAAACATAGTATACTTACGGAAGAATGGTGCAACTGCAGATCCAACACCCAGATAAACAAATCTCAGACATACCTGAGAAGACGATAATGCAAAGAAAACATAATGAAGTTACCGTTCAAACACCACTAAAAGTTCGGAAATGGATCAGCCCATTCCTTATTGATTTTTAAATGCTTCATTGGCTACAACAAAGACAAAGAATGATAGTATCGAGTACTTCACGTGGCAGTAACTAATTAAGCATACTAATGAAAGTAATTGCATCTAACGAACTACATTTTTTTCTGAATCAGAAATTCATCCTTAAAACTAACACGATGGGATGAATATTAAAATGAAAGGAAGCATATAGTAATTTTTGAACTAGTTTAGAAGTTCATGTACCTTTGAAACTTCATGAACAATGTTATTGTTATCTGCAGTTACTCCAAAGGTGTTAATTAGCTCCCCAAGGAGAAATGTCATAATAGGGGCAGAAATTCCATTCACAATAGCAGCACTTGCTCCCAGAATGATCAATACAACGTCCAACGGATCAGAATATATGAACAGCTTGTATAATGGACAGCAGCCCAAGCAGTCAGCTCCCAGCAACCCGGACAGCACCAACGCATGCTCTGTTTCGCAGCAGCGTGCAGAAAAACCCGCAAGCCTCCCAGCAGACCTCAACCACAGATGTAAAGAGGAGATATGGATATGCTTAATGCTTGAAGCAAACCTTTTTTCTTTAGATGAAGCCAAATCCTTGAACAGCTGAAACTTTGAATATGAACATGGTAGCTCTAGAGCCACCTTTTCTGGGATTAAACATGGTGGAACCCGTGTCTTCACTTGCTTCCTAATTTATACAAAACACAAATATAAGAAAAATTAGTAACGAAAAGGAAGTAAAACAGACCAATATAGGTCTTATAAAACTGTTTTGATGCTATGAATAACAATATCCTTAGCTTCTGAAGGGAGGAGCAAGGATTCCACATCTTTCATTGTACTGATACCGGCATCTTTAAGTATTGTTTTATCTCCAACTACATAATTGAGAAAGAGTAAGAGAACATTACTTTCAATACTTTAAAATGAAACTAAAGTTATGTGAATAGCCTATCTATTTTCTTGATTAAGTTGCATTGCCAATTCTACAAGGAGAAAAAATGCAATAAGGTAATCATTCTTACCTGCTCAGGTCAGTATCTGAAGATGGAGGGAAGTAGAATAGCAACTTCTGAAGAAGAAGGGTAGCCACTTTTCTATTGGGCAGCCACCTGTTACGTATAGAAAATTTAGTGACCTCCTCAAATATCTAATTACATTAAGCGAACTAGACACAAAGTTTATACACAGTTCATCTGATCTTTAAGTACGGGGCATCCTCAAGGGATTGAACATAAATTTGTTCATATCATAGCATGGAGCAATCTAATAGGTTTTTGTTTATTCCAATCTAATTGTACTGATTCATACATGCTTCCACCATGCATTACAGTTATAGATGGTTGATCATTAAATAGGAAGCAAATAAATGATTATTCCCTCACTTTTACAAATTAGCACATTTAGTACCTCAGTTATTTCATATATAAATAGCCAACATCAGCACATTCACTAGGTCGTAATTCACCCATATGAACAAGTTTTGTTCCCTAAGTGTTTACCTCAACTATGTATATTGACAGTTTGCAAAGCAGATCATACTCTAATATTGCAACCATATGGAGTCCATTTTATCATAATACAAAAGTGCTCCATTTGAGTTTCAATAGGAAAAAAAATCTTATAAGTAATATGTTCAGCAGTAACTTTTCTATTTAATCTTGATTCTCAGTATGAAAAGTTGAAAACATATCAAATAGGCACCAAAACAATGAAGCAAAGTAGGTAGGTAATATACAACTTATAGCATAAGTAGTCAATACTGAATATGTCAGTAAATAATACCTGTGGTGTCCCTTCAGAACGATTCCATTTTTCCATAGCACTAATTATCCTGAAAAATTGTAGTTGTTTACCAACATTAGAAGTCTCGAATAATTCACAAAATCTGACAAATACGAAGAGATATTATCAATTGAAGGAAGCAAGTAAACAGTACAGACCTGTGGAATGAAACGGTGCATTATTCATATGAAATGAAATAGTGCATTATTCAAATGAAATTAAACAGTGCATTATTCAAGTTGGAACCATGGTCCAAAACTCCTCCAACTCAATCTGTGACCATTTCCGCCTCCTGTCCATCTCACTGACAAGTAGACCACATCTAAAATATTCCTAAAACCAGGTAATCAATCAATTCTTACCAATGATATCATTACCGAATTGGGTCACATTCTCTTACTTATGTTGTTAATGGCAAAAGAACCATCAGGACCAGCTCTAGTCCAAACCCTGTGAAACAAATGGCAGGATAACAACAATGATAATTTTGAGATAATAAACATGATGAAGAAATGTGGAAAGCCTAAATTTAGAGAAAGTATAGAGTGAAACCTTTCCTTCAGTCTGCTGGGATCCGATCTTTTTTGGTAAAGTGGCAATGAACTGAAGAGATATAATTTAAGATAATAACACTTAACTAAAACTAAAATCATTCTATTACCTCAACAACATCACCTTTTTTAGCGACTACTCTTTTAATAAAAACATCCCCATCAGCGTATCCAACATCCTGAAAAGCACAAGATACGGAAGCTTAAGATATAAACATCGCATGTACACTAAAACATTTTCAAGGAATTAAACATACCTGCAAGACTGCTGGGGCTTTGAAAATGATTACATCATTTGCACACGGCTTTCTGATAGTACGAGACCTAGAAATATTGAGATTAAAATACTGCAACTTATGAAAATGACAACTATGTATCAGTAATTTCAAAAGCCCAAACATGTATAAATTGTACTAATATCAATTGCAACAGATTTCATCAAGAAAATTCAGACTAAAAAAGTCACATGAATATCCAGTAAATGAACGAATTCATGAACTATATTTATTTACTGTTTCTGCTTCTAAAATTTTTAATAAACCCCAATTACACTGTTGATCCCTAGTAATCTTTTATGCACAGTAAAATATGAGCACAATTACAGCTCTATATCACACATTTCTCGGTGAGACCCATGTTTTATGGCACAAACTGAAGAGACTCCTGATCTAAAATTTCATGAACTCAATTAGAGAGAGGTTCGTCTCTGAAACATGGAGATGCAAAGACGCATTGACAATAAGAGACAACTCAATTTCATTTAAAGGGAAAAAAATGTCACAACGCTAATGAAATTGTTCTGTGAGAGTTGTCAAGACCCATTTAGGTGCACGACAGAGCATAGTGGAAACTTGGGTGCCTTGTGTAGGTCACACAGACACCTAAAGGTGTCCATCTTTTCATAGTATGCGCTGAGGCACCAGGCACACACTTTATGCAACTTACAGCAAAATCCATAGATGCTCTCCCCTTTCTTTGTCACTAGAGCATCTCAGAAATTATTTCCTGAGGGCACTTCCCCACACAAAAAGTCCTACAAAACTTGAATTCCCCTTTCCTACTACAAGAGTCATCTCATGGATGCTTACACCCCTGTTCCTTCTACATGGAATTGATGGTCTTTTGATCCATCCAGCACCACCATTATGGGAGCACAGATAAGACCATAATGGATGATGGAGTAGTTACCCTTGCATCACTAGTTTCTGGAACAGTTTCATCATCCAGTGAAAGGGGAAGTCTAGCTTACTGGCAAACTTATTTTAAAGAGAGAAAATTCCTTAAGGGGGCTGGTACTGATATAACCAAGAAAAGAGTTTCATGAGTCCTTTGCCAGTGTTCATAAGCAGAGTTGACAGTACTGACACTTCAATTTGATAGAAACAAGACAAAAATAACTATGAGCAAAGGCTATTGACTTATCAAATGCAATAGCAGGTTGTACCATAAACGCCATCTTGCCATGAATTCCTCCTCTGCAGTATTCCATTCCTGTTTTACATAACATAAAACCAGAATCAGTGAAATTCAACCATATTTTGTATAACATAAAACCATAATCAATCATTAATAATAAACAGGGTCACAACATGCATGACCACCCAGCTATAGCAATGTTATTACATGCTCTATCATTCTTATGCCGATAGTGATTGTTGCATGAATGAAGAACTTGTACAAAATTGTGATTATGATTTTAATAGCAAGGCTTCTTTTTTTTAGTTGATGTATATCATTTTTTTCTTTTTTTGGACAACACCACTTCAATGCTAACAAATTTTATTTTTTTTATATACTCGTGTCAAGCCAAATTGAACTTTACTATCTAATCAGAGGCAAAATAAAAATAGAAACACCTTTCCAAGAGAGAAAATTAGCACTTTCTGAAACTTTTATTGTCGATTGCCTCCAGTTTATGCAAAAGACAAAAGCACCCGTTTCTAAGAGTTGGGGACAACATTTACTTTACTTGGATAGGGTTTCGCAATCTACCAAGTGCCCCAATTCTTTCGTATCAGCCTTTAAGTAGCAAGCAAGTGATGTGGATGTGTTTGCACCATTTTAAGTGTTAATGATGCATTTTTGGACAATACCTGCACAAGCACATGACACACAAGTGTTAAATGCATCATTAACACTTAAAAGAAGATAAAAAGCATCTAGAGTGGCTTTGAAACATGTGCACCTATCACACTAATGAATATTAAAGACAATGATTCACTGGTACTTAAAAAAATTTGTTTCTAAAATACCGTAAAATTGAATCAAAACTATGTTTCGGCTAGTCAGATTGTTACTCATGATAGGGTTTACAGGTTTGAGCACTACAAGTGATCCATATGCCAACTAACGTAAGTGTCGTAGTTTTAAAACCTACATGCCTTCCCAAACAACACATTAACTAAAAATAGATATGAACAAAGAAAGAACATAAATATGAATGATTTGCTTACCAGTAGTATGACCGCTAGCATAAAGAGAAAGAACGGCCTAGATAGCGACATACATGGCAGGAATGTTAAAGGAGGGACATGGGGGGGAAATGATATATTTCGAATTCATACCTTGACCATTCCAGTTCCATTGTCACAAAAAATGCTTAATCCAGAAAAATGCATAATTAAAAAAAATTGAAATGGAGAGGAGATTTGGAAAGATCATCCACTTACTGCTAAGGAATTGAGAACATTGTGCAGTCCTGGCACCTGTAGGCTGATTTTTGACACTGGACGCTCCATATGACACTGCAAAACATTAATAATTCAAATGAGTACTATGCATACATAAAGTGGTGGCGGCAGGGGGGGGGTTCATCTTAGGGAACTGTAACAATTGACATAAATCAACAAAATGACTCTTATTTTCTAATGGACAACAAACATGAAAAACAATGAATTTTTATTTCACTTAATCATTGCAATTTGCAACATAATTCTAGGCCACTAATAACAACTAATTTTTGTTTCTCCAGAACCACAAGAGGCAGCGAAATAGTACCATTTAACTAGGTATCCATGTTATAGAAAGCAATTGAACATGTCTGTGATATTCATACAACTGACACTCCAATCGAGGGTGGTAGCGTCCTTGCTTTTACAAGAATGAAGAACCGTTTATATTACTATTTGCTAATGAGGTTTGAGGCCAACATTTATAAGAGTGAAGAATAAACAAAGCAAGGGAGTCAGACAGGCAGCTTCAGAGAATTACAAAAAAAAAAAAAAAAAAAAAAAAAAAAAACCCAAGAGATTTCAAGCCCCGTAGGCCATAACTAGAATTCCAATTCACATACAACAATCAACAGATGTGTCCTTTGAGCACATTGCTCAAGTTAACTTCTACTTACCCTGATGCTAAAAGTGAACCCGCTGGACTCCGTGCGCAAGCAAAAATATGTTGAGAACATAATGTCATATAATTTTATAATAAATGCGCGCATGGGCAGGGGTCCTGAAGAACCCACAATAAAGTTAAACTACCATGAAGGGCATTCAACTCAAGTGACAATGTTTAATAGTTGAACAAAACCATTAAAAGATAAGTTATTTGTGCTCTTGAAGCACTTACTATGCAAGCAGAGTAGGTCCTGCCTTCTTGTGTTTGTCTCCAGTAGCCTCCATTGTTAATTTCACATCGTAGAGCTCCTGATGCTGTTGAATCAAGGCAAACAGCTGACTTGGTAAGCCAATAATGCAAAGTTTTGCATGAAGGAAATTAGTTTATATCCCTGCAGTCATTGTTAGTAGATATAGTACAAGGATTATAACCTTCAAAATTTATAAGTTCTCAGAATCAAGTTTTTAGGATAGCAGACTGGAGCCATTGTTTGTAGATGTGGTGCAAGGATTATAACCTTCAAAATTTATAGGTATTCAGAATTCAAGTTTTTAGGATAGAGGACTGGACCTTTGTATCATTTGGTATAACACAATTATTTTCAAGGATGATGACGACAAGATTTAGAATGGAGCAACATGAAGTTTTTGCAAGAGCTCTTAAAACTCATTACAACTATAATATTAACACATTTCTCATCATTTATCACCAAAATGCACACTATTTCATGTTTGGAAGTGTACAAGTCATTCTAAAACTACAATTACTTTCTAATATAGCAAATGAGTATAATAATAATAAATCTCAATATCAACTGAAACATATCTAAGAGGTGTTGCCTACTATTGCATGATTTTTACTGGAATCGAACCACAAACCAAACTCACCTTCACAGTGGGTATAACCATTGCCTACAAACTTTACGCCTTGTACAATAGGGCATTCACACACTCTTCCTCTAAAAGTATCCTGAAACACAATTCACACAATGTTAAGTTAAATAAATTGTCTACAGACAACAAGAATCAACAAATTTCCAATTTAAGGGTGAAGAACAACTCTCTGGAACATTGTAATAATTGAAAGTTCCATGGGAAGGTTATAAATTTTTTCTTTTTCTCAAGTGAAATTAGTAATGAAAATGGAAATAAAAATGGAACCCTAAAATGAAAATGGAAGGAGGTGAAACCAAACCGTGAAATTTTAAGCTCTCTCTGACTCTGATTTTCTCTCCTCCTCGATCTCTCCTCTACGCCAAACCTCTATCTGACTCTGCTCCTCGATCTCTCCTCTGCGCCAAACCTCGATATCTCCTCTGTTCCTCGATCTCTCCTCTGCAATCGGTCAAAAATCGTTCTCCCAATGACCGCGCAACTCTTTTCTATTCCACACATGCGGCCCGCGTGCAAAACACTCTCATTTAGCAACGATTTTTAGCCGTTGCCCCTTATAGCCACGGTTTTGAACCGTTGCTCATTATAGCCACGGTTTTGAGCCGTGGCATTTTTTTTTAGCCACGGTTTTAAGCCGTTGGTCATTATAGCCACGGTTTTTAGCCGTGGCCATTTTTTTAGCCCCGGTTTTAAGCCGTTGGTCATTATAGCCATGATTTTTGTCCGTAGCAAATAAACCAACGGTTTTCAGCCGTGGCCAGTTTTTTTTTTGCCACGGTTTTAGGCCGTTGGTCATTATAGCCACGATTTTTTGCCGTGGCAACTTAACCAACGGTTTAGAACCGTGGCCATCTCGGCGTGGATAAATTGGCCTTTTGGTGTAGTGTATGGTCATCATCAATATATTATTCTGTGATGATATGCATGTTGATATTCTGTGATGATATTATGTTGATAATACAAGGATCATGTGATGATATTCTGTTGGGCCAACAAACTACAACAGAATATCATATTGTGACTAAAGTGATATTAGACCATGAAACAATATAGTGATTATATTGAAATAGTGATTATGTGATTCCTAATTATACTGTTACAATGTTACAGTAATTCAGTGATTATATTGAAATAGTGATTATGTGATTTCTAATTATATTGTTACAATGTTACAGTAATTCAGTGATTATATATTGCAAATACAATTCAGTGTACAGTGAAATAAAAAAAAAATTGATTCCCTATTGAATAGAAAGTCGGAGGTGATTGTTCACTGTTGGGCGGGCCTAGTGACTGTTCACTGTTGGGCTGGCCTGGTGACTGTTCACCTGTTGGGCCTGGTGACTGTTCACTGTTGGGCCTGACTACTGTTCACTCTTGGGCCTGTTAGAAAATTTTGCTTTATCCTGTTTTATTGGGACCTATTTAATTTTTGGCTACATTTATTTAGACCCATGTTTTAATACAAATTGTATTAAGATGATAATTTAGTTAATACTCACAAATTTATACATAGATTATAATTTTGGTTTCATGTATCACTATTGTGTTCCTTATTTAAAATTTACACAATTTAACTAATAGGTTGCCAAAGCAACCACTGTTAGGAAAATTAGTTGATTTTAAATAAGTGAGCATGCTACATCCATGTGAAACAATCCACCCAAAGGAAGATTGTTTTGACCGGATAATCCCTAGTCTTAAATATGTGATAAAATTTACTTTACCATGCTTTTATTATGTCAGTCCAAAGAAAGACATAATATTAGGCTGGTTTCGTTGTGTACAAAGAGTACCACTTACATATTGATATTTCTGTCCAAAGACTAAATAACAATGTTGTGTTAGGTATCTTGATATGGGTTTTTATTTATTTACCTATTGTATGAATTTAAAAGTTTATACAATTGAATAATGATGTGAATATGTTATTTATGTAATTTATTTTCTGTACAGCTACTATGTCTGCTATTAGTATATCTTCTGGTGTAAATAATATTCCCATGCTTAATGGGACAAACTTCAAGGACTGGAAAGAGAACGTGTTAATCGTTCTTGGATGTATGGATCTAGACCTTGCCTTAAGGATTGAGCAACCCGCTCCTCTTATAGATGCAAGTACTTCTGATGCCAGGAAATACTTTGAGAAGTGGGAACGCTCCAATCGCATGAGTCTCATGCTCATCAAGCGAGGTATTCTAGAAGCCTTTAGGGGTGCAATATCCGCAGGGGTGACCAATGCCAGTGAGTTCCTTACTGAACTTGAAAAGCGTTTTGCTAAAAACGATAAGGCTGAAAGAAGCACGCTTTTAACTAGCTTGATTTCATTGAAGTACAAAGGCAAAGAGAACATTAGAGAGTACATCATGGAGATGTCTCATCTTGCTTCAAAACTTAAAGCACTGAAGCTTGAGTTGTCTGAGGACTTACTCATGCATCTAGTTTTAATATCACTTCCTCCACAGTACAGTCAGTTTAAGGTCAGTTACAACTGTCAGAAGGAGAAATGGACTCTTAATGAGCTCATTTCATACTGTGTGCAAGAGGAAAACAGATTGAAGCAAAACAGAACGGAAAGTGCTCATTTTGCAAGCACCTCTAAAGATAAGGGCACACAACGAAAGAAGGAGAATGAAGCAGCTAAAGGTCCAGCACAAAAGAAGCAGAAAGGCAATGAGGGTTGTTTCTTTTGTAAGAGACCTGGACATGTAAAGAAGGAATGTACCTATCACGCTTGGCGTGCTAAAAGGGTATGTTTATTGCTTTGGTATGTTCTGAGGTTAACTTAGCTTCAGTACCAAGAAACACTTGGTGGTTAGATTCCGGTGCTACTACACACATCAGTGTTTCTATGCAGGGTTGTCTGAGCTAGCGAAAGCCAAATGATGCTGAAAGAGGCATCTTCGTGGGCGATGGAAAATCGGTAGAAGTGGAAGCAATAGGAAACTTTAGGTTACTCTTAGGAACTGGTTGTTATTTGGAACTGAAAGACACTTTTGTAGTACCGTCATTTAGACGAAATTTGGTTTCTATTTCCTTGTTGGACAATTTTGGATATTGTTGTTCATTTGGAAATAATCAATTTAGTCTTTCATTAAATTCTAATATTATTGGTACTGGTTCATTAAGCACATTTGATAACCTATATCTTCTTGACACTATTGCCTCATATAATGTAACCTTGCATGTGGAATCACGTGGTACTAAGCGTAAGTTAAATGAAGGAAATTCATCAAAACTATGGCACAAACGTTTAGGACATATCTCGAAAACGAGAATGGAGAGACTTGTGTCAGATGGCATAATAGATTCTTTTGATTTTTCAGACTTTGATGTCTGTATTGAGTGTATCAAGGGAAAACAGACCAAACAAAAGAGATTGGGTGCAAACAGAATTTCAGACGTCTTAGAATTGATCCACACAGATATTTGTGGACCATTCCCTTCGGCTTCTTGAAATGTTCAACAATATTTTATATCATTCATAGACGATTACTCACGCTATGGGTACCTATATCTCATTCATGAGAAATCTGAGTCACTGGACATGTTCAAAGCTTTCAAAGTTGAGGTTGAGAACCAACTCAACAAACGAATTAAAAGTGTCAGGTCTAACCGTGGTGGTGAGTATTACGACAGATATGACGGTTCCGGTGAACAACGTCCAGGACCATTTGCTAAATTCCTAGAGGAATGTGAAATCGTCCCACAGTACACCATGCCGGGATCACCTAGCATGAATGGTGTAGCTGAAAGACGAAACAGAACTCTTAAGGACATGGTAAGGAGTATGATCAGTCATTCTACCTTACCTGAATCACTCTGGGGAGAAGCACTAAAGACTGCAGCTTACATCCTTAATAGAGTACCAACTAAAGCAGCTGTGAAAACACCTTATGAACTTTGGACAGGCAGAAGACCCAGTCTAAAGCATTTTCACATTTGGGGATGTCCAGCTGAAGCAAGGCCTTATCGGCTGAATGAAAAGAAATTGGACTCCAAAACAATGAGCAACTACTTCATTGGCTACTCTGAGCGATCAAGAGGTACAAGTTCTATAATCCCACTATTCGGTCCATTTTTGAAACGGGGACAGTAACGTTTTTTGAGGATGTCGAGTTTGGGGGAAAAAAATAAGGTAAGAGACATTGTCTTTGAGGAGGAATCAATTTTGACTCCTACTACTGTTGTTGACAATGTACATGTTCCAATACCTGTCATTGATCAAGAAGCAGATCTGGAACCTCAATAGGACAATGTTGAATTACTCCCTGCTTCAATTGAAGTAAATATTCCAGAAGAACAAACTCAACAACCTCAAGATCAAATGCCATTAAGGAGATCCACGAGAGAAAAGAGAAGAGCTATCCCGGATGATTATATGGTCTTTCTCGAAGAACATGAGGAAAATGATGGATTGGTGGAAAATGATCCAATCAACTTCCATCAAGCCATGCAGGATTCTAACTCTCAAAAGTGGATAGATGCTATGAATGAGGAGTACAAGTCTATGCAAGACAATCAAGTTTGGGATCTTGTCCCATTACCTGAAAATACAAAGCCTATTGGTTGTAAATGGATATTCAAAACCAAAAAGGACTCAAAAGGTAATGTGGAAAGATATAAAACTCGTCTTGTAGCTAAAGGCTTCACTCAAAAGAAATGCATCGACTATAAAGAGCCTTCTCTCCGGTGTCAAAGAAAGACTCATTCAGGACAATTATGGCTCTTGTTGCACATTTTGACTTTGAATTGCATCAGATGGATGTTAAAACATCGTTTTTCAATGGCGACATTGATGAAACAATTTATATGGTGCAACCAGAAAACTTTGTGTCTGGAGACCCAAAGAATATGGTTTACAGACTAAAGAAATCCATTTATGGGCTCAAGCAAGCTTCCCGTCAGTGGTACTACAAATTTCATCAAGTAATTGTCTCGTTTGGTTTTGAGACAAATGTTGTTGATAATTGTGTGTATCATAAGTTCAGTGGGAGTAAGCATATCTTCTTGGTTTTGTATGTTGATGACATATTGCTTGCCACTAATAAATATAGATATGTTGCATGAAACCAAGAGATTTCTATCAAAGAAATTTGAAATGAAAGATCTTCGTGAAACTTCTTTTGTCTTAGGGATTCAGATATACCGGGATCGTTTTCGGGGTATTCTTGTTTTATCACAAAAGGGCTATATAGAAAAAGTGCTTAAAAGGTTTGGCATGCAAAATTGTAAATCAGGAGATACCCCTATATCTAAAGGAGACAAATTCAGTCTTAAACAGTGTCCTAGGAATGAACTTGAAGTTGTAGAGATGCAAAAGATCCCCTATGCATCCGCTGTTGGGAATCTTATGTATGTTCAGGTATGTACACGTCCAGACATAGCATTCATTGTTGGAATACTTGGCAGATATTTGGATAACCCTGGGATGATTCATTGGAAAGCAGCTAAACGGGTTATGAGATATTTACAGAGAACTAAGGATTACATGCTCACATACAAGAGATCAGATCAGTTGGAGATCATAGGGTATGCTGATTCTGATTTTGCTGGATGCCAAGATAGTAGAAAATCTACATCAGGCTACATTTATCTGTTAGCTAGAGGAGCTATTTCTTGGAGAAGTGCTAAACAGACACTCATAGCTTCTTCCACCATGGAAGCAGAATATGTGGCGTGTTTTGAGGCCTCCAACCACGGATTATGGCTGCGTTATTTTGTCACTGGGCTGCGGATTTTGAATGACATAGAAAGACCACTACAGTTATATTGTGACAATAAGTCAGCAGTTTTATATGCCAACAACAACAGGAGCTCGTCTAGGTCAAATCATATTGACATAAAGTTCCTGGTTGTGAAGGAGAGAGTAGAGAATAAACAGATTTGCATAGAGCATATTGGGACAAACTCCATGATTGCGGATCCGCTTACTAAGGGATTACCACCCAAGGTCTTTCATGAGCACACCGCTCATATGGGTGTTATGTCACATGAGGATATCATGGTTTAATGGGAGTTTTTTGTTGTTCTATGATGGATTTTTGGACACATTGGTGTAATTTAGTATTTTCTGCAGAAATAAAGTCTTCAGTCAATTGTCTATTTATTATATGTTTGATCTCATTAAAGATTAAATTTGGACCGGTTGGAAATAGACATGTTTGGATCACATCACATGTAATTTCCATGCTCTACAACCATGTTTGATCTATGTCATTTGATTATATTGGTATATGTGACTATTGATGGATTTCGTTACGCTAACTGTGACGCAAATCGCTTTAATCCTATATCAGTATAGTCAATGGATGAGATTGTTTCGGAATACCTTTACTTGTGATAGCAAGTTTTGAGCTCCTAAGGTTATACACATTAAAGGTAACATATATGGCCCAAGTGGGAGATTGTTGGACAAATTCAATAATGTGGGCACACATATGTAATATAATGTGTATTGCTATCTTAAAGTGTAGTCCATCTAATATGTGATCTAATAGGGGTGTTGGACTATAACATATTAATAAATAACATGTTGTAAATAAAGATGTAATTTCTAATTCAATGAGGGGCATAATTGGAAATTCACAGCCCATAAGTTGAAGGGTTATGACTTATGGGCATTATAAATAGGATTGGTCCCCGATTGAGCGTTGTGCGTAATTGAGAAAAAACTTTGGCATTGTCTTCTGTATCCTCTCAACAGAGAATCTAAGGAAACACTTGAATCAATCGGAAGATCCAGTCTCATCACAATCAAAGGGGAAATCGCTATGGATCGAGGTATGTTTTTATGCTTCTTGTTTCCATTGAATCAACTAGAGTCTTAAGGTTTTGGTTTAAATGCAACAAGTATATGTATGAGTTATCAATTGTAAGGTTATGATCTGAAAATAAGTTATGGATTTTATATCCAACATCATGTATGATCAAATCCTATTATATGGTTATGATCCGAAAATAAGTTATGGAAAACATGGCAGGATCCATCAATATTATTAGCAAGTAAAATGGTTGCTTTCAAGGCATTATCTATCCTGTAAAACCTTCACTTTTAGTAGAAATCATCATCATCATCATCAAAACCCATTTCTGACATTCTCGGAATTTTAGAAGAAAGAAATAAAAATAAAAATTGTGATAATGAATTTCCTTCAATGGAACATTCTCCTAGAGGAAAGACTATCTACGGCATCTAGTTTGATCGAAATATGTGTGGTCAAATTCAAAGAACATGTCGAGTCTATTGGGTTCGATTAAATATTCTTGATTTTGTTGATTTATTAACAAAATTGAAACTGACTCGTTAATTTTTTAGCTGAGTGAGGGTAAGGGAATCAGGTTGTGCAACCAGGATCAGAAGAGGGTTTTTACAACCTCTAGATACACATAAACACTTTTGAGATTTCATCATTTTTTCAAGATCATGCCACGTCACCTTAGTTGCAAAATCTAATTTTGTAGTACTTTTCATTCTTAGCTTACTTAATTGTCCAAATTTCATTTGGTTAATGTACTCAATTGACTTGTGATCAACTACAAAAAAAAGGTCTTGTTAAGTGGATTTGAGGTGTGATATGTTTAATTTGAAAATCCCTACTTCATATACTTTACCTAATCGCATATATTTCAGGTATTCCTATTTTTTTCAAGAAGAAAAGATGGAACACGCTTCATTTTCTCATGAATAGTGTTCCTAAGTTACGGTGCAGACGATTTCCACTCTCAGGATCTGCATTTTTTTTCTTACACCCTACGGAATAGACTTCCAAATTACTATTTTTTGGGGGCTAATTATTTATGTTTACTTTTGACCAGCCTGATTATTGCCACAACATATGCCATAAATCACTCCATATAAAAGATTAAATTGCTTGAGCATCCTTGTAAACTTTTACATCCTTGAAGAGGTGTCTGGCTTTCTCAGATGACTTTGGCTTACACTTATAACTCTTTTGAGTTCTTTCTTTTCTTTTTTTCTTTGTGAATCCTATAATTACGCAGTATTCAATTCATTATAGTTAACAATACGAACTTTGTTAAATTCCAAGATAAAATGTGATATTTGGACATTTTATTAGATAAAGAATGATATATGTTGGGATGGAGTTGGCTTCACATTAACTAAAGTGGGATTGTCACTAAGGTTTTTAAGGAAGTGATTCACTCCTTAATAGTAACGAGGCCGTTTAAGAGAAATCTCACAACACCTGGGCTCGGATGGAAGGCAACAGACTTATATTAAATAAATAAATTTGGGATGGGATGGGCGGGATTGAAAATCTCAATGAACAAAATTGAGATGAGTTTGATCAATCCTAAAAAGACAAAAAATCGGAACAAGATGAGACCGGGATGGGATGCCCACCCCTATCCACATCAATTTACAAGCAACAAAGACATACAACAAATTGTTAGAATGGACTTGGTATATAAGGTATTGTTGATCATTGATACCTTGACGAGACACCCATCGAAAAGGACACATCGATGGATTAGCATCCATGTATTAATGGATTAGCAACAGTGTTGTTATTTATTTAAAATTTTGTAGATGGACAAGTTGATCACCTAGTATAAACATTTTTTTTAATTAAACCTTCAGTGGGGAGGGACAACTATGGGATGTCAGACTTTTATTACTTGATAAAAATCTTATACACCTTTCAGGGGTACATGACGACTTTACCCGAGAAAAAACAAAACTATAGTGGACATAATCATATAAAAAAAAAATTTCTAGGTTCATGAAAGACACTATCCTAATATACTATGTGACCTTGATCAAGAAAAACTTTAAGAATAAGATCCTTGATCCAAATGCCTAGTTCACCAAATATTAGGCCTTACAAAAAGCCTACCACCAAGTAAACCACTACATAACAAAAAGGAAAATTTAAAACCAGACCTATTTCACCAAGGATAAGGCGTAAATAGGCCTAAACCAAGGAAAAAGTTTTAGGCCTCAAAGACCTTATTCAATGTCTAAGCCAAATTAACCAAGAGATCGACTAGGCCTCATAAACAAACAAATAAGTAAGCAAGCAAAGGACTTAATTAAACAATAAAGACTTGAAACTAGGAAAAGAAAACCATACCTAGCATCATCCCAAAAACCATAAGCAATCTCTTCCCAAGAACCATTTGCACAACTTGCAAACATAAACAATTTGCACATATCAACTTGCAACTTAAACCAACTTGCAAACAAACAACTTGCAAGCATAATTGCAACTTGCAAGTACCGCTCCAACCAGTCCTCAGCCACTTTCTAACACGCGCAGCGCACCATCAACTTCACACAACGATCTGCCCTCAGCGACAACACTTCGGCCTCGGCACAACAACCAACTCCGCCACCTAGTTTGGACATAGTCTGCTGCTCCAGCCCATCCTCCCCGCCGCCGCGAGATAAACCAGCACCCACCACCTGCAGCAGAGTCGCCCAGCTGCATCTGCCAGTCCAGCACTCACAGCAACTCTGTCAGTCAATAAAACCATCAAAATGTATACCAAAATTTTGGTTTTGCTTCCCACTCCATGCAACATCTTCGCACATAATTGTATAGACAAAACTCCTTCAAACCAACTCATCTAGCATGTCGAACATAAGGCGTGTGGATCTTGTCTAAATGAACCAACCCACCAATTCTAATAGGAAGATAAGCTGCTTCGTATTCTCTACTAACTCCCTCTTTCTGAGCGCTATCCGCAAGTGCATCTACCACTGCATTAGCTTCCCTGAAAATATGAACTCAACTAATTTCCATGTGAGATGTCAATTTATTAATCTCCCGCCAAGAATTTTCTATGAACCAAGGAACTTTGAAATCCTCATAGAACCAACCCCGCACAATTTTGGAATTCGTTTGTAGATAAACTTTTGCAAACTGAAACCTGTTACATAAAAGATGTCATTCAATAACTGCCCGAACCTCCGCAAAATTATTTGAACCTTGGCGCATAACAATTTGCTTAGCACTAAGCAATTACCCAAACTGTTTCTGATAATGATACCAATTGTCACCTTGTTATTCCTTGAAGAACCATCTACATTAAGTGCCACAAAATCCTCCTGAGGAAAATTCCAGTAAACTATTCTAGCATGCTTCTTAAGAATCAAGGCAATAGGAAAACCAAGAGAGATCAATGGTTTTTTGTTCGCACTCACTCGCTTAGGAACGGAAAAAGAATTCGCCAGTCAAAGACTCTTTCTAAGTAGCAAAATGGATGTCATCATACTCGGCTTGCCATTATCAAAAGCCCCCCGACAGCGCTGCTTCCAAATCTCCCAGATGATGAACATTGGCGTTAAAAAATAGAGAAGTCCCACTTGTGAATTCTTATTAGCTTTCCCAAACCAAACAATCAAAACGGTGGTAATTTTTGTCGGCCTTCTAACATGGATATCAAACATCGCCTCAAAATGCCTCCATACCCTTTTAGCTAGGCTATCTTCAAGGAAAAGATGGTTTAAGGTTTCCACACTCAGTGATTCACAACAATAACACCTCGATGCCAAACTAATCCCACACCGATGGAGTTCCCCATCAACTGGAACACCTCTTAATAACAACTTCCAAACGAGTACGGAGATTTTGGATGGCAAAATAGGCCACTAAATCTTATCCAACAACATGGATTTACCCTTCTTATCATGGAGAAGATCATACGCAGAATGCGAACTAAAAAGGTCATTCGAATCCGGGATCCAAATACAATGATCATTTCTCTGTTCACTACCCTTGATTCTGTCATCAAACAATGTTCTCGCCAAGTCTCTAATCTTTGGTGACACCAAATTAAAATCCCCTTTACTCACCTCTGCAATTGTGGGTCACATATCTTTAGTAATAAGCAGACCCAGCTTATAAATTGAAACTAGTAGGACTTGATATCCCCACCTCATCACTCCAGCTGTGTGCAACCAATAGCCTAACATAATTAAAATCAATTAGCAAGTTAGATAGAGCATTTTTTAGGTACGGTGTTCATAAGACAACTAAGACCAAGGTGAATCCAATAATTTTTGTGTTGACCGCTGCTAAAAGTGACGATGGGTTTAATCATTCAATGAACTCCGAGAGGCCACTGCCACAAGGGTAATTTATCCGGTACGCCGAGTCATAAGTAAGCTACGATCCACAAGAAGGATTGGTGTAACTAACAGTTTTGGGTTAGGAACACAAGCCTCAAGTGTGCATTTAACATCACATCATTCTCACATCTATTGGCTTACAGAGCGGCAGCACAATGAAGTACTTAATTGGACCATTGTGACCTCCTTCTCTTGTGCGATAATCCGATTTCTTTGAAACAAAACTCTAGCCTACTGATTTTGAACTTTGCGGTGTAAAGTGTACACTCTTAGGATCAACTTGTAGCACCCATTATTCTGTCATAAAGATTACATAAGAAATAATTGTCCCCCAAAGATAAAAATATAATTGATCTAAAAAACGTTTATTGCTTAGGAAGGCATGTTTCTTGTGCATTTATTGGTTGCTGATTGCATGTGAGTCTGTGCATATTTTGTTTAGAGTTAGTGATTAAAAAAATTATTTTAAAATTAATATTAAAAAAAAATGAACACAAGGGATTATCCAGCCAATTTTTCCGAGCAAGTCAATTCATTTTATGACATGCGACGACCTGATTATGATCCATATTTAGATTATTATAACCCAGGTTTAGCCTATCATCCTGACTTATCATGGGCTCATGGTCAGTACCATAAAAGCCCTCTAGACACTCCTCAGACTCCTCAAGCTTTCATTCCTGATAATGAGTTAGAAGATATCATGAACATTTTTATAAAACGAACAGGAGAAGTGCTTGAGCAAAACTCTCAGGCTATCACCGAACTAAGAGCACAAAACTCTCAGGCTATCACAGAATTGACAACTATTTATCAACAAAACTCTCAAGCTATCCGGAAACTTGAGATGACTGTGAGTCAGATAGTTGAGTCACTTCCTGAGATAGAGTCAGAAAAATTCCCTAGCCAACCTATTTTCAACCCAAATGGTCAATTTGAACTTAGTGGCACATCTGAGTCGGACAGTGAAGATGACCAATCCATTACTACCCTTAGGAGTGGAAAATTGGTTGACAATCAGGTAGGAATGCCTGACATTAGTGTTATTATATCCTTGCCCAATTTTACACAGGTTGCTTCCTCCTTTCATACTAATGCTGATAAAGCCTCATTTATTGATGAACCTGTAGATTTTGGGACACTACAGACATCTCCTTCCCATATTGACTCATTAGACATATGCCTTCATAGTGACTCATGCATAGAATCAAACTGTGAACATTCTTTAGAGTCTCCCCTTGATGGTTTTCATGATACACATGACCATTTAGAGACTTGTTTGACTCACTATAGTTTAGACTTTGATGTTGATGATTCCATTAAGGGAGTCAATGATTTGATTGACTCAGTCCCCATTGTGGATCCTAGTTATAAATGGAAGTCTAAAGTGGAGCCTCTTCCACTCAGTGAGTCAAAACTAGTCCCATCAGTTGAGCCACCTGAGCTCGACCTTAAACAATTACCTGACACCCTCAGGTATGCATTTTCAGGTGATGAGTTGTCTAGACCAATATCTCTATGTGATTCATGTGATGAGCCTGTACCACTTGATATATCCATCATCTCATCTACTTGCATCACATCCCCATTTACTAAGGCTATTTTCACCGATCCCTTGTGCTGTAGTGAGGATTTCAGTTTTCACCATCCTGTTGTGAAAATTATTCAATCATCTGATTTGGAACCAGACATAGGATGTTCCCTTTTTGGAGCACGCATAAATCCTCTGTCGAGTATGACTACTGGTCACTTTTGGGATGTCCTAGTGTATTTGATGCCCCATGTGATTGCTATATTTTGGTGGACTGATCCTCAACTGTTCAGGTTGTTGATATACGACCATGGACTAAGTGTTTGTCATGTTCTTCCTCTCCATTTTTTGATACATCATTTTTTAGGAAGAATACTTGTCGGACTGATGACGTTAAACCAAGCGCTCCTAGGAGGCAGCCTAGCTTTAGTTGTGTGTTTCTGCTGTTAGTCTGGATTGATTTTCGAGTACCCTATTTAGTTGTGTTTCACTCATACTCGTTAGCTCCGTAACAGTTTTGACTTACAACTTGTTTTTTTTTTGTTTTCTTTGTTTGTGTCGAATCTACAGTTTATCGATTTCTAATGAAAACTCCATGATTGTTATGTTGGTGAGCCTCATTGATAGACGAATTCTTGGAAATTGGTAAAATCTTCACCGCGGTGCTGTTCTTCGCTCCTCGCGAGCGTCCTCGTCCTCCAATTAACTCCAGAACCTGCAAAAGAAGAGATAGATGCAATAAGAAACTCCCAAACAGAGATAGAGAACAGGAAGGAGGCCGAGACGACGAGAGGCCGAGAGAGGGGAGGAAACAGTGTCTGTGGCGACGCGGAACAGAGTCGCGGTCAGGCTCTGTTTCGCGGTGGTTGTGATGGTGGTTCTCGGTATGTTGTGGTGGTGCTCGTGCGGAGGTGGTGACGGAGGTGATGGATGATGTTGGTTAATAGATGATGGACAGGGAGAGGGACAGGGTCGGTGATGGTGAAGATTTGACGTGAAACGGGGTTGTCACGCCCCTGTTTCACTGTGGTGGCGGTTGTGCTGTTTGGAGGTGGGGGTGGTAGTGGTGCTCGGATGATGGTGGTGGCGAGGTGGTGATTGCTGAGTGAGTGAGAGATGGATAGGTGGTGATGGTGATTGTGAATCACTTTGAGAGGAAGAGGTTTTGATATTTTTTCTAATTTTTTTTATGCCCTTCTCTTCTTCTCTCCCTTTTCTCACCCTATTATCTTCTATTTATAGAAAATTATCAAGATGAATAGGAATGAAATGAGGGAATGATTCATCAATGTATAATTTGGGGAAGGATTGGGCTTGGCATTAGGTTTGGGTTTAGGTTATGGATTAGGTTATGAATTAAGTTTCGGGTTTAGGTTTGTGACTGCTTTATACCACCGTTGGAATCGACTAATTGTCGTTCCTTAACTTGTCGCCTTAATATGATTTTATCGTTTACGCTCAAATTCCTACAAAGACATGAAAACGAAATAATTACTATAAAATATAATAATCGAAACACTAACATGTATAAATTAAGGGATATATTATGTAATAATTATGTGAATATCAATGATTGATCAGTGATTTCGATGGTGATGGACTGGATTGGTCGGTGATTGCAACGATGTTGATCAGTGATTGTGATGTTGATGGATCTGATGATGATTGATCAGTAATGATGTTCTGATCGACAATGTTGATGATGATCGTTCGATTGCACCGGACGATGTTGATGATCTGAAACGATCTGAGAGATCATCTGACGATCGGATGATCTGAAAGGTTTCCGTAGACATTGTCTTCCCCTGGGCTGCCGGTTGCAACACCAATTAGGGGATTGGGGTTAGGGTTGGATGAGTTGAACCATCCTTGCACGCGATAAATTTGGGGTGATCTTTGATTGATGGTAGCGATCTTTGGGCTGAAATTGGATCTCCTTGGCTAGGCATGAAGAAGATCTCTTGCTATGGCGTGAAGGTGTTATGTGTGATTTCTTCTTGATTGTGTGAAGAAGGAGAAACCAGGTGCGAAATCTCTCCTCCTTTGTGATTTTGTTCTTCCCCTTGGCTAGTCGTGAAGAACTCTATCTGCTGGTTGCTGTGTGAAGATAGAAAAAGCATGGGTGTCGGATGAAATTGGAGTTGGTTGTGGGTTTCTTTGCGATGAAATTGATGGGTGTATGATGTGCGGGGTTGGATTCTTAAAAAACGTGCAAGTTGGTGATGGCAACTTGATTTTGGAGATAAATTTGAGATTGTGATTGGTGTTCGATAAGTTTGTTTGCGGAAGTGGTGGCGAATGAGGTTGTGGCTCGCAATGTGGTCTGTTATGATGTTGTTGAATTGATTGAGGTAGGTTATTACTATTGTCTTCCCTTCCCCGCCTCTTGCGTTTAGGTAGTCGTCGGAGGCAGGGAAGAACTTGATTCCTCAAAGTTTTAGGTTATCTAAGAACCTTGCTCTGATACCATGTAAAGAATTGTATTGAAATATTATTGTTATTATTATTCATTTATTGGATACAAGCTTATAAAGCTAACTTTGATCTAACCTTGTGGAGATAGAAAACCTAAGACTTCTATTCTATTCTGACTTTCCTAACATATCCTATTATATTCTTTAACACTTATAGTAATAATCCAAGTAATAAAAACGAAACCTATTAGAACTTTAATTGGGCACTCTAAAGACTTCTAATAATAGCCTAAATACAAAAACGTGAATGACAAAATACTAGTAAAAGATTGCTTAATAAAGGGAGGGCCTGACCCATATGGGTAGTGGTGGACCCCCGAATGGCTGTAATTTATCTGCAGAATGTAGCAATGGTTCAATACTTCCGTCCCCCAAGTTGAAAACATCAACACCGTAGTGTCTAGTGCTTCCTTCAGCATTTGCGCAGAGTCCAAATGCTGAAGGAATTTTGTGGAGTTTCTTTCTCGCAGAATTTGTGGTGAGTGTAGTGTTTCTCATATCCTTTCTGGACTAGTGTTTTTGGTGGCCTTGTGCCAATCCTCCTCGTCATGAAGTTTGGTTGTGGTGTTGGGTCTCTCCCGTTGTTTGTGGTGTGTTGTGCAGGAAAGATATAGGTTGATCTTCGAGAGGCTTAAGTGATCGGATCACTATTTCAGTGATTTTTGTGGAGTTTGGTCAGGGCTATTTTCTTTTTAGGGAGTTGTTGTTTGGGATCTTTCTTGGTGTCGTGGCTTTCCTTGCTTTAAAAATGTGCCCTTTTTTTTGCTATTTCCTTCCCCATTCAATAAAAATCCTCTTGTTTGACAAAAAAAAATTTAATAATTACCATTCATCTTAATTCCTCTTTGATTAGCTTAAATCTCTCCCACCATACTTCATTGCACAATCGAACATTCAAATTGAGTAATTGTATGGGACCAATAATAGAGACTCTCGAATAAAAATGACAACAAAAGAAAGTCTAATGAATTGAAGCCACTGAAAATTAGACGACTTTTCTAGTCTTGAAAATAAAAAGGAGAAAGGGGATTGTCCTGTATCAACATTCATTCAAGAAAACCAATCTTATTTGCGGCAATTATATAGACCGTTGAAGGAAGATGGTGAGTTTCATCTGTAGCTTAGCTGGTAGGCTTGTGACGGATTTGGTGAACCTTTGCGATGCGTTGCTATGATCAACCTGGCAATTTTCATTACCCTAGAGGATAGGGTAATGCTCATTTTGATTGAAATCAATGTATAGTTATTATCAATGTATATTTCCATAAAACCCTCACCTTCATAATAAATCATCATCATCCTCATCAAAACTCATTTATGATATTCTCGAAATCTTAGAAAAAAAGAAATAAAAAAAAATTGTGATAATGAATTTCCTTCAATGGAAATTGTTGAACATCATTTTCATAGAGGAAAGACTATCTACGGCATCTAGTTTGATCAAAACATGTGCGGTCAAATTCAAAGAACATGCCGAGTCTATTTGGTTCGATTAAATTTCCTTGAATGTGATGATTTATTAACAAAATCGAAACTGACTCGTTAATTTCTTAGTTGAGTGAAACTAGGAAACCAGGTATTGTAATCAGGATGATGTAGTATCATTAGAAGAGGGTTTCTACAACCTTGAATTACACATAAATACTTTGGAGATTTCATCATTTTTTCAAGATCAAGCCACGCCACCCTGATTGCAAAACCTGATTTTGTAGTACTTTCATTCTTAGCTTACCTAATTGTCCAAATTTCATTTGGTCAATGTACTCAATTGACTTGTGATCAACTACAAAAAGTAACATTTGCCTCCCTAAGGAGGAATGAGGACTGGGGGTTAGGAGTTTGGAGGTTGTTCTTGAGGCCTTTCGAGTTAAGGCGTTGTGGAGTTTATTTAATTTAAATTCGTTATGGGCAAATTTTATGAGGAGTAAATATTGGAAGTTAGGGATTCCTTTGAGTAGTCAAATAGAAAAATAAAAAAATAAAAAAAATGGAGCGTCTCCATTCATGAAAGAGGTCATGAGGTGCAGGTCTTTTACCTTGAGTAACATTGTTTGGATGATTGGGAAAGGGAATTCAAATTTCTTTTTAGAAAATTGGAACTCAGTGGCAGTGTTCAAAAGGACAGGAGAACTAGTCTCTCAAGGAAAATGACCTACAATTAGGGATGTTGTGAATGGGGGATTTGAAGTTGTTAATCCTGAATATAGAGGTTTGGCGAGCAGGTTGTTTGAAGATAGGATTCTCTGCGACGACACTTGTGTTTGGATCCCAGAGTCAGATGGTTTATTTAGTATCCGTTCGACCTATGAGTTGCTCAGAGTCAAAGCTATAAGGAATGCACTTCAGTGTTGATGATGATGATGATGAACTGATCGGTGATGATTGATCAGTGATTTCGATGGTGATGGACTAGATTGGTCGGTGATTGCAACGATGTTGGTCGGTGATTGTGATGTTGATGGATCTGATGATGATTGATCGGTAATGATGTCCTGATCGACAATGTTGATGATGATCGGTTTGATTGCACCGGACGATGTTGATGATCTGAAACGATCTGAGGCGATCAGAGAGATCATCTGACGATTGGATGATCTGAAAGGTTTCCGTAGACATCGTCTTCCCCTGGCCTGCCGGTCAAAACACCAATTAGGGGATTGGGGTTAGGGTTGGATGAGTTGAAGTAAGTTGAACCATCCTTGCACGCGATAAATTTGTGGTGATCTTTGATTGATGGTAGCGATCTTTGGGCTGAAATTGGATCTCCTTGGCTAGGCATGAAGAAGATCTCTTACTATGGCGTGAAGGAGCTATGTGTGATTTCTTCTTGGCTGTGTGAAGAAGGAGAAACCAAGTGCAAAATCTCTCATCCTTTGTGATTTTGTTCTTCCCCTTGGCTAGTCGTGAAGAACTCTGGCTGCTGTGTGAAGACAGAAAAAGCATGGGTGTCGGATGAAATTGGAGTTGGAGTTGGTTGTGGGTTTCTTTGCAATGAAATTGATGGGTGTATGATGTGTGGGGTTGGATTCTTAAAAAACGTGCAAGTTGGTGATGGCAACTTGATTTTGGAGATAAATTTGAGATTGTGATTGGTGTTCGATAAGTTTGTTTGCGGAAGCGGTGGCAAATGAGGTTGTGGCCCGCAATGTAGTCTGTTATGATGTTGTTGAATTGATTGAGGTAGGTTATTACTACTGTCTTCCCTTCCCCGCCTCTTGCGTTTAGGTAGTCGTCGGAGGCGGGGAAGAACTTGATTCCTCGAAGTTTTAGGTCATCTAAGAACCTTGCTCTGATACCATGTAAAGAATTGTATTGAAATATTATTGTTATTGTTATTCATTTATTGGATACAAGCTTATAAAGCTAAATCTGATCTAACCTTGTGGAGATAGGAAAACTAAGACTTCTATTCTATTTTGATTTTTCTAACATATCCTATTCTATTCTTTAACACTTCTAGTAATAATCCAAGTAATAAAAACAAAACCTATTAGAACTTGAATTGGACACTCTAAAGACTTCTAATAATAGCCTAAATACAAAAACGTGAATGACAAAATACTTGTGTAAAAGATTGCTTAATAAAAGAAGGGCCTGACCCATATGGGTAGTGGTGGACCCCCGAATGACTGTAATTTATTTGCAGAATGTAGCAATGGTTCAATACTTTCGTCCCCCGAGTTGAAAACATCAACACCGTAGCGTCTAGTGCTTCCTTCAGCATTTGCGCAGAGTCCACTGGAGTAGATGCAATTAGGCTTAACCCATTCTTCTAAGGCATCCTTTGCTGAGATAGAACAGGAATGTTTTCTGCCCACAAATAGCGAATAGTCACCCAAACTTGTCATCTTCATGAAGCATTCCTCAGATCGTTCTCTTCCTCCTAGTTTGATCTCATAAACATGAAATGACATATTTTTATATTTACGCTTTCGTTTAAAACGTGGATGTAACTTGAGTTTGACCACCAACATGAGTTTACCGCCAACCTCTACTAAATAATGATGATAATCTATCAAACTATGTTTCTTTTCTTCTGCAAGTTCTTCCATCATCAAATTTTGAGGAGTTACGGCACCAAGTGGCCTCGTCAAGCAACGTGCGTCATACAATTGCCTGCAGAGGTAAATGACATCCTTATAGCCATCATATCTCTCCGAAAAATCATAATTACCTTTAGTTGCAAATGACTACTTGCTATCTCCAGCTCCGCAAAAGACCATCTTGGCGAATTCTCCTACCAAAATCATATAATGATTGGAGGTGGGAAAAGATTGATGTCAGAAGATCGCATTATTTGAAGAAACAAAATACGTGTAGCCGACCCCGAGAATATCAGGAATGGGTTTGGATGATAGTCCCAAGCTAGTCCTTCCTAGCGTGCAAAGTGGGTTTGGGTTAGGGTTCCTCACGTGCTCATGTGCTCTATGTGAAAAGAGTGAAATAGGAAAGTTTTTAAAGGACTTAACAATTCAGAACAATTTATCTTTATAGAGATTGGGAAATTATTGTGGAGGATGGGTTCCGCTTATAATCTTTTTAGAAACTTTTTTTTTTACACCTTCGTGATCTCTTGACATTCCCTGATAAAGGATTTATTACCCTTGTATTTTTATTTCCCTTCTTATCTTCAATAAAAATCTTCATGTTTGACCATTATATATATACACTATTACAAATTTGCAAGTAATAGTTTACAAATTTTATCAGCTTGGCCCACTGACAATATTGATCCATGGACCCAAAATTTCTGATACCTTTTGGCCTATGTCATAGGAACGACACTGGGCCAACTTGGATGATGAAGTAGAAATGTAGATAAGAACCATAATTTTTTGGGTCAAAAGATGTAGATAAGAACATTTTAAGGTCAACATTTAAAACACACTAATTAAGGCTAATCATTCTCAGAAAAACATTGAACTTTTTAAGAGAGTTAATTTATTAGTTAAGATATCATTAACAAACACTATAAAGAGAGAATATATATCCATGTTGAGCTTACCTAACATGAAAGACTTTATTTCTTCATTTCTTGTTTTCAAGGGATACCGCCATTAAGTTTTGCCCAAATAACAACCATACCATTTTTCTAGTTGATGGATTAGGGGAAAAAAATTCAACTTAGATATTTTATTAACTTATTCCATTAAAAAAAAAGTAGATGCAGTGCTCCGATTCATTTAATACTTATGCTGTCATAAATTTATATTTTATTAACAGTGATCATGCAGGGGCTGCTGATGACAACATACAAATTGCCTTTGTATTTATAATTCTAGTTGCGGCAGCTTGTTCATGAACTTCATCAGGCACGGAGCCACGTAGGGGCGAGTGGGGGCACTTGCCCCCACTGACTTTTTGAGAAATTTTTTTTTTTTTTTTATTATTATGTATACCCCAAATCCCTAAAAGTGGCTATGGGGACTCAGCTTATCTGCCTTTGATACCCATTGAGAAGATTGCGAAGATTTTGACCGTAAAGAGGCTGCCACTGGGCTCGCTGTTGAGATGGCACCCATCGAGGTGGCGCAGTGAGCATCCGTTCGATTTGGTTTCAATGTTAGTGTTTCAGTTTGGTTGATGTCACAAATTTTGTTTTGGCCTGCATGATATGGTTGGTTTGATTAATTTATGTATGCAGGTTTGTGGACAGGCACGGATTCAGGTGGGGCAAGTTTGCCCCCACTTACTTTTGAGATTTTTTTTTTCTAATAATTTATTTGTCTCCCAATTAGTTTTTAATTTGCTCTTCTTTATATCAAATTCATACTCTACTTTTAGAGTTAGAGATAGAGGTTAAATACCTCAAATCTAAGAACAGAAATTCTAGCGGACCTGGAAAACTAGCGTGGTTTCCCTGCCTGCCCCCCCTCTTTAAACACATACTCCAAAAATGTGTTTTAAAGAGGGGGCAAAAATGTATTTTCGCCCCCCAGGCAGGGACCAGGCTGGTTTTCCAAGCCAGCTAGAATTGCTCCTCAAAGAAATCAAAATCCACAGTTTCTTCTTCACACTCCATCGATTGGATAAGATGAGGGAAACCCCTATATTTCATCATCTTCAAAGATCTATAACTATTGAGTTATTTGAGCTCATCTTCACAAGATTCAGTAGGATCCAAACCACCTTATTCTTCTTCTTCTAGGTACCAGGTGCCTTCATTAATCACTGTGTTGGTCATCTCCACAAAAAAATCGTAAGCAACTCAATTTTTTCCTCCTTTTCTTCATGTAGTAGTAATCAACGATTCAAACCCTTATCTTCTGTTGTGTTTTTATAAGTAGTAATCATCTTCAATGACTGTCTTTGTTGTATTCCCATTTTTGCTATAGTAGTAATCAATGAATATAGTAGTAATTCTACAGGGCCTGGGTCCCCCTGCTTGGTTTGCTGCCTGGGGGCAAAAATACACTTTTGCCCCCCTCTTTAACGAGCAAAAGTGTATTTTTGCCCCCCTCTTTAAACACCTTTTCCAAAAAGGTTGTTAACTCCAGGCAGCAACCTCGCCGGTTTTTCCAAGCCGGTTTTTCATGTTAAAGTAACTAATTTTTATATTATATTTAATTAATTATGACATCACTCCGCCCCCCCTCAACAAAAATCCTGGCTCCGTCACTGAACTTCATTATCATAACAAAATACAACTTGCCTTTGTATGCATGGTGTCTTTTACTAATTGATTAGCAGCCAGGCATCATACAATGTAGTTTTTTATTTTTATGGCAATCAACAAAATTTTGCTATAAATGCAAATCCTTGTATGTTTCATTTTCCACTCAAGCGTCTTTTTACAAGAAAAAACATTGAAGAAGGAAAATGGGTTCTCTAAACTTGAACTAGCTATAATGTGCTTCATTGGCATAGCCATGGCACATCTAACATTAACACAACCACAAGAATTCCTCCGTTGTGAAGCACGAGCCCATGGTTGGCGTTGGACCTATGTTAAAGAAATGAATTTTACCTATGTTACAGAATATGATATGTTAGAAAAGTCAAAATAGAATAGAAGTCTTATGTTTCCTATCTTTACAAGGTTAGGTCGGGTTTAGCTTTATAGGCTTGTATTCAATCAATGAAACAACACAATAATATTTCAATACAATTCTTTACATGATATCAGAACTAGGTTCTTAGGTGACCTAAAACTTCGGGGAATTAAGCTCATTCCCGCCTCCGTCGGCTACCTAGACACAAGAGGCGGGGAAGGGAAGACATTAGTAATAGTCTACCTCAATCAATTCAACAACATCTTAATAGACCACGTTGCGAGCCACAACCTCGTTCGCCACCACTTCCGCAAACAAACTTATCGAACATCAATCACAATCTCAAATTCATCTCCCAAATCAAGTTTCCATCACCAACTTGCACGATAGGAGAACAGCAGCAAACGTCTCTCTTCTCATCCGCTAGGGTTCAGATCATGATCGTCTTCAAACAAAACCATCATCATCAACAACAACATCAATAGAAAAACAATTGTCACAGCACAATCAACATCATCGTCACTGATCAGTTCATCATCAACGATTCGTAAAATCACTGATCAACAATTGGTAAAATCATCAAACCTTCATCAACTCACTCCCTTTTCCTCCATCACGAGTTCCATCATCGTCTCATAGATCCACTATTGAACCAACGAACCACACACAAATAAGCAATTTCATCTTACTCTGATTCCCACAAACGCACAACACAACCAGCAAAACAGCTCCATTCCGAGCAGTAGAACAGCTGACTTTCAGCTCTTTCAACACCAACACCACATCGTCATCTCGACGCTCACCCCTTTTCTTTTTTCTCACCAAAAGAGATTAATTGCAGCCAAAAGGAGAGGAGATTGCAATAAGAATAGCAAAATCACCAGTTGAATCTCACCATTGAGCATCAATCTCATAACAATTATTGTTCAACGGTGATTAAGAGCGTCGTCGAACCAATCATCATCAATCAACCAATTGATCTCATCATCAATCGACCAATCACTTATGTATGTAGAACCTTGTATGAATCCATACTTGTGGCAATATTCATCAAGCAAATCAGTCACCAAACCAACATCAGAGATGGCAAGTTTATAGTCATCGTCATCAATCAACCAATCGGTTTGTCATCAATCGACCAATCAATCTCGTCAGGTTTCTAAAGCTCCGCCACGGACTCGGACAATCAACCAGGGTTTTCAACCGATCGTATTTCCCTTCGCTTTCAATAGCAGTGACGAGATCGACGAAGAAGGAGAAGCCCCAAGACACTGTCTGCAGACGATCGAGCAGAAGATCTTTCATCAAGAGGGTCAGACAAGAAGAAGTGGAAGTCAAAGCAGCTGGATCTTTGCAACGATCACCCTTGCAATAGTCATTGGAACCACTGATCAATCATCGCCGATCAGATCATCATCATCAACGTATCGTTGCAATCACTGATCATCATCATCAGAATCACTGATCAATCATCATCAAATCACCTCAGATCATCAAATTGACTAAGATCTTGATCATCTCAGATGCGCAACTTTCATCCGATAATCAGATGCTCAGTGGAAACTCTTTCCACCATTGCATCATCTTCATCCATCCAACATCAGGTCTTTGGATCATTGATCGTCTTCATAAGATCTTGCATCAGATCAGAAGATATCTTCTCATCGTGATCGTCACAGACACCGTGATCATCAGAAGATCTCTTCACCGTGATCTCTTCATCAAATCATTGTCTCTATCAGAAGATCCCTTCCGATTGTGAAAGAAGATCTCTTCTCACCAAAAGCCAAAGCATCGATCGGCCAAACCCTTCTTCGTTTGCTTCTTCAAGTCCCAAGAAAAGAAGAAGAGTATATTATAAATATCTGGGCTATTTGCACCCTGAGCTTTACTCAATACCACCAAAAAAACTACACTCAACAAAGAACAACAGAACAACAGCAACGTCTCTCTCTGGCGCATACGACAGCAGCACCCAGACAGATATAGACCACGCGATTTTTCACTCGTTCTATTTCACTCCCTATCACAAGTTCGATCGCACATCAAATCGCCCAGCAGGGAAGAAACGAAGAAGAAGAAGAAGAAGAAGAAATGGAGGGAAAAAAAGAAATTTGAATCTCTTTCACTCCGCTATTCACACCCACCATCTTTGGTCACTACCAAAATCTGTGTTGACTTGAATTGAGCAATACCAAGTATCGAATTGAGTCATGATTTCTTCATACAGGAATCATCTAAAATCTGTGTTGACTCGAATTGAGCAATACCAAGACTCGAATTGAGTCATGATTTCTTCATACAGGAATCATCCAGAATTCGATAATCATGATGTCTCAAATCGAACCATTAGCAGCTTCACTCTACAGTCATGATTTCTTCACCAAATTAGACTTCAAAGTTTTCTCTAAGCTGCACATTTCGCCTGCGTCTACATGTCTAGCTTGCGGGGGAGTGTTAAAGAAAGGAAATCTACCTATGTTACAGAATAGGAAAATGTTACAGAATAAGATATTTTAGGCAAGTCGGAATAAAATAGAAGTCTTAAGTTTCCTATCTCTACAAGGTTACGTCAGGTTTAGCTTCATAAGCTTGTATTCCACTACACCAAATTGGCATTTTTGTAACAATCCAAAAAATAGTAACACTTTTGAGCTATAATAATTCACAAAACAATTTTACACATTTTCACAAACAAAGTGATTCAATAATTGTATTACCTCAAATAGTATGGGCTTACAAGTGATACTATTCATGATGATCTAATTTATTGTATCACTTTTTTTATGTAGTTATTTTTCATTTTGTTGACTAAATTTAGTTTTGACTTGAAATTGTTTGGTGATTGTAATAGCTCAAAAGTGTTACTATTTTTTAAGTTGTTACAAATATGCCAATTTAGTGTAGTGTTCAATCAATGAAACAACACAATAATATTTCAATACAATTATGTACAACTTATGTGTTGGAACAACCGAGTTGCTTCATACGCTCAAAACTCAAAACTACGCTAATAAGATGTCTAGGACTTACAATAGATCCACTACACTCAAGTGGTGTGGCACAACTCGGTTAGGCTTGGGTGGGCTAAGGTCAGGTGTAGCACTGGTGGTACGTTAACTATGATCCCCCAGGTAATTGGATTGGCCAACGTCCTTACTCAGAGAGTATGTAAACTAGTCCTCTAATGTTAATAGAGCCATTCTAGGTAGCGAGCTCATCCCCCTCGAGATGATAAGTGATGTTATGCATCTTGAGGCAGTTTCGCTTATCTCAAGGAAGATGGGTGGTTACACCCATCCCTCGCTCCCTAAAATTTCTGATGTTAATAAGAATGGCCTAATATATCCTACCTCAGGATTTAGGCCATCCAAGTTGTTTCGTTGTTGCTGTTGTTCGTTTTTGTTTTTTATTTGTTTGCGAGCGGTGTCGTGTACATCTTTTCTTATACTTATGTACGTAATGTTTCATACGTATGGTGCATTGGTCCTTTTACTTATGAGGATATTAGAGATGCACTTTATAATAATTAAGCGCGTAAATGAACTAGTACAATGTCATTTTCCCCATGTAAGCAGCCTCAATGATGCCATTTTTATTGAGTTGAATCAATATTTGGATATGCCTTGATGGTTCAATTGCAAGTATTAAATGTTTTATGACCTAACAAAACATCTTATTTAGGCCATGTTCATTACAATAGCTATTTTGCGAACAATTGTCAATGGTGTTTATAAATTTTTATGGGGAAAACAGAGTTAGCTAGTTTTGCACTCAACATTTTATCAAATGGACAAATGGGGTTCTAAACATGACTTGATCAAGAGAAAATTTATTTTTTTAGTAAGTTTTTTAGCAAAAGTAAGAAGTATTCCATGTTGTAGACCATCAATCTATAAGGACTAAAAAACTCAAGACCAGAATTCTTCAAAAGCCAAAAATGTTAGTTAACTGGACCGGATTCTTCTACCAAAATTTTCTAGTCTTGGTGGTGGAAAACAAAGAACATGAACCATCCTATGCCTTTCGCATGTAATTTCAAAGACAAAAAAAAAATCTAGCAATTTGAGTGTTGATTTTGATCTCAATTATGATGTCAAATCATAAACAATGTGATATTCTTCGTTCTTTCTTTTTTTCTTTTTTCTATCAACAAATGAATGATATTTAATGAGATTATAAAACTCAAATATTCAAATACCAATGTTTAATATCTAAATTAAAATAATCTTACAACTATTACAAAATGAAATAGTTATTATCAATTACAACATCTTCTCTCGTTTTGTTTATTTGAACAATTCTCGGACTGGGATTATTCTTTATTTGAACAATGTGATATTCTAGCAAGTGATGTGTGCATGTAATGTCAAATAATAATAGCTTAGATTCATTAATCCATCAAGTATTTCTTCTATAAATATGTCCATGCCTAGCCTTGTACCTCAAACCAGGCAAAGCAAAGCCATTCTTATTGTGTTAAAAGAAACATCATGAGTTTCAACAAAGTTGTATTCTGTGTCATTGTGAGCTTAGCCATGCTGCAAATCATGACCACCTTAGCTCAAGAAAACCCAGATGAGTGGCTCACCCCACAAAACGATGCCCGTAGTGCAGTCGGAGTTGGGCCTCTGACATGGGACAACACACTTGCAAACTATGCAAGAAATTACGCAAACCAGAAGGCTACAACTTGCGAAATGGTGCACTCCGGTGGACCATATGGCGAGAACCTCTCTATGAGCACCGGTGACATGTCTGTTGCTGTCGCTGTCAGCCTGTGGGTTGATGAGAAACAATACTATAACTATGATGCAAACTCATGCGCTCCAGATCAACAGTGTGGCCATTACACTCAGGTGGTGTGGCGCAACACCAACAGTATTGGGTGTGCTAAGGTAGAATGTAGCACTGGCGGTACTTTCGCAATATGCAGCTACAACCCTCCTGGTAACTTCGTAGGCCAAAAACCTTACTAGACGATTATAGAGCCATTCGATCTCCTTCATTCACAATGAAGACTACTCGATCTCCATGCAAGTATATGTATGAGTTATCACTTGTAAAGTTATGATCTGAAAATAAGTTATGGATTTTGTATCCAACAACATGTATGATCAAATCCTATTATAAGGTTATGATCTGAAAATAAGTAATGGAAACATCGCGGGAAGATTGAGTTATATTTTTCTCTTAGATGATGAATCCATCAATATTATTTGCAAGTAAAAGTTGCATGCAAGGCATTATTTGTCCCATAAAACCTTCTCCTTTAGCAGAAAGAAATCATTATCATCAAAGTCCATTTTCGATACTCTTGGGACTAAGAAGAAAGAAAGAAAAACAAAAATTGTGATAATGAATTTCCTTCAATGGCAATTGTTGAACATCATTTTCATAGAGGAAAACTAGTTTGATGAAAACTCGTTAATCTTTTCGTTGAGTGAAACTAGGGAACCAAGTTTTGCAATATCATCAGAAGAGGGTTTTTACAATCTTGAGTTACACATAAACACTTTGAAAATTTCATCATTCTTTCAAGATCATGCCATGTCACCCTAATTGTAAAACAAAATTTTGTAGTACTTTCATTCTTAATTTACCTAATTGTCCAAATTTCATTTGGTTAATGTACTCAATTGACTTGTGATCAACTACAAAAAGGGTCTTGTTAAGTGAATTCGCGGTATGATCAATCCATATTGCCTGTAACATGCATGTTTAATTTGCAAATCCCTACTTCATAACGAATTCACTTCATAGACTTTACCTAATCGCATATAGTTCAGGTATTCCTATTTTTTCTAGAAAAAAAGATGCAAACGCGCTTCATTTTCTCATGAATTAGTGTTCCTAAATTACGTTGCAGACGATTCCAACTCTCTGGATCTGCATTTTTTTCTTACACCCTACGGAAATAGACTGCCAAATTAATATTTTTTGGGGCTAATTATTTATGTTTACTTTTGACCAGCCTGATTATGGCCACAACATATGCCATAAATCACTCCATATAAAAGATTAAATTGCTTGAGCAGCCTTGTAAACTTTACATCCTTCAAGAGGTCTGCCTTTCTCACATGACTTTGGCTTACACTTACAATTCTTTTGAGTTTTTGCTTTTCTTTTTCTTTACCTTCTCTCTTCAACCTTTCCCTTATCTGAATTACATGTGTTATTATAAAATTAAATTTCTTAAATAAAAGAAAAGAGAATATTTTATTTTCTCCTTGTTAATGTAAATACTGTTAGCTAGGTTGTTAGACTGATAGCTAGTCATTTTTTTTTTTTTGGAAAGCGAGCGAGGTTATTTAGGATCCCCAAACCTTAGAAATGAAAAAAGAGGATGATAAATTTTACAATCACTCATACTAGGGGTGGGCATCCCATCCCGACCTGTCCCGTCCCAATTTTTTCGAGTCTTAATGGGATTGAATAATTTCATCCCGATCCCGTCCCATCCCGATCTAGAATGGGATGGGATGGGATGAATATTTTCAATTCCGCCAATCTCGTCCCGTCCCGAACTAATTTTTTCATATTAATTATTAATATTTTTATTTACTTATTTATTTATTTTATGAACATTTGCATAAAATGTTCAGGCTTCCAGCAGTTCCGAACCTATTTGGGATGGGACGAGGTCGGGATGGGGTTTCTCCCATCCCGTCCCATCCCGATCCCGTATGAACGGGATGGGTACATCTCGTCTCATCCCGTCCCGTGCCCACCCCTAACTCATACGTTCACTCATTACAGCATCCACAGGACAATAAACTTGCTTCAAATCTTCAACTAAGAACCTAATTAGCTCTAGAATCACCGTCTCCAAGTTGGGGAGTAACCCTGCAAAGTTTTCTGCTACTAAAATAGTTGCATGATAGACCTGCCATAACTTTTCTTCCTCATAAGTACCAATCAATCATTTAATCACTCTCATGACGTGATTTATACCTAATGAGGGCCCCAGGATGTATGAGAAGTCGTCGTAAGGATACGAACCACAATGAATCATGATATAAAAACCATTGAATGCTAACACTAATCTAGCATCCATACAAGGTTCTAATAAGCATTTGCATTCTACTTGTATTATCATCATCAGTTACCTGAATTAGGATTTGTCTTCTTGCTTCGAGAGGACCTTCGAGGAACATCTGTCGTGGGAGTTGTATTGTGGTAACCTCACGTTCTTCTTCACTAGTGTTTTGCCCCACCTTTGCTGCTTCATCTTCAAGTGAAGTTTGAATTTCAGCTACCACTGCATCTCTGCCTATTCATGCAATTTCTGATTGCACAGCCTTAACGTCTTGGGGTGTTAGGCAAGCCATGAGCGTTGTGGGATCTTCCCCCAGCCCTCCTATACCAGCGATCGCGCGAAGCACCTCCACTACTTGCATTAGGTTTTCCTCTGAGTTAGATATGGGGGTAGATAGACCTAGCTCTGCTGCTACTTCAGCGTCTGAATCCACAGCCTAAATCGCTATTTCAATCCCATTGGGTGAGTAACCTACATCCCTACAATCATCCTTGAATACTTTGAATTGTTGCTCCTTAACAACAGCAGCCAAACTCTGCTGCTCTTTGAACTGCTGCTCCTTAGACGTATCAACAACATCTAATTCTAAAATAGTCGTTCCAACTTGGGCAACAATTTGATTTCTATTCTCAATCAAACTGCTATTATTTTCTTGAGGTATCGCACATTCTAAATTTGCCTTGCCCGTAATAACCTGCGTATCTCCAGTCTTCCCAGCTGAAACAGGGCAAGCAAGCTCTGTTTTTGGCGATTCATTTGACTGCTGAACTGTTGATGGTATCGTTGATTTAGGAGTCTTACGTAGCTGTTGTTCCTCATATGGTTCCTGAACAGAAATCACCAAGACCTGCTCACTTCTTAGACTCCCTGGTCTTGGTAGAGAACCCCCACATTCAGCATGGACTCCTGGGACAGCAGGAGCACCTGCTGCATCAACCTGAATTGCTGGAGGTTTCGCTAATTTTAGCCCATTAATTTGGTTGAATTCAACCTGTTTTGGCACACCTTCCAGCCCAGCACTTGGCCTCCCCGGGTTGCCAACACCATCGCTTACCATTGGGGTTACTTGTTATCAATATGGTTAGATAGTTTGTTAGGCTGTTAAGCAGAAGTCTATATAAGGGCTCCTTCATGTACACTTTAACAATGTAATGAAATATAGAATACTCTTATTCATTACTTTCTCTAAATCATAACATGGTATCAGAGCCATGACAAAGTTATTTGGTTTCTTATTTTCTTTAGAAGTTAACTTTGTTCTTCTTTTTCAATCGTCTTCTTCATTGATGATTTCAAGCTTTCTTAGTAATATCAATGGTAGATTCAACCTCGTCTAGTGCTGCTTCACTTGCACATCCAGGCATGACAAAGTCCAAACTAGTTGTGTTTACTCATGTTTTGTCTGTCAAACTTGATGAACACAACTATTTGTTGTGGAAACAGCAAGTGTTGGCAACTATCAAAGGTCATAAACTTCAGAGATTCATTGATAAGGATTCATCTCCACCACGGTTTCTTTCGGCTGAAGATCAAGCAAATGGATTTATCAACACATAGTTCATCAACTAGGAACAACAAGATCAGCTTTTGTTTTCATGGCTTCTTTCTTCTATGACTCAGCCATTGCTCACTAGGTTAGTCGGCTGTAACACTTCTTAACAGATTTGGAAAACTCTTGAAATTTATTTCATTTCTCAAACCATAGCCAAAGTCTCCCAGTTTAGATCTCAATTGCAGAATTTCAAGAAAAGAGATCTCTCCATCAGTGATTACCTATTAAAATTGAAATCCATCATAGATCAATTAGCTTCAGTAGGATATCCGCTGTCTTCCAAAGATCATATCAACGCAATTTTTGATGGCTTACCACAAGTTTATGATACATTTATAATCTCAGTCAGTTCCAGATCTGATGAGTATAGCATTGCAGAAGTTGAATCTTTGTTACTTGCGCAAGAAACAAGGATTGAAAGACATTTGACAGATCTTGATATTTCTAGCTCTATAAATGTTGCTCATACCTCGTACAGGCCATCACCAAGGTCTTTTGTCTCAAATTCACCTAGAGGTGCAAGGTATCCATTTAGAGGAGGAAGTAGATTTGGTTCTAGGAAAGGTAGATCTAGTTATCAGTATGGTAATAAACCTCAATGCCAAATATGTGGCAAGCTTGGCCATCTTGCTATAAAATGTTATCATAGATTTGATTCAAATGTGTCAAATTCATGGAGCTCATCATCCAGTACACATTCTCATCAGTCAAGTTCATGATCAGCTTCTCACCAGTCAAGTTCAGGATCACATCAGGCGTATTCTGCTTCTAGTCAAGCTTGGCCATCTGCTTCTGGTCAGCACATTCATCAGCCTTGGGGTTCTAAATCTCAGTTACAAATACAAACGAATGGTGCCTCCTCATCAGCAAATCATCGATGGTATCCTGATTCTGGTGCAACTGATCATTACACTCCTTTTGCTCAGAATTTTTCAACCTCAGTGTCGTATCATGGTAATGAACAACTACATGTTGGGGATGGTTCTGCCTTACAAATACAGAATGTTGGTCAGGCTCTCTTACCCTCTTTCAATTCTTCAATAACACTATTTCTTAAGAACATTCTTTAAGTTCTGAAGTTAACTAAAAATCTACTTAATGTTTCAAGATTTGCTAGAGATAATAGAGTATATTTTGAGTTTCATTCTGACTTTTGTTTTGTCAAGGACCAGGACACCAGTCAAGTCCTCTTGGAAGGGAGGCTTAATAAGGGTCTGTATGCCTTTCCTTCTATGACATCTAATGCCCGAAATACAGTATCTTCTTCAAGTTCTTGCAATGCAGTGGCTTCCTCAAGTTCTAGCAATGAAGTGACCTCTTCAATTTCTTCTGAGTCTTCTTCTTTTTTGTTGCATCTTTGGAATGCTCATCTAGGGCACCCCTCTTTTTCACTTGTGCAAAAGCTACTTGCTCAGCATAACATTTCTGTGTCTCACAAGAATAAAGAATTGTGTACTTCATGTTGTTTAGGAAAGATACACAAGTTTCCCTTGTCTTCTTCTTCTACTGTATACAATAAGCCATTAGAACTCATCCATACTGATCTTTGGGGTCCTGCTTCCACTGTATCTTCTAATGGTTATCGGTATTACATTCATTTCATCGATGCTTTTAGTAGGTTCACTTGGGTATATCTGTTAAGAAACAAGTCCGATGCTTATTCTACTTTTATCAAGTTTAAATCTCAAGTTGAATTAGAATTTGGCCTCCCCATCAAATGTATTCAGTCTGATTGGGGAGGTAAGTATAGGTCTTTTTCTACATTTCTATCTCAGCATGGCATCAGTCATAGGTTGGCTTGTCCTACTACTCATCAGCAAAATGGAATTGCTGAGAGAAAACACAGACACATCATTGAGTCTGCATTGACACTTATTGTTCATGCCTCACTTCCTATGAAATTTTGGGAAGAGGCTATTAGGACTTCCGTTTATCTTCTGAATAGAGTTCTTTCTAATGTTTTGAATGGCTTATCTCCATTTGAGAAACTTTATCAAAAGCTTCCTGATTATACCTGTCTAAAAGTCTTTGGGTGTTCTTGCTTTCCAAATACTAGACCTTACAATGCACACAAGCTTCAATTCAGGTCTATTGAGTGCACTTTTCTTGGGTATAGTTTACAACACAAAGGGTATAAGTGTTTGTCTCCAAATGGTAGGGTCTACATTTCCAAAGATGTCCTCTTTAATGAACATTTGTTTCCATATTCTAAATAGCAATCTCATTCTTCATTGCCTCCTTCCTCTTCCCCTGTGCATATTTCGTCTTCTATACCTTTGTTTTCTGAGTCTACTCCTGAACATATATCTACTGGACATATTGGTCAGTCTGATATTATTACCCATGATCCTATGAATACTATTACTGGTGGTCCTATGGGTAAGATAGTTGTGGTCCTATGGGTGAGACAAATAGTCCTACTAGTCATCCTTATGGTCATACTGGTGAAATGCACTTTTTCCTGGTCTTACTGATGGTCAGTACCATGGTCTTACTGATGGCCTTACTGGTAGTCAGCACAATGGTCAGCTAAATAGTCAGAACAATGATCAGTACATTCATCAGCACAATGGTCAGCTTCACGGTCTTACTGGTGGTCAGCACCATGGTCTTACTGATAGTTAGCACAATGGTCAGCTAAATAGTCAGAACAATGTTCAGTACATTCATCAGCAAAATGGTCTTCCTGATGGCATTGATGCTCCTGTTTCTACTCCTATTCCTAGTCATCCGATGGTTACTAGGTCCAAACTTGGTATTTATAAACCCAAAGTGTATATGGCATCTACTGAACCCTTGAGTTTAGCTGAGGTTTTGGACACACCTTATTGGTGTGAGGCTATGCAAACAAAATATCTGGCTTTGATCAGAAATAACACATGGTCACTAGTAGACCTTCCTCTACACAGATCAGTTGTTGGTTGTAAATGGATATTCAAAGTTAAGGAGAATTCAAATGGCACACTTCATAAATACAAAGATCGATTGGTGGCTCGAGGCTTTCAACAGGTAGTTGGTTTTGATTTTGATGAAACATTCAGTCCGGTGGTTAAACCCCCTACAATTAGAGTTGTGTTTTCAGCAGCTCTCACGTTTGGCTGGAAAGTTTTTCAGCTAGATGTTAACAATGCCTGGTGATTTGTTAGAGGAGGTCTACATGATGCAACCTGCTGGATTTGTTGATCCATCACGACCCCATGCTGTATGCAAACTAACCAAGGCATTATATGGTTTGAAACAAGCGCCTCGAGCATGGTTTGACAAACTACAACATACTCTCTTTCAGTTTGGGTTTATATCTGCTTCAGATTCTTCTTTATTCATTCGACATACTCCTTCTCCAAATTTTCTTCTGGTTTATGTGGATGATATTCTAGTCACTGGTGCCAATCTGTCTGATGTATCTCAGTTGATTCAACAGCTTAATGCACAAATTTCTTTGAGGGAACTAGGCCTTGTTAATTACTTTCTTGGCATTCAAGTTCAACACTCTGAAAATGGACTTTTTCTATCTCAGACAAAGTATATTCAAGATCTTCTTTGTCGTGCTAAGATGCAGTTTGCAAAAGGTCTACTCCTATGAGTGGTGGTGAGAAGTTATTTGCCAAGGGAAGTGATCTTGTTCAAGATGTGCATTTGTATCGCAGTATTGTGGGCGCCTTGCAATATGTTACTATCACAAGACCTAAACTTATTTATTTTGTTAATCGGGTCTGTCAGTTCATGCAAGCTCCTCTTGAATCCCATTGGCGAGTAGTGAAAAGGATTTTGAGGTATCTTCAAGCCACACCTACCTTTGGACTTCAGCTTGCTCCCACTCCTTCCTTTAAATTGACTGGTTTTTGTGATGCTGATTGGGCGTCTGACCCCAATGACAAAAGGTCTACCTCGGGTTACTGTGTTTACTTAGGATCCAATCTCGTCTCCTGGTCCTCCAAGAAACAAAGTGTTATCTCCAGGAGCAGTACTGAGGCGGAGTATAGGAGTCTGGCTTCAGTTACAGCAGAGCTCTCCTGGCTTCATTCACTCTTCTCTGAACTTAAGCTTCCTTGTGCTCCTCCTACTATTTGGTGTGATAATAAAAGCACTGTATTATTGAGTGCTAATCCTATTCTTCATTCCAGAACCAGGCACATTGAGTTGGATATCTTATTTGTTCATGAGAAAGTTGCTCGCAAACTACTTCATGTTCTTCACATTTCTGCTTCAGATCAGATTGCTGATATTTTTACCTAAGCACTTGGGATTTCCAGATTTCTGTTACTACGTGCCAAACTGGGTGTTGTTGATAGATCCACACTCAGTTTGAGGGGGGATGTTAATGTAAATATTGTTAGCTAGGTTGTTAGACTGATAGCTAGTCAATATGGTTAGATAGTTTGTTAGTCTGTTAAGCAGAAGTCTATATAAGAGCTCCTTCATGTACACTTTAACAATGTAATGAAATATAGAATACTTTGATTCATTACTTTCTCTAAATCATAACACTCCTCAATCTAAAATTGATAAAATAAATCTCATATAGTGAAATTTGCCTTCTTTAGTTGATATTTGAAACAATTAAATAGGTAATAAAACTCCAACAACTCATCTTTATGGGTTTGGTTTTTTCTATGTTATGTTTCTTTTACGTTATTTTTAACGTCGAGTAAGCACCTCCATTGTGTTGATCACTTAACACTGGGTGCTTAATGAAAATTCATTACAATAATAACTACCACTCCTCCCCCTCACTGGTTTCCTCGTTATTTAGAATTTCTGTAAAAACAAACACCATTTAATTTTACATCATCTAATCAACAACTCATTCATAAGCAAAACAAACAGTCTATTCAAAAGCTCATTCTGAATTTAGCTTCTAATCACTTAGAAAAACAAACACCCTCCACGAATCAACTATCATTTCCGATTGGAAAAGATTTTTGCTTACTAGAAGTGGGTTCAAAAATTAAATTTAAAAAAATTACACTTCAAATTCATTACTTGGTCATGAATAAATCAACTGGATCAGTTTTAAACTTTGGGGTAATCATTTTCAACAAATTGTCAAAATAAAAATAAAAGCTTATCAATCGTTAACTTTTCTTGGGGAATAATGAAGAAGCAAACCAATCCTTGGAGTTTTATTACTCATTTAATGGATTCATAATCTGTAAAGTGGGTAAATATGAGATTTGGTTTCATTAGATATTGCAATATACAAATGTTTTTAGAAATATTAATGATGTGATTTCAACATATAAATATCAAGTCTTATCAATTCAGCTAACAAACATTTGTATCGATGAATGTTAATCAAAACGAATATATCAGCTCTATCTAGTAAGGTCTCTGTCCTATAATATTCCCCGATGGCCGGATCATAATTGCAAGCGATAAACACCTTATCATTCAGACACGAGGTAGTTGCACACCCCAGACATGTTGAATTCCTCCATACGATCTGTGTATAGTGCAAGCAATCCTTCCCAGGTTGGCAAGTATTGGACTCATAGTCATACCACTGCTGCTCATTAAACCACACATTCACAGCAGCTTCAGCATCAATGGCCCCTTCACCGGACCCCCAATACACATTCTCGCCATAGGACCCATTAGACATGACGATCAGACAGTCGTTGGATCTATTCTCTGCATATCTCTGGGCATATTCTTCCAGTTTTGGGTCCCATGTCACTGGACCTAGCCCAACTGTTGCTCGCTTCGCATTGTGGAGGCTTAGGAAGTCGTCCGGAGAGGTGTGGGCATTTGCTAAATAGATCCAGCAGGTTAGGCCCATGATGAACACAACATGAAGTAGTTTCCGGGTTGGTGTTTTCAACATAGCACTATATTCTGTTTCTGAAAAAAAATGATACTAATGGTACTGTAGTAGCACTATCCACAAAGGTGCGCCGAGCAAAGGAAAATATATCCGATGGTAGGGTTTTCAGAAATTTTGGAGTTAAAAGACCTGATGAGTATAGATAGGGTAGTGCCTTTGATCTCTCCTTGTATATATATAGTACTGCATATATAGTACTGAAGCTGATACTGAAAACTGAAGGAAGAGAAGTTATGTAAATGCCGGAGCATTTGGGGTTCCAATCTGGTATGGGAGTAATTTAACCCACCACCTATTCTTTTGATGTTAGTTGAACAATTAATACCTCTGCAACATGAGTGTGTTGTCTATGGATGTGGAACACAAATGATCCTGAATTCATGGATGATCATAAACACAAATGATAGAAAAATTCTAGAGAGCCTGGATAGAAAAATGGTCCACATGTAATCGGATCAACTCTACCCCTCTACAACTTAAAATAAATGTCATCAAATCATCCTCTCAGTTAATTCCCTTGCCTAATATTAGCTACTGGTCTCCTCTTTGTGTTTCAATTCCACAACCCACCCCCACGTCAATTTACAAGCAACAAAAACATACAACAAATTGTTAGAATGGACATGGTAAGGTATTGTTAATCATTGATGCCTTGATGAGAGATAGCATACACATTGAGAATGATGGATCGATGTCCGTGTATTAATGGATTAGCAACGGTGTAGTTATTTACTTTATATTTGTAGATATCAAAAAACAACTTATAAATCTACTAAAATAATGAAAATTACTCTCCTAAACTATCTATAACATAATAGTAACATTCTAAACCTATTAGGACTCACTTAATTCTAGTAATAGTTTAAATAATAAAAACAAAACCTATTAGGACTTGAATTGGACACTCTAAAGACTTTTAATAATAGCCTAAATACTAAGATTGCTTAATAAAGGGAGGGCCTGATCCATATGGGTAGTGGCGGACACTGGAATGGCTGTAATTTATCTGCAGAATGTAGCAATGGTTCGATACTTCCATCCCCCAAGTTGAAAACACCAACACCGTAGCGTCTAGTGCTTCCTTCAGCATCTGCGAACTCAAATAGTCCACTGGAGTAGATGCAATTAGGCTTAACCCATCCTTCTGAGGCATTCTTTGCTGAGATAGCCCACAAACAGCGAATAGTCACCCAAACTTGTCATCTTCGTGAAGCATTCCTCAGATCGTCCTCTTCCTCCTAGTCTGATCTCATAAACATGAAATGACAACGTCTTTTTATATTTACGCTTTCGTTTAGAACGTGGATGTAACTTGAGTTTGACCACCAACATGAGTTTACCGCCAACCTCCATTAAATAATGATGATAATCTATCAAACTATGTTTCTTTTCTTCTGCAAGTTCTTCCATCATCAAATTTTGAGGAGTTACGGTACCAAGTGGCCTCATCAAGCAATGTGCGTCATACAATTGCCTGCGGAGGTAAATGACATCTTTATAGCCATCATATCTCTCCGAAAAATCATAATTACCTTTAGTTGCAAATGACCACTTGCTATCTCCAGCTCCGCAAAAGGCCAACTTGGTGAATTCTCCTACCAGAATCATATAATGATCGAAGGTGGGATGTTCAGATAAAACGAATGTTTGAAACATTCTTTCAATCATTTGTTCATATTTATATATATTATTCAAATAGGGTCTTCATCCTTATATACATCCATAAATACCTCTGGAATGTTGGTGATGGGTGGGAGTTGGATGTGAGCCTTTGTCAGAGGATTCAATATCGATATTGATGTAGTAATAATGCCATCTTCTTCTTCTTCCGAACTTGCAAGGCACAACCATCCTCGTTAACATCCCACACATCTTTTATCACAAACCTCGGGTAAATCAATGTGATAAACTTTCTGGTCCATAAGACTGTAGAAGTGTCCACTGTATTCGAAATTGGATTATAGGAGTGTCAACCATGGGTCAAGGTGGTATTGTGGAGGTATCTTGGATGTAGCACATCTCCAATACTTACAGACTGCTCGGAATCTCACATAATCAGCATAGGAAAAACTGAGACTCCATGGGCTAACTTCTCCAGCAACTCTAGTAGAAGAGATGACCAATCAGGATGTCCCTGTTGATGCATGGTTTTTCTTCTTCAACAAATTCAGAAAGTTTCATTCACCAAAAACTTGTAGTTTATACCCAAAACCGAAGAAATTCCCCCACACTATCTCTCGATATATTTTATAGAGAATGCATATTTCTAAAGTTCTACAAGTATTCTATGTTTCCCTAATTCTTAGGAAACCACAACACCTTCATCACCATCTCAGGAGGCTCAGGTCTGAGTATAGGCTAAAAAAATCTGCCAGACTCCTACACGATTAATTCCAAGACTGGTTAGAGAAAGAGGGTAAGATCGATCCGTGGTAGCCAAGACCAGAATAAATCAAACTCCACCTCTCAGGTTTCTTTTCAGTCATCAAAATGAAAAGAAAAAAAAAACTCTGCCTGCTGCGGCGACCGGTCCCAAGCCCAAATAAAGGAGGATGGTTGGCGTTTAGCCGTGGCAGCCATCCATAAAACCCGTCACATTCCTTTTTATGAGGGTTGGTGTTGGACCCGTGACAACCAGCCGTAAAATCCATCACTTCCCTCTCGATGAGGGTTGGTGTTAGGCCCGTGACAATCAGCAGTAAAAATTTGTCACATCCCTTTGCATGGATTTTGGTTCAAAAAGACTAATGTTGGAAGACCGCATTGTTTGGAAAACTAAAATACGTGTAGCCGACTCCGAGAATATCGAAAATGGGCTTTAATGATGATAATGATAAAAAAAAAATTCCCTAAGAAACTCAACCGGATTTAGAAAATTTGGAAACGAACAAGCTTAGACATATATATTGTAGATTAAGACAAGTAAAGAACCAGATTTGGAGATATCTCTTGCATGCTTGGATTGCAAACCTCATATGTACTTGATGGTGATGAACAAAAGCACTTTAAGTTGTTACAACTAGCCACCATGCATGATACTAAACGAAGACTTAGTGATTGAAAAAGATGAACTGTTTAATTACAGTAGCCATCAATATTCTCTCGATCTTTCCTTTGTTATGTATTGTCTTTAGCACGACGGAAGTTGTGAGGTAATAGTCTGGTCAAATCTCCCTCTGCAAGCTTTGGTGACCAAAACTTCACTGATTTCAAAATAACACTCATCTCCTTGCTATCTACCAATACAGAGATAGGAAAAATAGTGAGAATCGAAGAGCCAGGGTGCTACCAATAGATATAGATCTTTCAAAATCTCTGCTGAAATACAAGTCTTTAAGGGAGATTGGGAGTTACAGTGGGGATAGTCAGTGTTGCATACCTTCTGTGAGAGATGGTAATTAACTGTAATCGGAAGATTTACTTGAGAGAATGCATGAGCACGGAAAACTAGTTCATCAAACGAATCTTGCAAGAAGTGTGTGCCAAGCACCAAAAACAGTGGGACGTGGGAACTACTGTAAGACATTGTATATTAATGCACATATTTGCACTTACTTGGACAGTCAAGAATCAAATCATTTTAGCATGCAATCATGACAACCAAGATCTACCTCTAAAACTCATCATCGATCTAAAATCTTCAAGAGAAACACTTGCATTTTTTAACACATTAAACTACTCATTATTAGAAAATTAATTTAAACAATTGCACAGGTAGCATAGATCATCCAAATGAAACTCCAATAGACAAACTAACAACTTTAGTTACTTGAGAATGATAAGTAAAGAAAAAGAAATACTTGCAAGAGATTCCTCAATATAAGGAGGGCCTGATCCATATTATTGGCCGAGAACAGAATGGCTGTGCATCATACATCAATGGTTCAATACTTCCATCCCCCAAGTTGAAAACACCAACATCATACTCTCGCATGTTTCCTTCAGCATCTGCAAAATCACAAGAAAGTTCAGAGAAGTAGATACAATTAGGCTTTAACCATCCTTGCCGGGCATCCTTAGTTGAGATAGAAAAGGAGGAATTCCTGCCCACAAACACCGAATAGTCACCCAAGCTTGTTGTCTTAGTCAACCATTCCTCAAATCTTCCTTTTCCTCCTCCTCCTAATCTGATCTTATAAGGATGAAATGACAAACTTCCATGTTTACGTATTGGGTTAGAATGTGGATATAGAATGAGTGCGACCACCAACATCAGCTCACCACCTACCTCCACTAAATAATTAGTCCAATCGTATATCGGCTTTTCATTTGCAGTTTCTTCCATCTTCAAATAATGAGGACTTATCGTAATAATTGAAGAGATCATCAGGCCATTACATATGTCATACAATCGCCTGATGTGGTAAATGACATCCTTATCATATCTCTCTGGAAAATCACCAGTACCTTTAGTCGCAATTGACCACATGCTATCACCAGCACTGCAAAAGGCCAACTTAGCAGGATCCCCAATCAGAATCATATAATGGTTCGATGTGGGATGTTCAGATAAAATGAACAATCTTCGAAACAATATATCAATCATTTCTTTGTGGGTCAAATTTCTCACCATATGACTGTAATAGGTGCATACATTCACAAATATTTCTAGAATGTTGGTGATGGGTGGGAGTTGGATGTGAGCCTTTGTGATAGGATTCAGTATTGATATTGATGCAGATATAATGCCATCTTCTTGTTCTTCTTCCAAACTTGCAAGACACAACCATCCTTGGGAACATCCTACACATCTTTTACTGCGAATCTCAGGTAAATCAATGTGATAAGCTTTGTGGTCCGTAAGACTGTAAAAGTCTCCGTTGTTGTATCCGTAATCGGATGATAGGTGCATTAACCATGGGTCTAGGTGGGACTGTGGAGGTATCTTGGGTGTAGCACATCTCCAATACTTACAGACTGCTCGGAATCTGACATAGTCACCACAGGAAATAGAGACACCATGGGATATCTTCTCCAACAACTCTTGTGGAAGTGATAACCAATCAGGCTGTGATGGCTGTTTCATTGTTTTGTTCTCCTTCAACAAAATCACAGAGTTTCTGTTTCCCTGGAAACCCTGTAGTTTTATACCCCAAAACCCTGAAGAAGAAGAAGTGCCCCTACACTTTTACCGTGTTCCACCTCAAATGTTCAAGTCGGATATGATATTTGATTATATCCGCCTCCCTGTTTTATACGTGCAGACAATCGTCTCCCTGTCTTCAAGATATGATATTGATGATAGGGTGGTTTTTTTTTTTTTTTCCTTTTGAGTTTGACATTCATTAGTTTACAGCTATTCGAGTTTGGTATTCATTTTGAAAACTATTTGAATGTAACCATCGCTTTCTAACACAATCGTTAAGTCGATGTCATTGATCGGTCATGACTAATTTTTGGGCATTTTTGCCCTTACCTTAGATTAAACTAACGAATGAGATTTTGCCTAAATCACAAAATCATTTTTTGGAATTTCCTCGTCCCTCTAACACACTTCCTCCTCCTTACGGCGAACTCCCCTCCTCCCTGCTGTGACGAGACATTCCTCCCTGCGAGGAAGACGCACGCTTCTTCTTGCTACGAGTTGTTCACTGCTGATGCTCCCTGCTGCAACGAAGACGCTGCAACCTGCTCTTTTGATTGAGTGATTAGTTTGCTGAATTTGATTTTGAAAGTGAAGCTTGATATTTCTTAGATACAATAAATTAAAAGGCAAGATATAGATGCTGAGTTGATCAAGTTAGTATTGGGCAGAAATATTGATGATGATTTCAGTTTGGGTTCTTTCGAATAGGTACAGACAAACAGAAGCAAATTTCGAAAAGCAACTTTTCTTGGGGGACAAATGGCTCCCCTGAAGCTTTTCAGTTTGTTAATTACATCAGATGTGTGCAAGCAAAACCATGGGTGGTTTGAGGATCAAAAGATGAAATCAATCTAATCAAGCTATTCTTAGAAGGGGACTATGTGGAGTGTTTTAGGAAATGTGGCTCTGTAACATCAACTCTGCTCCTTATCCTTATGGGTGTATTTGGTGGATTGCAATCATGAATCTCAAATCGCAATTGAGAAGGAAATCACCCTTGTGCTGGGTATGGTAATGCAAGGGAGATCGTCGTGGGAGGAGGAGGTTTTGAAAAATGGTTTTATGATTTAGGCAAAATCTTTAATTTAATGTAAGGTAAGAACAAAAGGGTTTGAAAATTAATCATGACCGATCAATGACGTCAACTTAACGGTTCCATCTAAAAATAAAGGTTAAACTCAAATAATTTTCAAAACAGAGTGTCAAACTCTTATTAGTATTAATCTAATGAGTGCCAAATTTTTAAAAAACAAAAAAAAAACAAAAACAAAAAACAAAACCTTGATGATATCACCACCCTGTTTTATACATACAATCAACTTCCATTTGGCGTTGTCTTGTTATATCACTAGCAATATTACTAGCACGGTCTGGTGAGGATGACCCAGCTCATGTTCTAACAAGGATGAGAACGGAACGGAAGATAAGAGGAGAGGAAGCCGCAAGGTCTGAGCTGAAGAATAAAAACAAGGAGAAAGAAGTGAATGGGAAAAGAGGAGGTGAAGTTACAAGATGAGAGCAAGACCAACACAACCCATAGAAGATTTTTAGGGTAGGCAAAAACAACTCCCAAGCAGTGGTTTAGTTGAGAATCCTACAACCATGCCCCAATTGCGTTCATGATGTTGCCCATAGTCTTATTTTATTGCAAGTTAATTTTTCCTTCAAATTAGTATATTATTAACACAAATTCAGAGTTATTGGGAATGAATGTGTATGGCACAAAAGAGAGGAAAATGGGACAAAGTTCAGTATGATCTAGCAAATTCAAAGTACAGATATTTAGTCTAGGGCAACTGAAGAACGAGATTATGCTACAATAAGTACACTTTGAAATCGGCAGAAAATACAGATTGTCCAGGTGAAATTGAAACCATTTGATTGCTACTTTCAAGGACAGGATACAATGATCGAAACCAATTGCGCAGAAATGAAAAAAAATAACAAGAATACTAATTGAACTGATCACATTAATTGTTTTCTGAGCAAGTCTAGCCAGACATTTTTTGGTTAAGTTTTGGTTTTTTTATACTTTTTACCGATTCTCCTTAAAACACAACCACAAATGGTAGAAGTGTAAAAAAACCAAAACTTGACCGAAAAATGGCTACCAAACCTGGCTGGCTAGAATTGATCTTGTTTTCTATATTCTCATTTGACAGGAGGAGCTCTGTAGTATGCGGGAACAGTTGCAGGGAAAAACATCTGTCTCACTCCCTCTGCCTTTATGATGGGGAAAATGATTCCTGAAGCACCCTGCAAACCATAAACACAATCAAATAAGCCAAAACAGTAATGCTTTCATAGTAACCCCTTTTTTAAGAAGAAACGTGTGAACAGATTGAACAAAGAAATTTTCAAGAACAATGGGGAATGTCGTGAACGGGAGCATTGCATAAGTCCAATTTGCTATACTTGTGAACAAATTGAACAAAATTTTAAAGAACAATGGGGAATGTCCTGAATGGGCATAACAGTGCATCAAACCGAATATGTGCTATATGGTTTTGTTATAAATACATTCAAGGTATTTGAACTTGGTTGAGTAGGTGACAATAAGAGAATTTTGCAGAACACATTTTCACATATGATAGTCAGTTTCTACATTTGGGTGAGAATGAAGAGATTGATGACTACCATTTCATTGTCTTTGGGGCTTAACAACTGAGAATGAGTAGTGAGCGATTTATTCATAAATAGATATATGTCTTGGCCTTTGAGAATGGCTATAGTTGGCAGTCAAGCCAAGTGAACTCATAAGATTCGTAATGCTGGTGAGAGTTTGGAGAACAGAAAAGGTGTGACAGTAGTTGTCAACTTGTCGCTGAAGAGAAAGATGTTTTTTTTTTCCTTTTTCTTTTCTTCTTTTTTTTTTCTTTTTTCAAACAACACTAACGATATATCAGCTCAAATGAAAATGTAAAGCTAGATTAGCTTGGAACTCAAAGCGGACATGACAATACCAATTATTGACAAAGGTAATCATTCAAAAGAAATGGAGTGCCAAAAAAGATAAGGAAAAGTTCAAGGACAATACCGAAATCAATCTTGCTCCAAGCCACAAACGTTTAGGTGAAGGAAAGGGCACTAGTAAGCGACCAACACCATATATGGCCACAGCAAAGAAATGGCAAACCAAGCTCAATGGGCGTGGGTTCAGACCAGACAGTAAAGCAACAGGCCCTGATGAACAAACTCCTCCAAGGCTTAGATAATCAAAACAAGCTTGGCGCATTTCCTTCCTTGCTTGATCAGATGAGGCACAAAACACCTTGTACAGGGCACCAGCCAGAGTATTTATGGTAGATGCCACTGGCTGCAAACAAAACCAACCATTTAAGTTTACAAAGGATTGGAATGAAAAACATATGCATGTATATAAATCAGTAATTACATGGCACTTAAGCTAGAAACACTGGCAATCAGATGTAATGGTCCACATAATTTAAGTGCCCAGTATTTGGAGCCCTTTCGTCAGTTCAAAGTGTAAGATACTCGGGGACCTGATGACTCTAGCCATCTGCATCATAGATGAAACCTAAATACTAACTATAACATTGTTTTAAAAAACCCTAATCATACTTTTGCTTGTTCATTTCTGGCTTGAGGATAGTGAAATCTAAGCAATCGATGATTCTTCAATATCCAAGGTTTTTCACAGAAACCTGATACTGTGGTTTGTATGTGGTAATCCTACTACAAATGATTGCACAGATTTATTTTTATTTTTCTTCTTTTCTAGGTTTTAAATGCTCTGACTTACAATAATAGAGTCATCACAGTACTAAAGAGATGCATATGTAAATAGCCTACCTTGCGCAAAGTGTAAAACGATTCCAGATACTTGCAAAGGGAAGATGCATCATGCAGATCTCGCAGAGGCTTAAGAAGATTCTGTAACACAACAATATCAGACAATGCTACAGTCATCCCTCCACCAGTTAAAGGATGACGCATGTTGAACGCGTCTCCCATTAACAGTGCCCCTGGGGTGGGAAGGGGAGCTGCTGGCATGCTTCTGTTAGGCATTGTTCTAATGCTTCCTTTATTAACTGCTGCTATGAAAGAATCATGTAGCTCTGGAGGAACCTGAACACATGTTTCCCAGTGAGACAGATAATAATGCAGTAGGAAACTGACAGTTGTAGAGAAGATTTATGATAATGGGTTCAGGAAAATAGAAGAAAATTTATGCAAGGAAAAGTAAGTTTGGCAGCACTTTGTTATGCTAATATTAAATAAAAGTTTTGGACACTTCCAAGAGAGTTTAAGGGGGATACCTGTGGAGCCACAACAGTCTTCAAATACTGAGCCATTTCACCGTTAGAAATAGAAGGAACTTTTTGCCCAGGTATGTCAACCAAACAACGGATCTCGGTACTGCTAATGGGATAAAACAAGATAGGGGAAGGATCTCCAAGGACAACATGCCCATGGTTTGGATATGGAAGTTCACAGTTCTCCAGAACCAAACCAACAAAACATGAGGGCACCTCCACCTGAAGAAAGTTGCAAAACAGGATAAGCTCACTATCTTGTGCATTGGATTTAAGAAAATGTTCTCTATAAGTCATGATTATTTGTTGGTAGAACAAGGCTAAGGCTTTTCACCTTAGGGCTGCATAGGGAGCGTCTTAAGTTTGAAAAGCAACCATCACACACGACTGTTAGGGGTGCATATGCTCTCAGTTCTTCACCAGCCTTATTTTTGTATGAAACTCCTTTGATGGTTCCATTTTCTTCAAGCAGGGATGTAACCGTTCCTTGCTCCAACTTAACACTGAAAATGGAATTGAAGCCAAAGGTAAATAAGCTGATCCATAAAAAAGGAAGAACCAAGCTAGAGAAGATAATTTCTTATTCCATAATTAAAACCTTTAATTTTATAATAACGGGTAGCATATTCGTGAAACATCTGTCGCAATACTTTACAAACAACAATTCTATCAATGCATTATCAAGATGAAGAGATGTTTACTTAGGCAGGGTTCCAGCTTTCTCTCGCATCCGTTGAATAAAACGCCCGTTGTGAAAGCTCCTGCCAGCCACATCGTCGTGGAAGCTTTCCAAAGGATATGAGAGTTTAGTGTTTTGCCCGTCCTTGAAAAGTGCATAGCCTAGTACTCTCTGAGCATCGATTTGATCAACACAATCTGAAAACAACATGGATGAAGTCATATATCAGAATCACAGAAATAGTTCAATAAAGAGGGAACCTGATCATAATTTAACAATCCTTAGTACCAGACTGCCAAACCTACCCTCAAGACCCAGCTCAACTAATTTCAGGTACCCTCCCGGTTGTAGTAGCTCTCCGACTATTCTGTCGGGCTCTGTCAAATCTCTCTCAATCACATGCACTCGGCGCCCATCCTGTTGTAATTAAAGGGACAGATAAAATTGTGTTTCAATTTCTTTCACTGAGAACCACTTTTTACCTTTTAGTGAATAAAATTTCGGACAAGTCAAGATGATAAATCCAAAGAACCCAAACATATCCTTCTAAGATCCCATAATCGATAGTGCATCGGACAAATTAAGAATTTGGCAATCCAAACTGGACAAAGAAGACTAATTCAAGAAGTTTGACTACAAGCATACCAAATCGCATAGTAAATCCAACTTATAGGTTACATGAAGCACATTTAGACATAAAAAAACACGAAACCATTTTTTAGCCTGTAATTCCCAACATATCCCCAGGCGGGCCGGCTCTGCCTCCTCTCACTAAATACACTATAACACCCAACATAAACAAACAAACTAGATGAAAATTCTCTAAATTCCACTAACATAGTAAGTACCAAACACAAAATAAATGAGTACTATCTAACAAAAACTGTACATCAACTCAATCAATAAACAGAAAACTCTACTTAGAATCGAAAATAAATAGAAAAAATTACACAGTTTATCAAATTTAAACATGCAAAAAACAAAAAAAACAAAATTCTACTAACATTCAACCATAGAACTACTAATCAAACTCTTATCTCTCTTTCCAAGTTATGAACCAATCATCATCCGGCTACATGTATTTTGATTCTCCCAGCAATGCGGTTATTTGAAATTAATCTTTTTTAACCAAAATTCATGCACATGGATGTGATGGATTTTTATGGTTAGCGGTCACGGGACTAATACCAACCCTCATCCAGAGGAATTTGACACATTTTATGGTTGCCTGTCAAAGGCCTAACACCACCCCCTCCTCCTTTTCCGGGCTTGGTACCGGCCGTCACAACAGGCGGAGTTCAATTTATGAACCAATATAACACAAAATTTTAATTCAGAACTACACAAAATTCAAAACAAAGAAATTGAAATTTTCACGAAAACTTTCCGAGCTCGCAATCACTCAATTGGATTTCAAGAATCCAATTCAAGAACATTCTCTATACACAAACTCTATAGAATCAAATAAAATCGGTGGACTATGTAACAATTCCTGCAACGCTTCAGAATCAATAAACATACAAAAATAATTCAATAACCTAACCTCAAAAAACTCAATCAAGATCAATAAAGGTACAATTCTCGGTTACAAACAAACAAACAAATAAAGTAATTTGAATGACAAGTAAAGAAGATGACCTTGCCAAGCGTGTAAGCGAGAGCGGAGCCAGCAACACCAGCTCCAACAACAATAATGTCGGTATCGGTTCGATTATCCGGTTCATTAGTGGATCTCATCGTCACGCATTCGTCGCGGATGATTCCATCCGCGATAATAGTGCTGCTGCTCTGGTTCTTCGTTCGGAATGAGCCGAAGACGAATAAGAACGCTACAAGTGAAACAAGGATCGATCCGTAAACGAATTCGATCATCTTTCAAGATTTAAGAAGAATGAAGAAGAAACCGCTCTCAAGTTCAGAGAACAAAAGAGAGAAAGGGAGTTTTTTTTTTGTTGCTTTTTTATTTTTCGTGATCTCTGCTTTCGTTAACAAAGCTTTCAACGCGATGTGGGAGAAGCCACCACGATACATCATTGACAGCTAGACGGGTCAGGTCGGGTGGGTAGTGGCTCATGTGGGGTACTGACAATTGACAAGTTACTGCCCGGTTCCCATTGATGTTTTTTTGTAATTGGAGTGCTGGAGCTATACACGCCATCCATATGCAAGGAACGTGATTTCTCGAAATTTCGTGAAATGTTTTCTATTTTGGAATTATCGAAACCTCAATCGAAATTTGAATTATGTCCAAAAATTTGTAAGAAAATAAATTAATATTTTAATATACACATAATTTAGGGTTAATTACAATTTTCAATTATAATATATAAGCTTATTTAGCTTTGCTTTCAATTAATATTTATATTGCACTTTTTTCCTAAGATTATCGGTCAACGTGCCTTGACTATCAAGTCATGTGATAGGTTCCAAATTTTCATAGTTTACTGTTCAAAATACATTTTAATGATCTGAAAGTTGAGATTCAAAGTTGATGCAATTAAAATTAATGGTTGAAATTCAAATTTTCACTAAGACGTTGGGATAATCCGGCAACTCTTCCTTCACCACCACCGTCTCCATTTCACCACCAATAACTTTCGCCATTACTTCTACTACTACATCTATATGTTATTTCACTGTAGATTAAATATTCAAACATCAAGTGAAAAAGTTTGTCAAGTTTTGATGGCAAATTTGAGTTGCAGTTCATCTACATCATCTGTTAGGTTAGTTCTCTTGCAGGGGACAAAGTTACATTCAAATTTATTTTAGGAGTTAAGTTTCTGCTAGTAATATATATTAAGGGGGCAAAGTTACATTCAAATTTATTTTAAGGAATTAAGTTCATGTTAGCAATATATATTAAGCTATTAAGTTACTGCTAATTAACAACACTTAATTGATTTTCTTGCATATCTCATTGTGTCACAAGAACAATCAAACAAGTAAATAGGAGGTTTAAAGTGTGCAAGATTTTGAATGAGTATAGGTAAAGCACAATATAAATTCATTTGATGTTCATTAGATGTTCTTGCAACAAAGTTTTATAGCACATTTTGTAATCAAATGCTTTAACATTTTTGCAAAAATTTGATATAACACAATGCAATTCAAATGACATAACATCTTACGTGTCATATAGAATAACTGATTTTATTGATGATAACATGTTGACAGTCATTACTATGTGGTGCAATTCACAACTGAAGAAGACGTAGAGAAAGTTATTTATTCGGGTCCTTGGACCCTTTTTGGATGGTTGGTGGTTACCAAGCCATGGCAATCTGATTATCGAAACATTGATTTTTCTTTGTTTCCATGTTGGATCCATATATTCTATTAGTACCCAGAAGATAAACTCATTGCGTCTGATATTGAGCAGTTGGCCTCATCCATTGGCAAGCTAATGAAGGGCATTATTATGTTATGATATAGTGGAGAAACTAAGCTTGTAGAAACTTGGAATATTAGAGTACGAGGGAATTCTCGATCAATAAACAAATTGGTTATACGCTGCATAAGTTGATTGTTGGTACAAGAAGATTATACAACATAATCAACTTAAACAAAACTTGGTATGCATGGACAATCATCTCAATCTAGTGTCATATACAATGATGTTCTTTTACTACATGGGATTATTTTATATTGGGATGAGATGAAACGAAAGAAAATACACATTGAGAATTCTTGAGTATTTGATAACTGAAAACTTCACATTAGATTTTGTTGGAGACTTGGAGCCAAATAATTCCAAATTCGCTCTAAACTTTGTTCCAAACTTGCAACTCAAAATGTAATCTTTGAAGTATCATCTATCTCCAGCACACCTCCACGACTTCCTCTTTCGTCGCCTCTTCTCCATCATTATTACCAGCACCTCCGTCTTCTTCACCATCACCGCCACTACAACCAGCACCTCCATTGCAATTATGGGCGAAAAACGATGAACAATTTAGAACATGATGAAATCCCAATAAATATAAGCAATCTCCAAAAATTTTAGTCTTATCTGCAATATAAAGTGAGCTCTCACCAGCCTTGTGTTATGGCATTTATATCAATATCCCTCCACTGTCTGTATCTTCAATGGTACAAGGAGTCAGGAATAAATCATAGTCGTCCATATGTCTGGTTAAGACAATAGACAGTTGGGATTGACATGCTATCAATTAGGCGTGATAAGCACGTGAATGACATTTGCATCATCCAAAATAGGCGGAATGATGACACGTAAAGTATTTGACAATCAAGATACGTTGACTGGTAATCTTAGGGGAAAAGTGCAATATAAGTGTTAATTAGGAGCAAAGCTGAATAAGCTATATATTATAGGGGGAAATTATAATTAACTCTATATTTTATTATACTATAATGTTATTTTAGTTTCAAAAGTTTGTTATGTGAGTGATTCTTATATAATATGTAGTTTGTATGACACTACAAATAGTGTGAGACTTTTTATATAGTATTTAAAAATCACAAACGAAATTTTTTACAATTTTTCTACACAAAACAAAATATTTTATAAACTCAAGGGGCAAAAATCAACTCAAAAAATGAAATCACAATCCTTGGTGAAGAGACAACAAGACTAACTCGTTGATAAATTTCGATTAGGTTAGAGCATCAACAATAAGCTCGCGATTTTTCTGGCCTTCTCCCAGGGTTGATTTGTGCCTCGTGTTTGATGTAGTTGGACGACTGTTTTGATGTCTCGTCACATGAGAATCAAATCATGGAGTAATAGAAATGAGCTAAAAATATCTAAACTCTACAACACATGAATGATTAGTTATTTCATATAGTTTTGTATTCAGGACAATCAACAACTTGGGAGTGTTCACGATCACAGAAAGTTTTTGGTTGAAATACTGAAGAGTGATTGCAAGTTTGGTAATGATAATGGTACCTTGGTTGATTGCCACAGATTTAATTCAGAGGGGTCCCTGCATGTTCATTTGCACTGCTCCACATTGATGGATACTTTAATACACCAGAGTACGATACGAATCGAAACCATTTATATTGCAGCGATGGTGATGTACCATGTAGTGTGTATATTACAAGCAAGTAATTGGATTTCGGCTCATAATTTAGGGTTTTTCAGGAGCAGAAATTCTAGTCGGCTTGGGAGAGGCTATTTTACAATTTTTTACCTATCTCTCTTTAAACACAACCACAAATATGTAAAAAATGAGGGACAAAAAATGAAAAAAAGCCAAGCCAGACGCCAAAAACCAAGCTGGTTAGAAGGGTTCTTTCAGGAGTATTGATTGGATCATGACAATTTAAGTAATCGTGAGAGTCAAGTTTAGCATTTTTACTAGTCCTTACTCCTTATGCGAAAATTGTAAATAAAATACCTAACTATTGACATACAATAGAGTTTCATATTATGCCTACTTTCGAGTCAAATCCAGATAAACTTACGGGATTAAGGTACGAGTGCTTGCTATAAACGGAAGTGTGGTTATGTAAAAAAGTCGCGGCAAAATGTGGATCACTAAATTTGGGCAGGGAAAGGACGAATCTGAATACAACGATGAACGATCTTTAAAGTCTGGTGGGTTACTGTGCCTCCTCATATTACATGTTTTTGCAATCTTATTTATTCAAGCTTGTACCATATGGTCCATATGATTTCTGTTGAATGTTCATGAAATGCATCTTTCTATATCGAAAAATAGTTGTTGTTTGTATTCATTGATTCACTCGCAAAAAATAGACATGGATGTGGACTGCAATTTCAAATAAAATGTTGAGTCATCATTGAAAAACGAATCTACAATCGCTATGTAAGTAACAATGACAATATTTTGTTTAATTACTACCGATCCCATTCTTGTTATGTACTTATAAGATTGAATCAAAATGAACTTACTCAATTTCACTTCTAAGTCACAACTTAACATTGTTTCAAATTTTGTACTCAGCCTGCCCAGACATCACTGATTAGTGTTTAGCGGAATAGAATTTCAATTCTACCTCTTTCTTTAAACTCATATATTCACTTCCACCACCACGGAGATAGGGTTAAAGCTGAAATTCTACTCTACCAAACACTAATCAGTATTGTCTGGCCAAGCAGAGTAGATTTACTCGCATTGTTTTCATAGGGTGCTATAAAATTTACGTCACCAAGTCTTTTCATTCTGACTCTCTAGTTAGTCTAACATTCATTTTGACATTCTAACGTGGCAATTGACATGGTAATTCAAAATTCATTTTGACATTTTGATGTGGCAATTGAGATGGGATACCAACCCTGGTTAATGGGCCTGGTTATACTACCATTCTGGGCCGGCCCAGTTTGTTTCCACCTGAAATATAGGGAAAGAGAGAATGAGAAGAAAGACGAATCGCTGTTCAACTTCAAAACACACTCCTCACTTTCCCTCCCATTTTTGCCGCTAAAAATCTCGACACCCTCTCTTCCTTTTCCACCACTGTGACTAATTGCAGAGATCAACTCACTGATTCACTAACGCTGAGTCAAATTTGAGAGAAAAATTAATCTGATCTTAAAGAAGAATTGAAATGAAAGAGTGGATCTTTTTCAAGAACTCAACCAAATTCATATAGAGAAGCACTTGATTCGTATCAAACTCGCTTGGAATCACTCAACAAACCCCAACTCGGCGAACTCGACGATTTCCATCCAACCCAACTCCCAGAAACCGTAACACCCACATCACGAAACCGGAGCTTTCGAAGCTGATGCAGTGGCAACTCACTAGAGGGAAGTGGAGGTTCGAATTTACAACCACCCCTTTTACAGTTTTATTTATTTTTAGTTGATTTTTTGAGGAAATATTGGATCTTTATTTAATTAGGGGTTTTGTGTTTGTGAATTTTAGGATAAGATTGTTGGATTTTGTTTCAGTTCTGGACGAAACGATAGTGAAATTAGCTCTTTTTTTTTTAAGCAAGTTAGGGTTTTGAGGACCCTGAACCTTATCATTAAATCAAGAACATAAAAATGCTTTATATTTACGCCACTCAATTATCCCTTCATCATTCACTACATCATCACAACGAAATAAATTTTCCTTACAACTAAAAGATGGATCAATGTGGAGTAAACTAGGGTTAAACTCACGATCTTGATAGACACCAATTAATCACATAATCATAAGGTTCTCCTTACCCTTCCCAACAAATAGAAAAGTCGAAATAATGATGTTGAAGCACATGGATTAAAAAAGTAAAACAATTAAAAACTAGGAATATACTAGTTCTTGAAAGATTCCAGCTGATGTTGATCTTCACCTAACTTCTCTTTTTTTGTTTATTCCCTGAATTTAGGGTTTACCCTCTTGATTCAAGAAGATCTTTAAGGAACATCTCCCATAGGTGACTGAGTTGTGTTTACCTCACATTCTTTTTCAATAGTGTTTTGACCCACCATAGTTACTTCCTTTTCCAATAGATCTTTTAGTTATTTGAAATCTTTATTCAATATGTCTCATCGAATCTCTATATTGCTTCCTTCACTTCATTGCTTCATGTGTTACTGTTATGTTTCTTGCTAGATTGCCCCAACATCATCTACTCCCGCGACGCTAGTGTCCACTAGCTCAGGGTCCATCTTAATCTCACCAAGCAAAACTAGATCTGTAGATACTGCATCTACCTCTGCTATAGTTGTTTGTTCCTCTTGCTCTACAACAGTCTCCTCATTGTTTACCTCCTTTTTAAACTCCACTTCTTTTTCTCGTGGTTTGGGTTTTGTTTTTTGCTTGAATGTGTGCCGGACAGATGCTATTGTCCAGCCTTCCTCTTGCTCACAATTTTATGCTTTCTTCTTTGTATTAATTGTACCAGTCGCATGCCAATATTTGGTCACTTTGGGATTGATTTTCTTATGTTTAGGGCAATTTGTGGAAGCATGTCCAAACCCCATACAATGACCGCATTTACCTGAACACTACGAGTACTCCACCTCTATTGTGATTTGTGACTGACTTCCCATCGAGGTCGTGAACTGACTATTAACATCTATCTCCAAACATACCCTGGCAAAAGACAATCCGGATCTATTCTCAGTTGCCTTATCGAGCATCAAGGGAGTCCCCAGCACACTTGTGAGACCCTTGTGTGGGCGGACCTGAGGGGGAGGGTGAGGGTGAGGGTTGGAGCCCAATAGGCCCAACAGGCCCGTGGATCCCAAGAGGGGTTGGGCCCCAAGGGGGATCATAGTCCCACATTGCCTGGGTGCGGGATGGTTATGTGCTTTAAGTGTGCGAGGTCGCTCTACATGACAACACGCGTTTTAAAGCCGTGCGGGCCGGTTGGTAGCCCAAAGCGGACAATATGGTGTCATGTGGACCGGGTCGTTACAACACTAGCAATAGTTTGAAGGCCTTAAGGGTTCCATAGAAACAGTGGCATCCTTCTTAAATTTACCCAAATAGGCACAGAGTTCAGCACCTCCACATTGTCTTACATGGTCAAAAAATAAAGATTCTACTCGCTATATGGGATGGCGCTAGCTCCAGTACCTTAGCTAAATCTTCCCCATTCGCAAACTGGAATACAAACACTCTTTTGCCATATATTGACATCTTGAAGTCACTCTTCCTCGCCCAAATTCGCTTCAACTTATCTTTGACAAATCCATATGCAAGCCTCTTCCCTACAAAATTACCAATGAGGTAATGTTCACGCTCCTACAGGCGCTTCTCGGGTTCTGATATCTTAATATGAACTACCCTTTTCCCTTTAACCACATCCGGTGGGATGTACTGAATTTTGGTAGTGACTCCACTATTTCAACCAGCAAACAGAGTCGCCCAACTCTCTTCTTTGGCCCACCTTGCTGCGTACCCGTTTCACGGTTTGCATCGTTCATGGCAGACATCAATGCTTCCTTAGATGCATTGACCAACACGAGCGTTTTCTCTACACTCAGCGTGCTAGTGTAATTGGCCTCACAGAAGGCTTTTGAGGTACTGACAAATGCTTCGAAAGCTATAACGAAGTTGACAGTCCTGAAAGGGGTCGGTTCCGCTACTGCTTCTGCTGTTCTTGCTGCGCATGTGTCGGATGTTGCCCCTTTTATGTCTGATGAGGTGAGATTTGCGTATTTTTTCAAGAAATATGATTTCTTGATGCGAAGATAAATTTTTTGATTGGTCTTTCAGTTGTATCTTTAAGGCAATGATAGCAGCACTTGGTAATTCAAAAGATTATACATTGAAGCAATTTTTCATTTTCACAGAGAAGCTCCAGGCAAACCCAAGGTTGGTTGGTTTGTTTGTGTACCTAATTATTTGTGCTGGTTCATGCATTATATGTACTATTTGAATACTTTCATCTAAAATGAGATTGTTTGAATTAGTAAAGAGATATTGCATAAATGTGTTTGTGTTTTATTGCCATTAACATTATTTACTTATGTATTAATGCTTTAGATGTACTAGTTGAGTGGCATCTACGTTCAATGCAATTGATTGCATGAAATAAGATCACCCTGAGACACCGTCTCTCACAATTTGCAATAATGGGCTTTATCCTGCGAACTAATATGCCTTCATAGAAGTAGCATTCAAACATCAGTATTTTAGATCATATAGATGTGACTAATAGATGGCCCGATTCCTCTGGGAGGACGAGAGATGAAGTGTGAAGTTGATCTTAAGATTGATGGTACTTGACCTACGGGAGGACGAGAGACGAAGTGTGAAGTTGATCTTAAGATTGATGGTACTTGACCTACTAATTCTTGAGATCTTACCCTTCTCGCATTCTACCACATATGATGTTTTCGAGTTTCAGTATTCCCATGGATAATGACAGATTTTTCAATTGTATTTATTTGTCACTTTCAGTGGACTTGAAACCTTAGTTTGTGTTCTATTAATACTGAACAAAAGGCATATCCATGACAATGGATATACTATGATCATAGCTATCAAAAAGCATACTGTGTCCATCATCTTTTATACTATTGTGCAGACAGGATTGACATGTAGTGCACTTATAAATTTACCTGGTTTCTCTTATCCCCTCTTTAGAAATCTTTCATATCCTATATTCTAAGACATTTACATTCAACTTCACTGTGCTGTGCATAAGTGTGTGAATGTGCTTCCACCCATGTACAGTATCATCCAAGGAATGGCGGTTGTTCTGTAGAAGTTCAGTGGTGGTGCACCCCTAATGCTTTTATTCCTAGGAATCTAACTTGTTGGACTCGCATGCAGGAACTGAGTATAGGGGTATCCTGTTGAAATGGCTCTGTGGAGCTCTGCCATAGTTGCTAAGTTGCAATCGTCACCACCAGAGCCTGAGTCCAACGTTGACTCGAAGAAAAACACTAACAAGAGAGAGAAAATAGTCAGATCAATGAATGTAACACCACAGTTTTTTAGTTTGGGTAATCTACCACATCATTGGAGATTTTATTTAATTGTTATCGTTTTTCTGACATTGGATTGAAACTTTATCATGCAGCCCATCTTTCTAATTCTGAAGGTTTTATCAAAAAATTGGCAGCTTTTGCAGCCTGCCTGCAGTCGATGGTTATGTCAAAAAAGCAACCTTTGCTTAATCCTTAGGATGCTTTAAGAGCCAGTAAAATTGATATGAACACTGCAGTTAGAGGGCTTAACCATCAGTTGAATAAGCTTAATCATGAAATTTTTTTAATATACGATTACAACAAATTTTCTTTTATACGCATTGATAGAAATAAGTTTAAATTAACACTGCGTTCAGTTTACTAGGAATCTCAAGTTTCCGCAGCTCAAAATGTTTCCAATGTGTTTGCTACAATTACTACTTGTGTACTATAATTTGTCCAATAAAATTGTTATTTTGTAGATGTTTAGCAGTTCTATTTATCTAATTTGTTCAGTTCACATGCATGAACTGACTAAAGAAGGGCCGACCTTCACTCCTGACATTGAAATGGTTCTCTGGAGCTCTGAATTGGAAGCAGAGTTGCATGCTTCACAACCAGTGCCTACTGCGGTAGCCTGGTAGGGCATTGCCATTGTTTTGGTTTCTTCATCCCCGAGTTCTGAACATCTTCTTGTACCATATGGTTATAGTTTTTGCTGTTTTCACTATAGCTCACGGTGATTGTATATTTGCAGAGAGGAGTTGGATCTTCTTGTTTCAGCCTTCGCAACGTTCTGGTAAACATGTTTAGAGAAAAGTTCTGTTTCAGGGGAACACTCTTGATGCAGTTTTGTTTGTCCAACAAATGTCATTTGCAGTACTGTGGCTTTAGTGTTTGTCGAACTTATGTAGTTTAGGATTAGAATTTCTCTGGTCTCTTGAAATAGATATGTTTTCGTCAATGACTTGTTGATAGTGGGCATTATTGGTCAGTACGTAGGCGTAGCAGTACCTAAACCCTCTACTCTTTAATGCAATATATATTTTGCCAATTTTCTTTTCTCAATGAATTTCATGACTTCTTGCAAGTAACATAACAAATTTAACTATACAGAATCCCAAATCTAAAAATAACAAACCTTTCAGTTATGAAACACATCCTTTTTCTTGCGAAATATGTGTGTTTTTTTGGGACTGTTATTAATGTGTTTGGCCTCTGCACATGTTTTGTTCCACTTCGTAATGAAAAAATTGCCTGGTTATGCCCTTTCTTGAGCCAAAACACAAATTTCAAAGTAGACAAAGACTCAAAGTCAAGACATCCCATATGGTTTTTCATTGGTATAAGATGCTAAGAATTAACCCCTATTGTTGTGATGATGGTGGTTGACTCAAAAGCCACGTCAATATGTTTTCGTTCCACGCTTCATCTCATCTTCTCTCACGTCCTCTCTGCAATTTTCCTGAAACCAAAACCAACCAACTCTTTCGCAAGTCTACTTCAAATCCACCCTGTGAATAATCAATGCGCCAAAGGTTGCAATGAAGGCTGAACAGTTCTGAACTTTTTCTTTTATAAACTACGCACTAAAAGATCTTCTAGTTTGATGATGGGCAAGGCTGCAAGCAACCAAATGATGGATGCGCTCAAGATCTCTCTTGGCAAAAGTGACTAGAGGGCGATGACTTTTTACTCGCTGCGAGGAGTAACGACAGTGCAGCAATTGAAGAGTACGTTCAGGCCCAAAACCTTTCCTTTGTTTTCTTTCCTCCTCACTCCCTCTGTCTCTCTTCAAATTTTTAATCCATGTTGTCTTTCTAAAGTTGAAATGTATCACACTGTCTCCTCTTGCGCAAACAATCCATGTACAACAACATTTCGCTAATTATATGTAATTAAATGGTGATGTGGGTACCCTAGATTATGGTCATTCTGATTAAATGAATTCAAACAAGTGTTAATGCCAAGTTTTTCCCTACGATCACTTTTCACCCTTTCACTTTCACATTACTGAAGTCCACAGCTTTCTTCGACCTCAGAATTAGAATAAAATGTTTTCGCTTCTCATTCATTAAAACTCATCCCTCGTATTTTCATTATCATCTCTTTCATTTCATCTTTTATTTACATTGTTTCACAAAAGAAATATCATCCGCACAGAAGATATTGTGTTGAAATGGGAAAGAAGACGAGAGGAGAGAGAACAAAGGAAATGAGTTTTGCTTATGCGGTTTAAAAATTTTGATGATGTGGTATTGTGGAAAAATTCTACGCAGCCCGCCTTATGGCACGGGCCCTCTCAGGCACGTGAAGAACCCCCTACTCAATCTGCTTCGAATTGGATAGAACAATGGCGAGAAACCCTTGCATCCGATAAATCCTTTCCTCCTCATCGACTGCTCCTCAACAATCCACGGCGAATTCGCGCATCGCTCTGCTCCTCATCGAATCGACTGCTCCTCCTCCTCTGCGCCGCTCGCACTGCTCCGTCTCCTGCTCCTCCTTCTTCTGGTATGTAATTTCAAACTCTTTTTGGTTAATTTATCTTCTGAAACTGAAATTATACTAAAAATAAAACTTAAATTTATCTTCAAAATTTTATACCCTGAAATCAGATAATCCTGAAATTCATACTACTGAAATCAGATAATCATGAAATTTATACCCTAAAATTTTTTTACCCTTAAATTCATGATAATCCTACAAAAGTTTTTGTTCAATTATACTACTGAAATTCATGATAATCCTACAAATTTTTGTATGTTGAAATAAGGATCTTAACCCAACAATGACATACAATGCATATGTGGTATATGGCGGTCTTGTCCCTGGAATTTACGAAACTTGGCAAGATTGTGCAATCCAAGTAACAGGATATAGAGGTAATTTGTACAAGGATTTTGCCTCAGCTGTCGAGGCTCATGCTAGTTATAAAGAGTGGGTTCGCTCAGAAGTGGTAGAACGATGAGGCAAGAAATCTCGTCGAAGCTAATCAGTATCACGCTCGCGCGGGTGAAGCTGAAGCGAACAATGATAAATGGGCTTTGACAAGGGATTTGATTAATGCACTGCTAGTGGTGATTCTTATGATAATGGTAGTTTTTTTGTTTAAACTTGTGGCATTTTGAATTCTCTGTAAGAGGTATTTCAAACGTGTTTCTTATGATATATAGATGTTTTAACATGTTCTAAGGTGGTATTCGTGCTTTATTTTAAATGATTGATGGTTGCTGCTCAGTTAGCATACTAGATTACTGAGAACTGTTTGGGTTATTAATCAGATCCAAAACACATACTTTAATTATGTGAGAATTGTTCAGTAACAGATGTTTTGATGAGATTTTCGTAATCAAGTCTTCTATGTGAGAGTAAAAAAAACATAAAGAGAAAAGAAACAATGAACTATTTCACACATTATGTTTTCTTTGTAACAGGGGATGGTTCTATGCTCTTGTCTGCATTGTTGTTCTTGTTTGCTTCTTCATTCTATGTTAAGGTTCCAGCTAACAAAAGTTTGTTCACTGAACTTGCTCAAGTCACTGTTGCTTCCTTCATAAATAGACAGCTTGTTTTGCCACCAAGAATTTTACATATGTCCCTCCTCTCTATGACACCACACATCAAGGATCTCATGATCCTACGAGGAGACCCTTCTCTAAGCTGAACTTTTGGCAGTGAAGATGGAGGGGGGGTTGATGCAACACTGAAATTTAGTGTTGGCAAAGAGTGAAATTTAGTTAAACATACATATGGATTCCCATCCCACCATGCAAGCATATCCTTTTTAACTGTAGGGGCTGCTAAGTTTACCCATAGTTTCCTTTTAAGAATCCAAAGAGTGATGTAAGAAAATGATGAATGGAATTAAATTAGACGAGTTTGCTGTCAATAACAAATTAAGTAAAATGTGACCGCCCCTAAAACAAGTATACAAGATGCACTATTATGATGAAACACCATAATAGTAAAGTTCCTTGATATAATTTGCTTGGCTATGTACATGGTATGCAGTGCCAGATAGGGAAGTTCATTTGCATATCACATAGATTTAATCTGGTATTTGTGTTAAACTTTTGTTCTGATTGATGATTTAGATGGTTTGTGTTCAACTTAATTGGCATTTATGCAGATGTTACCCCTTCTTGAGGCAATATATACACCAAACTATCAGAATGGCTTCGTAACAACTTCTCAACGGACTAAATGATACATTAGGTGCATTAGGTGCATACCATGAACCTAAATGATCAGGCAACACAGAGATGATACCAGAATATAACACCTAAATGATACACATTAGGTGCATGCTGCACAGAGATGTATCTCATAAGATGATACATTTTGTTGTAATGAGACTTCACGACACCCTTGTATCAAAGAAAGTAAGGAGTGATCAAGAAGTATATAAGATAATGTCAGTTTAACAACACAACGTATATATGGGCATCAGCGTAATTCTCTTATACATTGCTTAAGTGATACAAAAGTTGCACTTTAACAAACTAACAAAAACTGGTAAAATAAGCACTTCAAGATAAAGTTGCCACTCAAGTTTGGTGAGGAAGCACCAGCAGCACCTGCATACTTCTGGAGGTACCAGTGAGAGCATTTCTTAAAAACATAAGTTCATCTAAATTTCTAACTTTAGCAATTTTGCAAGTTTTAACTTGCTACTGTTGAACTTGCTTGAAGCATTTCTTAAAAACAGAAGTGATCAGAATGGACCCTCCCAAGAAGTGATCTTCTTGTAGGAATTATCAAGATGATTCGCCTCCTAATAGAATTTTGAACATCAATACCATGCATGGTAGAATCAGCACACTTCCTATTTTTCCATGAAACTCAGATTTTCCTAACATTCGACAATTGAAAGTGGTAATTTCTTATGCAATCTGGAGTCAACACCTGGTGGTTCAGGATGACTGGTTGCTCCCCATTATAGAACATGGGACTACAAATCCTTTTATCTCTACCACTTAAAAGAGTTCACATACATAAAAATCCATAATCAAACTTCATCAGATTCAATTCAATTAAATTTAGTTCATGCCAGTAAGCAAAAATAATGTTACTCCATAAGTCCATATATCCATTGGTTTTGTTGTATAAGACTGTAAAATATACAACTAAACTGTTCTCCAGAGTAAATTCACAGAGCTAGACTGAGTTCTTGCCTGTAACGAAAATATATTTTCTGACACATCCAATGGGCAAGTTGCATTAGATGGTAAAAACTATGATCAATGTGTTCTTATGTGATCAGGCAAAACTAGTATTAGATGGTACAAATTATGATCGTGTTCTCATGCGATCGGGCAAAAATAACATATCCTTGCCATTGAGATCCAAATATCTAATAGTTGAACATACACATCAAACTATCTACAATCCATTTTCTGTTTCATTTTCCAATCGAACACCCTATTCCTGAAGTTACAATCAAATCCAGAAAAAGAATGAAAACAGTTTGCTCGGTTCGCATATCATCTGACTAATTTATAAAGAATATATTCTACACTAAATAACTTGGAAGAACAAGAAACTAACCTTACTTGAAAACATTTTGAATTCACAATCACCTATAGTCTGGCAACTCCATGTCGTTGTTTGAAGTTGATGTCTGCCAAAATAAATAACTAAATAAATAATAAAGAATTGAACTGCAAAATGACTGCAATATTAGGAAATCATAAGTGCAATACCTGTGAGAGGAGCGAATAAATATGATTCATTCCTGATAATGCACCAGATTGTGACACAATTGTTTCATCCTTGAAGTCCACAAATACAAATCATAAGTGATAGTTACGCGTCAGTAAATATATTAAAAACAAACCTGGGTATTTGAATTTATTGAATGCGGTGTCAAATATTCTGATCCTTCAATTCCACTCTGAGAACAACCCTACAAATGACACGTGTCAAATATTCTAGACTTAAGAAATTAAATATTAAAAAAACATATTGCAGAACATACCACATTTTTTGCTTGTTTATTTTTTTTCCTTTGTACTTTTTTTCGAATCTTTTCATCTGTGGGTTGCATCCTTGAATTAGAGCGTCGGCCTTTACTACGAAACGGTAATGGACTATGAATGTTGGATTGCATCCCAGAACTAGTAGTGTGGGACCCAAATTCCATAAACCCATGTGAATCAACACCCTCATCACCATCATCAGAAGATAAATTAACCAAAAAGAGTTTGAAATTACATACCAAAAGAAGGAGGAGCAGGAGCAGTGCGAGCGGCGCAGAGGAGGAGGAGGAGCAGTCGATTCGATGAGGAGGAGCAGTCGAGGAGTCAAGGAGGAGCAATCGATTCGATGAGGAGGAGCAGTCGAGGAGGAGCAGAGCAATGCGCGAATTCGCCGTGGATTGTTGAGGAGCAGTCGATGAGGAGGAGAGGATTTCTCGGATGCAAGGGTTTTACTAAGGGTTTCTCGCCATTGTTCTACCCAATTCGAAGCAGATTGAGTAGGGGGTTCTTCACGTGCGAGACACCCTCCCAAAAGCACGTGCTTGGAAGGGTCCGTGCCATAAGGCGGGCTACGTAGAATTTTTCGGTATTGTGAGCCACTAGTCACATCATGTAAGTTATAAAGGTAAGATAGAATGGTGAGAAGTATATCACCACTTTTTTCTTAATCAATAAACAGAGCAATTTCATTATTATTATTATTATTATTATTATTATTATTATTATTATTAATAACACAACAACAAAACAACAAAAACCCCAAATCAGAGCTTTGATCTCATTACATAAACCAATGCAATCTTTCCTATTAGAGAAATTCTAAATGTCGAGGGAATGAGCGAGGAAACGAGCGAGGGAAATGAGCTGGCGAGGTGAAAGCCGTTCATTTCCCTCGAGATATGTGTGTTGACTTTTTTCGCGCACATCTCGAGGGAAATGAACGGCTTTCACCTCGCCAGCTCATTTCCCTCGCTCGTTTCCTCGCTCATTCCCTCAACATTTAGAATCTCTCTTCCTATTATCCATGAAGATTCTATCATTCCTCTATTTCCATAGCACCCAGTCCTACAAAAATATCATTCTTCACAGCCAAAAGCCTTTCAAGGAGCACCCATCCTTGTGCTAATTGGACCCATCTTTGTGCCAATTAGAAGCCATCTGCAAGAAACTTTAAATCATTGGAGTCGAAGCATAGCCGTTGCAAGAAACTTTGTGCTAACGGCCTTCCATAGCCGTCAAAGCCCAATGATATTAGCTAGGGCACTCATAGGGAATTAGGGTTAGTAACTTGTTTTGCAAGAGAATTGCATTACAATAAAGCTTTCCAGCCATTATTGTAGGTTGGTTGCAGATTGGTTAATGAATGAAATATCAATTGTTTTCTTTTATGAGTTTTCTCTTTCAGTATTTTTCTTTTGATTTCCTTTTCAAAATTTGTTTCTTCGTTTAAATTTCAGTTTAATGTATCAGAGCAAAATCTAGACAATGCGTTGTATGCCTCCAACAATAAAAGATACAAAATATGAAATAGAGAAGGCAACAAATATGACTAAATAAGAGAAAACCAAAGCCATGGAAGTGTGAAAATTTATGAGAGAGAACCACGAGGTTGATTGGAAGGTGAGGATGGAAGTATGGCAGTAGATGAGCAACATGGAACTAGAAAAGGAGAAGCGTGCAAGAATCATCAGCCACCCACACTACCCGCTGAACCAGCGGGCCGCTGGCAGCTTGACTAGTGCGTGCAGTGTGATTAGCAGCTGGTCGCACCCAGCCTTCCACGCCGGTGCCTCCACGAACATTCCTTCTCCAGTGCAGGTGCCCAACTTTCCCTCCCTACCTACACCATACACCTCTGTGCACATCAACTAGTCTACCTACTTCAACGAGGGAAACACTTCCTTCCAGGGTCACAGAGACACGTGGTTTTTTTTTTTTTTTTTTTTCCAATTGTGACTCACTTCATCATACAGCAGCATATCCACCAACTTCATCTCTACGTATCCGCCATCAATCAATTTCCTTTAGCCCGTGTGACATTACTGTGTTATTGACACGCTCCGATTTTCGAGAAGAATGAAAATTTTAAAAATTCACGTAGGATTATCCTTTTTTTCAAAAGTTAGGACATGAATTTTCATTCACGAAAAATAACAGTTGGAATCCACGAGGAATAATAAATTTTGCACAATTTACCAAATAGAGGGAAAAAAAAACACAACTGATCTATAAGTCCATCAAAGGAAAAAAAAAATTTTAACTCGTAGTGTCAACGCTAACAAGTTCAACAATTTACGAATGTATCTCTCCCGAAAAATAACAAAAAAAAATTCGAGTTCAAATTACAAGAATTAAACTGACACCTACAAATAAAAAGATCTAATCTTTCGAACACGCGCAACTCCCAGCAACGCTCGTCACGTATGGTACGAAATGCTCTAAGCCCGCCCGAGATTACTATATCCTAAAAATAAGCTAGTCGGCTACATTCCCGAAGGAATGTACCCAAAAAGCCAAAACCTACTTGGGTCAACAATAGAGCCGGTGTAAAATCTCTTTATTTCCCAAAAAATCAATAAAGGAAATTACAAGATATGACCAAAATAGTACGATAAAGAAATCAAAACACACAGGTAGTTCCTCCACGAGGCATTCATATCTTAATTCTAATAAGCAAATATGCACTTACTTGTACCTACTAGATGGAAGTTGACTATGACAAGTCTAACCTGCAGAAATATTAGTGGACTTGTCATCCTGCATGAAAAAAATTAGAAACAATATAAACCTAGTTTATTCATTTTTATTAGAATTTGGTTTATCTTTTTAACGGAATGATCACTTAGAAGATACCACATTCGCACCACCTCCGTCCCGAACATACATGCTCGTATGCTTCTCTCATATAAAGGATGACTACTCCGGCATCCATGCCCAAGTGGGGACATCACATACAGGCATGCATTGCGGATACTCCTAACTATATGAGTACCAAAAGCCACTCTTGGGCTATCAATGCGCATAACTCACGTCACATTTTTTACGAAAAAATATCAAAGCCTATTTTAGGCATAACAATTCACCTCATTTCCGCAAGATTCTCTAGTAGGAAATGGGTGTCCCAACTCCGCAAGACGACCCTCTGGTCATTTAGTTTCTCTAGTAGGAGAAGGGAAATCATAAACAAAAGAGGTGTGGTAATTATAAGTGATGTAATTTTAGGTGGTTTCTATTTTTTAGAAATCAAGGGTTACCAATATCATTTATTTTTGATATTTCAATTTCTCCACAATGACACTTTGTCATTTATTAATCAATCCACCTATTCTTCGAGGAAGTATAACCTATTCATAAATCATACTTTATATCCACATGGTGACCAAACCCATAGAATCATGACTCAGATTATCAAAACCCATAGAATCATACTTAGATATACTCAGATATATCTCTTGATCTAAACCCATAGAATCAAACCCATAAAAATTTGTAGTACTATGCACATGGGGAAATCATACTTTCAATAGTAACTCCTTATTGGGCCTAATACAATCCATCAAAGAATCTATATTTACTTTAATCAGTGTTTAACATATAAAAACTAAAATATATATATGAACTCATACCCCTTTCAAGATATCAACATGCCCAACACAAATTACCAACAGAACCACCAAAAAAAATCTAATGGGTAGGGAAGGATGATCTCTATTGGACCAATTCTAAGGATCTTCTTTGGTGTCTGGTTGAGGAGATGTTGAATAAACGTGCAGTGGATAGTTTAATATCAGTAGACTACCTTTTTATAAAAGTGCAGTGAATAAAAGTGATTTATAATTAAATAAAAGTGCAGTGAATAAAAGTGTGGTTAAAAAGATGTTGATAGTTTAATACCATTAAACTACTTTTTATAGGGAAGACTAAGCCTATAAACATGTAATGATTGGTAGAAGAAAAGTGACATAAAGGAAAACCCAAAGTGCACTCATTCTTCCAAAATTTTCTCTTGTCAGAATCCCTGTTTGTTTGTTTTTTTTTTTAACTATGTGAGCTACTAACTGAGTTTCCCAACGGCTTCCACCATACATATCCTCTTATCATAAAAGAAAACGCATCATATCCATCCTTAACCACATCATGGGCATAAAAGAAAACGAAAAACGAGGAAATGACCCACAAACCCCATATCCCATCATTCACATCATATTCTTGACATTATGCAATCAAATCAAAAGGATAAAAAAAACTTGATATTATGCAATCAAATCAAAAGGATAAAACAAAAAGAGACAACTCACAATTAAAACGTGAAAGAAAACAAAAGATACTCGCCTTTTTGCTTTTGATTTTCTCCCTCTTCTTCTCCTCCCCCCCTTTTTTTGTTTTAAGCGGCGAGAGAAAAGAGACTTAAGCCCCTATTTAATCCTTTCCTGTTAGGGTTTTGATAGCAAGTTAGGGACACCCCCACTTACTACTTGACGTCACCTCACATTTAATAAAATTAAAATTAAATAAAATAAATAAATATTTAATTAACTAAAAATTATTATATGTTAAAGTAGGGTCGTTACATTATACACATCTTAAAAGGAATCTCGTCCCGAGATTCACTGGATGAAGAGCTCCGGGTGCAACTGTTTCACTTTGTCCTCTAGCTCCCAAGTTATATCATTCTCTTTTTCATTCCATTGGACTTTCACCAGATTCACTATCCTTCTACGGAGCTGTTTCACATCACGATCCACAATCTTGATTGGTCGTACTACTTGGGTGAAGTCGTCATTAATCTCAATTTCTGTGGGTTGGACGATGTCAGCAGGATCCTTCACACACTTCCTCAGCATGGAGATGTGAAACACATCATGAACAGCTGATAAGCTCGGGGGCAGCGCGAGTCTATAGGCTAAACTCCCTACTCGAGCAAGGATCTCAAATGGTTCCACAAATCTAGGACTTAGCTTCCCTTTCTTACCGAATCTCAATACACCACGCATAGGTGAAACCTTAAGAAAAACAAGGCCCCAAACCTGAAATTCTATCGCCTTACGCTTTCGATCGGCATAACTCTTCTGTCGGCTTTGAGTAGTTTTGATCCGCTCTCTAATAATCTGCACCTTCTCCGATGTCTCCCTAACCATCTCTGGCCCCCATAAGACTGTGTTGTCTACTTCTGCCCAACAGGATGGTGATCTACAAGGCCTCCCATATAAAGCCTCAAACGGGGCCATACCAATGCTAGAATGGTAACTGTTGTTATAAGAAAAATTTATGATAGGTAAATAATCCTCCCAACTACCTCCAAAATCGAACACACATGCCCGAAGCATATCCTCTAAAATCTGATTCACCCGCTCCGTCTGACCATCAGTTTGAGGATGATAAGCTGTACTCAAATCTAGTCTCATCCCCATGACTCGCTGAAACTCTTCCAAAACTCAGCTACAAACAAGGGATCTCTGTCAGACACAATGGACACTGGTACTCCGTGAAGCCTAACTACCTCACGGATGTATCGTCTGGCTAGTTGTTCGGTAGTACGGTGCACCCCAACCGGAACAAAGTGCGTAGACTTAGTCAAACGGTCAACTATAACCCAAATTGACTTGTTACCTCGTCGGGTCTTCGGTAAACCATCTATAAAGTCCATAGAAATATTTTCCCATTTCCAGACAGGAATATCTAGTGGTTGCATTAAACCTGAGGGCCGCTGATGCTCGGTCTTCACTTGTTGACAAGTGAAACACCGTGATACATAATCTCCCACACCCTTCTTCATGCCGTCCCACCAGAAAGTTCGCTTTAGGTCATGGTACATTTTTGTGCCTCCGGGGTGAATGGTAAAATGTGACTTATGAGCCTCATCCATAATTTCTTTCTTCAATCCCTCAATCTCATGCACACAAAGTCTCCCGTGAAATCTCAAACCACCATCGGACTCAACTGACCACATGGAGGGACAATCATCTACGTTATCGAGCACCAAATCTTCCAATTTGTTCATCAAACGAAGATCCTTATGGGACTATGATCTCCCCTTTATAGTTTGTCAACCATCTTGGGATCCATGGGCTCTTGGGCTTCTCACTCACCCTCCCCCTTAGGTCCGCCCACACAAGGGTATCACACATTGCCTCTTCTACCATCTAGTAGTTCGAAGCCACTATCGCTCTTTTATCTTATCGCTCTTTTCTCCTTAAAAGATTTATTCTCTCGTGCCAGTGAATATTGATCTTGCTATTGCTTCTATCCCTTTTCTCACTTATTTATCATCTTCTTCGGAAGTAACATAATACTGTTATCAATAAAAATTGACCTTATTGTTTTTCTTCTTCTTATCATCGAAGCTATCGTTACTTTTGCGTCGAATTTTACAATTGCTCTTGTGTTTAGGCTCATTGCTTGTCTTATTGTGTTTTAGGTGTCTCGGGTGTCCAACCTTTGCTTTTTTAGTTCGACATCTCGGTCAATTTGAAGTATTTTGTTTTTAGGTGACTCGGGTGTCCAACCTTTGCTTCGTTAGCTCGACATCTCGGTTGATTCAAAGTCTTTTGTTTTTAGGTGACTCGAGTGTCCAACCTTTGCTTTGTTAGTTTGACATCTCGGTTGATATAAATTCTTTTGTTTTTAGCTGACTCGAGTGTCCAACCTTTGCTTCGTTTGTTCGACATCTCGGTCAACTCAAAGTCTTTTATTTTTAGGTGACTCGGGTGTCCAACTTTTGTTTCGTTAGTTCGACATCTTGGTCAATTCGAAGTCTTTTATTTTTAGGTGACTCGGGTGTCTAACCTTTGCTTCTTGGTTGATCAGACCAAAAGTTATGTGTGTTCGATTTTTATCGTTAGATTGCCTTGTATGGCTAGTTTATTGACGCATTTAATCTGCTGTCCACGCGAACATTTGGAGTTTCTGGGTTCGTAATCTTTATTGGTGTTTCGTTGAGTATTTCATCGGTTTTGGCCATTAAGGCTTTTACACTGGCTCATCATATGATTTGCTTTGTTTCCCCTTGTTCGTTGTCAGACTTTGTATTGGGGGCTTGTACACTTATCACCTTGTTTTCCTTTGCTTCTTCCTCACGTGTTGTTTAGTGGTTTAATTCAAACTTGAAATTGCTGATGAGGCCCTTTGACTTTGTATGAATTGGATGACGCTAGTTTTTCTATGTTTCATGTTTAGTATTCTTGTTCTGATATTAATTGGTTCGAGCGAGGGGTATGTCTAGTTGCTTCGCGTGTTTTGCTTCCTCTAACTATGTAGCTCGTGGTGTATATCAATTCTCTAGACTGTTCTTTCAATCCCGCAGCATTGTCTGCCTTATCCTTCCATGCGATCTATTTGTCTGGCATCCCGATGAACTCGTCAAGCAATCCTTTCCGAGCCCAGTATTCAATTTCATCTTTTAAGTTGTAGCATTCTTTGGTATCGTGCCCATGATGTTTATGGAAGGAGCAGTATTTGCTTTTGTCTCTCTCTTCCGGATCCCCTTTCATCCGAAGCAGCCAGTTAACGTTGTCCCACTTCGCTATATGTTTTAGTATGTTCGATCGACTCGTTTTTAGAATTGTGTATGGTTTGTGGTCTTCATTATGCTTGTTACTCGTTCGTGTCAGGCTCACGCTGGTTGCAGCCTCTCGGATTCTTGTCATTGTGACTCGCTCCTTCCTTACTTCAATGTTTCTTTGACAGGTTGTCATCTTCTTGTTGTTCGTTGTCTTCCCTTCTTTCCCTTTTTCTTGAGATATTTTCTTTTTCTTGATCATTTTTCTTCCTGACTGCCTTCATCTCCTCTAAGGAGATATGTTTTTGTGTTATTTTTAGCAGGATTGTCATGCCCTTTAGAGGCTCCAGGTTAAGAGCGTCTAAAAATAAGCCCCTTTGTCATCGCTACATCTATCAATCATTGTCAATTCATTGGTAAAACGAGTAACATATTCACGTATTGTTTCTTCGGGCTTGTGTGTGATTTGTAGGAGGTAGTGTGGCCCTTTCCCCATCCGTTGGCTTCCGATAAATCTAGTTATGAAAGCGGTGGCCAGAGCTTGAAAGGAATCTATTAACCTCCGTGGTAGACTATTGAATCAGTTCATCACTGTAGAAGTAAGGCTGATTAGGAATGTTCTGCATAAAATTGATTATGTGGTCTCCTTCAGAGCCATCATGTGGTGGAAGTGCCTTAAATGATCAATTGGGTCTGAAATACCATCATACACCTCAAACTTTAGTGGAGTAAACTTTTTTGGCATTGCTTTTTTCATGAGGGTGTCGAAAAATAGCCATTTTTTCAATTTGTATAGTACATTCGGATATGTGACCCCTATTCTAAACGAAATTTCGGTAAGCGTCCCTTCATATAGTGGATTCTTTCCTCGAGGAAGTTATCTGCTTTCGAAGTTCCCATGTTGGGGTTCTGCTGGGATTTCACCACTCTTTTGAGTTCGATTGGCGGAGTTTTGTTGTGGTTATGCTTGAACCGAGTTAGCTAGTTGAGTGTGCTCCTATGAATCTTCTCCAACATCATTGTTACGTGTTCCATCTGGGTTATGAGCAAATCTACCCGAGGGTCCATGGTTGTCTGGGTTGTCTGGACTATTGCGTGTAGTGGATCTTCCTCCTCAAATACTATTGGTACGGTGGTTTCGGCTGCTCCTTCCCATTGAGTTGTTAGTGATGCGTCGGTGGGATAGTTGTCGCAATCATTATTGGATTGGGGATCTACAAACTGCATGATTTCTTCTTATGGCTTGTCGATCTGGCGAGTTTAACTTGCAAAACAACTGTTAGATTGTCAATGACCACCTTTTTGCTGGCCGAAGGCACTCCGATGCTTAAGTCAGTAACTCTGTTGGAAGAATGATGTAAATCTAAACAAAACTCAGTTAAAGTTGCATACCTTTGTTGAATGTTTCCTTTACCTTTTATAATGGTCGTGGTTAACTCTCTGCGTGACTTAAACATGTAAGGCGCAACGGAATGAAATGTTTCGTGTAACAGTCTCCTCCTTAATGACGATGCACTCGTGGAGGCATAGGTCCCTCCACTGCTCTTTCTTAGTGCAACGTTCTTCTTCTTTATGAGAGAACGTGTAACGGGCCTGGATTTGGGCTTTGATTCGTTTGGGCCTGGATTTGGGCTTTGATTCGTTTGGGCCTGGATTCGAATCCTATTTACGCCTCCTTAGTGGCGGGCGTAGTCTAGGCATCTATAATTGACATCATTCATTTTGGGCTTTATGAGCTGACTCAATGGACCGGACATTGTATTTTCGTGATGGGACTTTATGCCACATATACGGCCGTGATGATCGGTCTATTTTGATATATCATCAATATCCATGAAAACAATTTACTTCTATAATTTTCTAGGTGCAATCAAACATTAAAATTATTTTCCTAGTAAAGTAATTTTCTTATTCCTTTTACTTAGGAAAGTCATTTTCTTTAGAAAAAGATTTTATGGACTATCCAACACGGCTTATAGTAAATATATATATAGGTAATGTGTGGTTGACTTGGGGATTCTTACTAACAAAAGAAACTTTTTGAAGCATTAGTTTAATTAAACTTAAAAATTTATAAACGAATCATATCTAAATTATATAATGACATTGGGACTTAGGAACAATCACTTTCCTTGTCTTCGTCCTGATTTTCAGGTTTTGAAAATGTCTTTCACATTTTATGAATTTACAATTAAATGAATAGTGATCAGGGGTATTTTTATAATTTTAAATAAAATAATATTACCTCCAAATTCAGATTATTTACAATCAAAACACGACCCTCTCAAATATTTTTAATTATAGTTAAGCCCCTAACATAATTTACTTAAAACTCCTTAATTATAACTTTTGAATTGCCTATTTTAACTTTCACATTTAATACTATTTATATTTAAGCCCAACCTCTTTAAATATTCATTAATTATGCCTAAGCCCATAACATAATTTTAATAAAATCCTCCAATTATCTATAAATTATATAAAAAAAACCCTCACAACTAACTTTTTGATTTTCCATCAAAGCCAACCCCTATAAACATTCATTAAATATACCTAAGCCTCTAACATAATTTATGTAAAGCCTTTCAGTTATCTATAAAATATAAAAATGCTCTTACATCTAACTTTTTATTTTATTTTTTTTATTTTGTCCTCCACGTTTCATATTTTTTTCGTCAAAATTATCCCCACTCAAACATTGATTAGTGAACATTAAAATGTGTATATTTTCAACCTGATTTTCAGTTTTCAATTTTTCCCTCGCCCAAATTAAACAGTGGCCATCACATCACCATCCTTTCCCTCCCTATTTGTAATCTCCCCTCATCTCCCTCTCCATTTGCATCCTTTTATCCACTGTCATCACCGCCCTTCTTCCCCCTGTCTTTCTCTCTTTCTGCTTTGCAAGTCGCAACCACCCCGCCCCCTTCTTCTTTCATCTCTATAATCTTCACCTCCATTATTTACGCGCATACAGTGCGCTTCCACCCCTAGTATTTGTAATGTCTAAATTTAATAGTAATATTGTAAAATTCACTGATAGAAATATTGGGTTGAGGTTTGTGGCTCATTTTATTCAAGAATATAAAGCAGTAGGCCAGTAGCAAGCTCATTTATTCAAACCAATGGTCTAATAGAACTCTCTTCTGTTGAAGCATAAAGGTTTGGTTGTATTTACTGCTTTCTGTTAATAATCCCCTAATTGTTGGGGTAAGTTGTTATTGCAGATTAGTATTTGAATTGGTTTAGGCCTCTTACCACGTTTTTAGGAAGTGTTGAACATGGAGTTTGTTTTTCTGTTTTTCCTTGTAAAAGGCTTATATATAGCCACTGATTTCCTGAATAAGACTATATTTTTCATCTCCCAAATGCAGTGAGTTATACAATCAGTTTAGTGAATGATTTAACAAGTGGTATCAGAGCCACCATCACAGGGGCCTGATTGAGTGTTCGAAAAAAACTACAAGGAGAAGCAAGAGTAAGAGATCAGAAAAGGAGAGAAGAGTCAGAGAATCATGGCAACAGAGAACAACAGCTTTGTTCAGCCGACGATTCCACTGTTCGATGGTCATTATGACCATTGGGCTATGCTCATGGAGAATTTCCTCAGATCGAAGGAGTATTGGGACTTGATAGAGAAGGAGATACCTGTAGCAACAGAAGGGGCAACAGAGGTGCAACGTAAGAACATTGCAGATCTGAAATTGAAAGATTTAAAGGTCAAGAACTATCTATTCCAAGCTATAGATAGAACTATTATTGAGACCATTCTCAATAAGGAGACTATGAAGGCCATTTTGGATTCGATGAGACGGAAGTATCAAGGCTCTACCAAGGTGAAACGTGCTCAGCTACAGGTCTTGAGAAGGGAGTTCGAGATTCTAGGCATGAAGGAGGGTGAAAAGGTGGATGAATACTTTGCCAGGACACTGACCGTTGCAAATAAGATGAAAGAACATGGAGAAAAAATGGAGCATAGTGTGATCATTGAGAAAATCTTGAGATCGATGACTCTCAAATTCAATTATGTTGTGTGTTCGATTGAAGAGTCCAATGACCTCTCCACCATGACCATAGATGAGCTTCATAGCAACCTGTTAGTCCACGAACAGAGGATGCACGGACAGAAGGAGGAAGAGCGTGTTTTAAACATCACCAATTCAAAGAATGTTAAAGGAAGAGGTCGTGGAAGTTTTAGAGGAAGAGGTTGAGGCAAGGGTAGGCAGCTCATAAAGCTCTTGTGGAATGCTTCAAGTGCCACAAATTAGGTCACTTTCAATACGAATGCACTAGTTTGGGTAACGATGCAAACTATGCTGAATTGGATGGAGACGAGGAGATGCTATTAATGTCATATGTCAAGATGAACAACTCAACAAGGGAGATGTGTGGTTTTTAGATTTTGGGTGCAGCAACCACATGTGTGGTACCAAGGAATTTTTCTCAGATCTTGATGAAAGGTTCAGGCAGTCTGTGAGGCTTGGAGACAATTCAAAGATGATGGTGATGGAGAAAGGAAATATCAGACTTCAAATGGGTGACACGACTCAGGTAATCACCGACGTTTACTTTGCGCTTGAGTTAAAGAATAATCTTTTGAGCATTGGCCAACTACAAGAAAAAGGACTTGCCATTCTAATTCGAAATGGTATGTGCAACATTTATCATCCAAGGAGGGGATTAATTATGCAGTCCAGAATGTCAGCAAATAGGATGTTCATTGTGTTGGCTTCAGTGATGCCCCAAACCACAACAAGCTTTCAAACTGTGACTGAAGACAATTCGCATTTGTGGCACTGTAGATTTGGACATCTCAGTTTCAAGGGACTGAGAACTCTTATCTACAAGAAAATGGTGAGACGACTACCAATTCTCAAAGCTCCATCAAAGGTGTGTTTTGACTACATGGTGGGAAAGCAACACCGAGAAGTAATTCCCAAGATGAGCATGTGGAGAGCCTCACAACGTCTTCAATTGGTTCATGCCGATATCTGCAGACCGATCAAGGCTGAATCACACAGCCACAAAAGGTACTTAATAAACTTTATTGATGACTATAGTAGGAAGACCTGGGTTTATTTCTTGTCAGAAAAGTCTGAGGCGTTTGATGTGTTTAAGAAGTTCAAATCATTTGTTGAAAGGGAAACTGGTAATCTTATTTGTTGTCTACATACTAATAGAGGTGGAGAATTCACCTCGTTGGAATTTAATCAGTTTTGCAGTGCAAATGGAATAACTAGGCAGCTTACTGCTGCTTACACACGCCAACAAAACGGGGTGGCGAAGAGGAAAAACCGCACAGTCATGAACATGGTACGTAGTATGCCATCAGAGAAACAGATTCCTAAGGAGTTTTGGCCTGAAGCTGTCGATTGGGCGATACATATATTGAATCGGAGTCCAACCTTAGCTATAAAGGAGGTAACACCTGAAGAGGCATGGAGTGGTAACAAACCTACTGTGCATTATTTTAGGGTATTTGGATGTGTTGCTCATGTTCATATTCCAGACAGTAGAATATCAAAGTTGGATGATAAGAGTGAGAGATGTGTTTTGTTGGGTGTAAGTGAGGAGTCGAAAGCTTATAGGCTATACAATCCAGTTTCAAAGAAAGTGGTAATTAGTAGAGATGTGGTATTTGCTGAAGATGAGAAATGGGATTGGGGAAGAAGTACTGAAGAGTTGAAAGCTGATTTAGAGTGGAGTGATGAGGAAGAAATCAGGAATCAAGAAAATCAAAATGAGGAACTAGAAGAAGGCGGAGGTATCGATTCTTCATTTGGTGAATCAAATTAAGAAGGTTCTTTGAGTCCAGTTCAAGGGAGGAACAGAAGAGAGCCTTCCTGGATGCAAGATTATGTGTCAGGTGAAGGTTTATCTGAGGAAGATGAGATTGAAAATTTGGTAATGTTCACTGCTTCTGAAGACCGTATCTTTTGAAGAAGCTGTCAAGAGTTCGAAGTGGAAAGAAGCCATGAAATTGGAGATCAAAACTATCGAAGAGAATGAGACTTGGGAGTTAACAACATTACCAGAATGAGCAAAGAAAATAGGGGTGAAATGGGAGTACAAAACCAAGCTTAACCAGAAGGGTGAGGTGGACAAGTTTAAGGCTCGTCTTGTGGCAAAGGGGTACTCACAGCAGCATGGTATCGATTACAATGAAGTGTTTGCTCCGGTGGCCAGATGGGATACTATCAGAGTGATTCTCGCTCTTGAGGCACAAAAGGGTTGGTGTGGGTATCAATTGGACGTGAAAAGTGCGTTCTTGCATGGAGAATTAAATGAGGTTGTGTTTGTTGATCAGCCACAAGGGTTCGAAAGAAAGGGGGAAGAACACAAAGTTTACAAACTTAGAAAAGCGTTGTATGGACTCAAACAAGCTCCCCGAGCTTGGTACAGTAGAATTGAAGGCTACTTCATTAAAGAGGGCTTTGACATTGTTTGTGAAAACTGAAGATGGAGGTAAGATTCTCATTGTGAGTCTTTACGTTGATGATTTGATTTTTACTGGAAACAATGAGGATATGTTTGTGAGATTTAAGGAGTCAATGAAGAAGGAATTTGCCATGTCTGATCTTGGCAAATGAAGTATTTCCTTGGTGTAGAAGTCATACAAAATCAACAAAGAATTATCAATCAGAAGAAGTATGCACATGAAGTGTTGGAGAGGTTTGGGATGTTGAATAGCAACTCGGTGAAGAATCCAATCGTTCCAGGGTTCAAATTGTCAAAGAATGGAGGAAGAGCTGCTGTAGATACAACAATGTTCAAGCAAATGATAGGCAGCCTCATGTACCTAACTGCTACAAGGCCGAACTTGATGTATTCTATTTGTTTGATTAGTAGATATATGGAGAGGCCCACTGAATTACACTTGCAAGCTGCAAAAAGAGTCCTAAGATATCTGAAGAGATCGGCTGAGCTAGGGATTGCTTATAAGAGAGGTGGAGAAGAAGAATTGGTGGGATTTGCTGATAGTGATTATGCATGAGACATTGATGATAGGAAAAACACTTCTGGACACACTTTCATGCTTGGAACTGGAGCAGTTTCATGGTCTTCAAAAAAGCAACCAGTTGTGACCCTGTCCACTATAGAGGCTGAATTCATTGCAGCTACATATTGTGCATACCAAGGAGTTTGGTTGAGAAGAGTTCTTGAGAAGCTGGGACAAACTCAAAGTAAGTGTACAACAATTTATTGTGATAACAGTTCAACTATAAAACTTTCGAAAAATCCAGTCATGCATGGGAGGAGCAAACATATAGATGTGAGATTTCATTTTCTGCGTGACTTGACAAAGGAGGGAACTGTGGAACTGGTGCACTGCAGCACACAAGAACAACTTTTTGATATTATGACAAAGCCTCTCAAATTGGTGGTGTTCTTGAGGTTGCGTGATAAGCTTGGTATGTGTTTGAAGTTAGAGGAAACTGAATTGCATTTCTGCAATTCAGTTTAAGGGAGGATATGTTGAAGCATTAAGGTTTGGTTGTATTTACTGCTTTCTATTAATAATCCCCTAATTGTTGGGGTAAGTTGTTACTGTAGATTAGTATTTGAATTGGTCTAGGCCTCTTACCACGTTTTTAGAAAGTGTTGAACGTGGAGTTTACTTTTTTGTTTTTCCTTGTAAAAGGCTTATATATAGCCACTGATTTCTTGAATAAGACTATGCTTTTCATCTCCCAAATGCAGTGAGTTATATAATCAGTTTAGTGAGTGATTTAACATTTTCCAATGAAAAGTGACTATGCACCATGAACATTTTTACAATTACGGGATATTTCTTGGTATTAATTTATACCATTAGCAATACATGTATTTGTCTTCAAGTTGTGACATATTATATTTAGTCACTCCTATTCCATCCTTAGCTACATCATCAGATGCATGGCGATAATATTGATATTTCTTATTATAAGATGAGACAGCTTCATTTCCACCAAAAATGTGATTTTGCAAGTGCTCATCAAATAAATCATCACGAAAACAAAGCCAATATCTTCTCATTCGAGGTGGTCGTGCGGTCTAAGAGATAAGAACATGGCGGCACATTTCCAAAGTCGACGCTCACTATCACCGTCACCATTTAAAGTTACTTGAATCATAGGACCCCTAGTCTTCATCTTGTAACGTTGCCAAGCAAATTGTATGTTGACTGCAGCCCATGTTCTCCAATTTGAGGAGTAGTATCTGGCAGTTCTTTTCAGTCCTTCATTTGCAAATTTGTACCGGAAATGATCTGTTATATACCGTAGATGGTTTGCATCGAGGCTAAATGCTTCAGTTGCCTCAAGGCATATAAATGTTGCAGACGAGGCAGGGAGTCGATCTATAAAAGGGCGGCGAAGGCACCATGAAAGTAATTCATCACCTAGGAAACTTCCAGGGTTTAAGGTACATGTGGCTACCATGCCTTTGCTGAGTTTTTGACTACTCTGTAGTTGGCCTCTCACAACGAATATCATACGTTGAACGGGATCTCCTTCTCTAATAATCTGTTTGATCGTTATAAACTTTTGAGGTTAGTAAACACTTACAGCTTTCATAAAAGATTGATAATGTCATACTAAATAATTGCAACAAGGTTTTGACACACAATATTTCAGCTATTGTATTGGTACCTTTTCGTCCTTGGAGAATACGAGGGGTTTGACTCTGTCACAAATGTTGTCTAAAATGAGGTCATCCAAGTTGTCGAACAAAGGAACCTAATCAGAAAAACGCAAAACTATGAATCGTGATGTAATCAAGGAACCAAAACTTATTAAGGTTTATACACTCCTAATAATGAAGTTGGGGGCTAAATGTGCATGGTTAAGGATTGTAGAGATGTACATACCTTCTTGATGAGATCTAAGCAAAGATATCGTTTGATGTCACGCCTGAGTCCCTCAGGCAAATCTTTAATAAGTTCCATCTCATCTTCCCCACCCATAGCAGCCCATCTCTGACGTTCAAAATGGCGAACTCTGTGTCTGAGGCGTGAAGGCAATTGCCTCCGTCTCATCCACCATTCCATGTCCCTACATCTCAGTTGCATCTTCCTTTTCTTTGCCATCACTGCATGCAAAAATACCTATTTAACCAAATCAAACCTCTTTATCAGCAGGTGCACAAGCCGAAAATTGATCAACTCTGGAATAACACATACTTTCAACTTTGAAACCTTACTTGAATGTTTCCAATCAATAACGTGAAAAGTAATAGTCCACTTAGGGTGATAACTATGCTAAATATCACTTCTAACCAATGGCTTGTGGGCTCCAAATCGTTACCAAACGTACTGTAAATAGAAAAATAGACATTGCATAAGCATTTGGTTTTAATGTGTAAACTACTGATGCAACAACTTAAGTGAACTAACCTTAGAGTCAATAGCCCCCAAAAAATAGGGTAAAGGATCTTGACAGCCAGAGAATTACTAGAGACCACGGGCAAGGCCCACTGATAGATTCCGTATCGGAAAGGTCCATTTCCATCTAAACAAGCATGAATGCTCGGAATGCTAATGGTAGCATTGTTGCCACATTGGGTGTCAATTACATCCAATCCTATAGGAAGTCTGTAACACACCTCCTCGGCACATGACAAGGGCAAATTGCACTTTATACTTCTATCACATTGTTGTCGAATGCATGATGCAACACGCTGAATCGCAAGCACGTACCAACAACCCCCTGCCACCTGAGAACACACAACAAAATTTTAGTTAATAAAGATGTAATGCATTGGCAAATATGTGTCTTTTCTTTTAAGTATGATAAATTTTTGCTAACAAGTGCCGGAATTGGATTTACTCACATGAGAGGCAATGAAGTAGGCTATGAGATTGAGGCCAAAGCCCCACCAAATTGTCCCAAAAATGTAACCAGTGACCTTTTGCATTCTTCTCATCAAGCAAACACTATGGTAAACTTTAGGAAGGAATTGAAACAGAAAGATCAATAAAAGTATCGTCATTATGAGCTTAATCTTTTCTTCTCTTATCAACTGTGGCACAACCAACCAAAACACTGTCTGCAACGAAATCATATAACAATTTTAGTTGATAAGAAATATAGTTTAAATTTAAAAATATTCATATTTAAAAGCTAATTATTATGTCACCAATACTTTGAGTGTTCTAGCAACAAACAACAAACACATTCATTTTTTTTAACATAGAAACTATTTATTAAGATATCAAAGTTAATAATCCTATAAAACTAATTAATATTATGTCTAATAATTTTTTTAGGGTGTGTTTGGTTGCATGAAATTCTATGTCATGAGAATTCACGAGGGAACCCCTACATTTTAGGCTAAATTGATATATCACTCCACATTCACCATTTGACCACTATTTGATTTTGTGATCAATAGAGGGAATGAAAGTCTCATGTTCCATTCCCATCATTGATAATAAAATATAGAGTTATACCTCAAATTAGTCTAAAATATAGGGGTCTTTTCATTATTTCCATGACACAGAATTTCATACAACCAAACACATCCTTAGTATAATTTGATGGTTTATTTAATCGCAGACTCGCGGTCGGTTTGAGAGCATTGGAAAAGGAAACGACCCCATGATACATTTCTTCCAACCCGTCTAATTGTCGAGGGAATGGGCGAGGAAAACAACGAGGGGGGGAGAGAGGGAGGGGGGACCGTTCATCCCCATCGGAATGCACGCAAGGAAAATGATGACATGCTTCCCAAAGGGAATGGACGGTCCCCCCCTCGCTGTTTTCCTCGCCCATTCCCTCGACAATTAGATTTTTTCCATTTCTTCATTAGAGTTTTAACATGCATGCACTATTTAGTTTCAATAACTGTTATAAAGTAATTAGAGAATCCTATAAAAAATGGAATCAGATTTTTGAAAATGACACTCTGGCAAGGCAAATAATTGAAGATATTATCATTTCATTTTAGATAAGATGGTAGGTGAATTTGATGTCAATTATTTATCTTGTGGTACCCCCACACCAGCATGATCAACATGGGGTCCCTCCCCAGTACGACAAAAGGCATGTGAAGGAATAGTACGGCAACAAATGGGTTGGGGTACCCTTCTGAAAACGACCAAAAATTTACCAGCGGAGCGGAAAATGTAAACTTACCTTGGGTTGTTTCTTAAAAAACAGAAAAAACTTACCTGGGGTACGGGAAGAATGACGAAGGCGTCGAACCAGAATCCTTTAAGGGACCGCACGTAGTGAGAAGCAATGGCACGTGCGTCCCACACGAGTTTTCCACACCCGACTACCAGCGACTCCCTGGATACATAAGCGAGCCTGAACTGGAGCCACAGGTGGCACAAATGCACCGCATCCACGCACGTGCGTAATACGGTGACAATTGCTGCGAGTCCTCCGTCCATGTACAGGCAAGGGGTTCCATTCCTGCCTATCGATAGAGCATAGAAGAATAATGGATCAATTGCAAGTGCTAGACCTCGGAGTAGCAAAAAAACACGGTTGCACCGTTGCACGTGTTTGCTACGGGGGTCTAGCACATGGCCAAATGGGCCAGTTAAGTAGCTGCGCCGATCTGTGGGTTGGTTAGATCGACAGCGCTGGTGCTGGATTGGGATTAGTGAGGAGCCAGCTGATGCTTCCCACTCTGGTGGGTGGACTTGGTCGCAACTAGTTGAGTGGAAAACGGGAATACCAACTTGTGTGCACGCATAGCATTCGATTGGGCTTTCGTATTCGTTATTGTTGCTGTTGCTATTGCTGTTGTCGTCCTGGTTTGAATTTGTGGTAGCTGATTGATGATGCCCGAAGATTCCAATCCACCTGCAAATTAAAACATGCAATAAGAAGAAAGAAATTGAAGAGCAGTAGCTATGAATGAATTACCTTGAGAGGGAGACATGGAATTGTGGAAGTGAAGGCATGGTTGGAAAAATGGAACCATGGGAGTGAGAAATTAAACGAGAGCTAGTATGAAAAAGATAGAAGTTGAGAAGAGGGAGGTTTAATAGATCAATAGGAGGAGGAGATGAGATGAGGATAAAGGAATGAAGGGGTCGGGCCGAGCCCAGAGAAGCAGCTATAGCAATATTAGTAGTGGTGTTGTTTGGTTATCAATAAGGGAGCTAGGTAGATAGCGATGATATGTGAGGGATGAAGAATAAATAGTGATCTGCGCGCACATCGTGTGGTGTCGTACCTGGCTATTTTTTGATACTAGCTAGCTAAAGATAACCATGAAAAAAATGCTTACGTTACGACAGAAACCAACGCTAGCTCACAAAATCAACTGACTCATCATCCAAATATAAAGTTTCAATAAGATTTTTTCCATTTCTTCATTACAGTTTTAACATGCATGCACTATTTAGTTTCAATAATTGTTATAAAGTAATTAGAGAATCCTATAAAAAATGGAATCAGATTTTTGAAAATGACACTGTGGCAAGGCAAATAATTGAAGATATTATCATTTCATTTTAGATTAGATGGTAGGTGAATTTGATGTCAATTATTTATCTTGTGGTACCCCCACACCAGCATGATCAACATGGGGGTCCCTCCCCAGTACGGCAAAAGGCCTGTGAAGTAATAGTACGGCAACAAATGGGTTGGGGTACCCTTCTGAAAACGACCAAAAATTTACCAGCGGAGCGGAAAATGTAAACTTACCTTGGGTTGTTTCTTAAAAAACAAAAAAACTTACCTGGGGTACGGGAAGAATGACGAAGTCGAACCAGAATCCTTTAAGGGACCGCACGTAGTGAGAAGCAATGGCACGTGCGTCCCACACGAGTTTCCCACACCCGACTACCAGCGACTCCCTGGATGCATAAGCGAGTCTGAACTGGAGCCACAGGTGGCACAAATGCACCGCATCCACGCACGTGCGTAATACGGTGACAATTGTTGCCAGTCCTCCGTCCATGTACAGGCAAGGGGTTCCATTCCTGCCTATCGATAGAGCATAGAAGGATAATGGATCAATTGCAAGTGCTAGACCTCGGAGTAGCAAAAAAACACGGTTGCACCGTTGCACGTGTTTGCTACGGAGTCTAGCACATGGCCAAATGGGCCAGTTAAGTAGCTGTGCCGATCTGTGGGTTGGTTGGATCGACAGCGCTGGTGCTGGATTGGGATTAGTGAGGAGCCAGCTGAGGCTTCCCACTCTGGTGGGTGGACTTGGTCGCAACTAGTTGAGTGGAAAACGGGAATACCAACTTGTGTGCACGCATAGCATTCGATTGGGCTTTCGTATTCGTTATTGTTGCTGTTGCTGTTGCTGTTGTCGTCCTGGTTTGAATTTGTGGTACACTACACCAAAACAGTGTTTTTGTAACTATTTTGAAGTGTAGCTGAAAATATTAGAATCACCTATCAAATGATACTATTCTTGGTGATCCTAAATTTAGAATCATGTTGAAAGTGATACTGCTTAAAATTAGTATCATTTGGCTAATGACACTAATTTTTACTAAATGATTCAACTTTACAAATTTGCATCTCAACAAAGATGATACTAATTGCAAAAGAGAATCACATATTGCATGATGCTGATTTTTGTTAGATGAAGCAATTGTATAAATTAGCATCACACAATAAATTATACTAATGAAAATATTGTCACTACATGATTCTTGCAAAATCTTTGAACAACACAGAAGAGTGAAGCTGATACTTTGACAAAATGTAAATCTTATTCAGTCTAATCTCTTACAGCTTACAAAAAAAATGCCCAACTTACAAAACAAACATGTTTTACCCTTCAAGGTGTTATTCAGCTGGTGACTTAGCAGATATCTTACTGAAAATATTAGAATCAACTTAGTCATTACAATAACAAGACCAACATCAACAAAATTTACAGGTTCTTTCATATGAAAACAGTAAGATAGTCATTACAATAACAAAATCAAAAGTACAATCAGGTCTGGTCACCAACATCTAGACAATCCAAAGTTGTTCATGCCAATAACACCACCCACTTCTCTAACTTAAATGGTTTTTTTGCTTCTAAGGTCTGGGAGTTCAAAAGCACAGACAACGATCTTCCCCTTTATCAAGCTATGATCAAGAGTGTTGTTCTTGCATAAGCTGAAAAACAAATCAAGAAATAATAATTAGCACTATATATATGAAGATGAGTGTTCATCAAGCACATTGGACAAGCATATCATCCCTAAAATGTGCAAATGCACGAGGATCAAAACCAAGAACGTGAATCACCTGAATTGTACCAAAACTGCCATACATCTCTACGCCCCAGCTGCGCCGAAAAAAACATAGTTTATAAAGCTTTGTTTCTGAGACAGCCAAATACACTGTGCATAAAAAACAGCTGCAGTGCAGTCCAGAATATGAACCTTGCTGAGGAAAACAGCACCAACAGAGCAGCACACACTGCTGAAAATTGCCATCAGAAACTAGACCAATGGGTTAAAGACAACTACATGCTTTGACTAATATACGATGACACTGGTACCTCTAATCCAGATATCATTAGCAGACATGGGGACAAATTAAAGGTCAATTTCTATCAAAGTTAAATGTCTCAATAATTTTCAGAAGATGCCACTTGGGAATCATGAAGGTTTCTTGAAGGATCATATCATAAATTGACAACCTTTTGAAATGTAAGCAATGTCTTAACTGCAACTTGATAAAATGGAAAATACTAAAAATCAAAGTAACAACATGGATAAGAGTATCCAAAACTTACTTTTGTTTTAATTTACTCCAGAAGAAAGTTGCAAAGGGTATATCAACAAAAATCCCTTCAAACATAGCCTACAATCAGAGAGGCAACATATGAAAAAACACAAACAGAATGCAATTTCACTTGATGAAATCCCAGTGAAAAAAGAAAAGAAAAAAAATCATTTAAAGGAGGCAACCTACCTTTCCAAGAACAACTCATAGAAAATAAAAGAATTGTATATGTTGTTCATGCACCAATCCTGAACCAGGATTAGGATATAGCAAATGATCAGCAGTTTCTTGCAAACAGCATACTAGATGTGAATATAACACAAGATGAGAAGACAAAATAGTGCAGAGTAAATAACTTCAACATGCATGATTAAGAATATTAAGTTCAATATAACCTTAAAATATACGTATGTTCTTAAATTCATTGACAATAACATCATTGAAGTAGTTTAACAGACCAAACTCTCGAATAAATTTCTTGTTCATTACATACTCAAGGGCAGTAAACGGCTGACAATACCAACATGTAAGGCCATATTCCACATATAAAACAAACATCCCAATTTATTTATTTATTTTCTATGTTGTTTGAAGATTCTAAGTACCACAAAGAGATGGATTTTTTTTAATCATCTCTAGAATTAGATTGTAATGGTTATCCTCATTACCCCTGCTTTAAGATGAAGCTTGCCTTAGTTTTGCAACCACGTAGATAAACAAAGGGTACCACTTTTTTATTTATACATACTGAACTTAGGATCAACCCACCAAGTTGATTTTTGGCCAAAGAGGTTACATACGAAAGGTATTAACATACTTCCACAATGCCTAAAACTTAGAAGAGATAAAGAAAAAGGGAGGGTTGCAAACCCCTCCATAAACTAAAATAACCTTGAATAGGCCATACTGCACATCAAAGGCAGCGCGCTTCACATTCTCCATGAAATCTTTGAAAATTCCACCTCCATCAATTCTTGCCTCCTCTACTCCAAATTCATTGACAAATGACACTCGAATCTGAAGAACTCAACAAAAAACAGAATCGATAAATTACATATCATCAAAATAAGCGAGCAATAAATTAGCCACCACAAACTAATATGATAATATGACAACATTCCTGAGCGGAAAATCCATGTCTATGCCTTGCATCCTTCAACTGTGACTGTTTCATAAAATTCATGAAAAGATCATAGGATGAAAGAAGATGATAAGAGAAATACATACTGCCTAGAAATGTGTTGCATCAAATTATCCTAATGAAAAGACAAAATGATTCTCAATTCAGTTCCTAAGAAACCACAGCTTTAAAGGTAAGGTATTGTTACAATAACTGATTAATAATGTCAACTCCCTCGACACACACACACACACAAAAAAGAATTACATATATGATAAAATAAAATAAAAAATCACACTCCCACTCCCCTGTTTTCCAATGCTTTCGGTGGAATTCTTCTTTCCTTTTAAAACAAAACATAGCCTCTCAGAAAGTAATTTTTGGCAACCATTTATATTTGAGAAATCAAAATTTGAATGTTACTCACAGTGACTATTTTCACCCTGCTTGTAAATGGAACCAAAAAAGGAGCCCGTCTTAGTATGTCACGTGCTTTGGTATATTCAATAACAAGCTGGAAAAAGAAAGCAATCAGTATTCATGAATGAGGTTTCCCACAGACTAGAAGACAAGGTGTAACAAAATCAACCTGTGAGAGGATAGATTCGTCAACTGCTTCTTGAGCATGGAAGTTACTGGGCGTAGTGAACTGGCGTCTATTATTCCAATCTTGCAGCTGAGATAATAACATTTGTCACGGGATAATTAAGCATAGAGTTCTACAATATGTATATGGATGTACAACCCCCCACTGCACCTAAGCAATGAAAGGCAATCAACCAAGAAATGCACTAAGAACATCCACATGTTCCAAATTTACCTGTGTGAGGAGTTAAGAGGCTGCAGTGTCGACTCTGTGTTGAATGAAATCTATAGAGAGCCTCTTCTGACCAGCGAGGTTAGCTGTAGTTTTCATTGAGTTTGAAGACTTTGCAGGAAACACCCAAAGGAGCTGCCACCAAGCCTGCAGGAAGGAATAACAAATTATAAATAACTTGGAGCAAGAAAAGATAAATATATATTTAGGTCTCCATCTCTACATTGAAACATTTTTTAGGTCACTAGTATTAGTCACAGAGAATTAAATGGGGTGTCTGAAAATTCTTGTTTGGAAATTTGAATGGCCATTTTGTATATGAAATTCTTCAATAATTTAATGGCTGATTTTTCTATTCCAAATTTAATGTTTGAAAAACTTGGTCCCTCCTTTTAACTAGAAGAATTTTCATCCTCAAAATGGCCATTCAAATACCACTTGGATCCACCCTTTTGTTGCAAGATACGAAGTGAAATCTTTTGTATGTGGTATGTGATATTGCAAGGGTAAGCACCCTAGTCAAGATTTTCAAGTAAACACCAATACTTGCATAACTAATTAATGCTTATGTGAAGAGAGCAAGTATCTGCATATAACATGCATAATGTACCTGAGTGTAACAAAGGGTTTTCCCCTTAGAAGCAACAACTGGATTTGGATCCACCATACCGACAATCACTTGTTTCACTTTGGCTTGGATTAATGCTTTCGTGCATGGTGGAGTCCTACCATAGTGGTGGTTACATGGCTCTAAGCTCACATATGCTGCTGCATTTTCTGTGAAATCCCCAGCTTCCCTCAAAGCAAAGGCCTGCAATTTTCAACTCCTGCCTCAAATATCAATGCATTTTCAGCAAGTGAAGTTTTATTAATGCCAACACAAAAATGAACATTATGATAATTATCTCATTTCAATCCTTAACACACAAACAAACACAAAAGTTATCCAATTATAACCAAACAAAAATGATTTCAATACTTCACATTTCAACACAAAAGAGAACATTATATTAATTATTTAAAGGATCTTAAAGACCAGACTTGCCTGTTCTACTCCATTCTTAGCAAATAAAGCCCTGCTTCCTTTGATCTGAACTTTCTATAGCTCGGGGAACGTATAGTCCTTTTGTCTGAAAGGCAAGATCCTCCCAAAAGTAATGAAAAAGGATGCCTGTCGGCATCAGAGAAAGAAACTAAATCAGTTTCAAGCAGAAAAAAATTTGAAATGAAAACAAAGAGTAATGTGATTCAGAAGGAGAACTGCTCAATGAAAAGTAACAACAATCGAATCACCGTCTTGTATGGATTCAAAACATGCTCCCCTCCCTTCAAGCATTATTCAAATCAAACTAATAGAAACTTTCTTGTGTCCATTGGTATTATCCATTATATGCAAGTTTGAAGAAATGTAAATCAACCACTAGGTGTTAGAAACTCTCAACCCTCTTCAAGCTTCTTTACATTTTGTGCAAAAAGTGAGTTAAACACTGTAAAAGAATGAACACATGAACAACTTGTGCGTGGATAATTCCAAAAAGAGTGTAGTTGCTGTTTAGTCTCTTATCTATTTGTAGGAAATCGTGTTCCTAAACCATAGTAGCATATCAACCTACAAATGAGGTTTTAGTCTCTTGTTACCAATGCCAATGATGTAGCTTGACTTAGCTAAAGTTCGCAAGCATATATACATTCAACCTTGTGTGCCTTGAAAAATAAAAACCTGTGTTTTGAAATGTGCATGCCTTCGACGAAATAATCATAAAATCCAACATATAAAATGGTGAGAAAATGAAAAAAATATAAAAACATTCAATATGCCTTAAGATGTGTGCCGAAAGGCATGCAAGTTAAGTAGAGTTGGTGAGGGAACTCAAAGCCATGGAGCACTCTTGCAAATGAATCAAACAGCAATCAAATTTCTTACATTATTTTGCTGCAGATGAATTAAATTTTGTTTTTTTTTTCACTGTTACCCAAGTAATTTCAGGGGTTGTTAGTTTGATTGTTGGATGCTTCCAACTATATAGCTCTGTTTTTTGTTGTCAGGGAAAGCCAATAGATTGGGTGAGCAGACACAGATTCCACCACAAGCACACAGACAAGGATCAAGACCCACATAGCCCGATCGAAGGCTTTTGGTTCAGTCACATCCACTGGATTTTTAACACTAGCTATGTTATTCAGAAGGTCTCTTTCCTCCTCCTCCTCAACTTCTATATGCTGTGTCTAATGTGTGTTATTGTTTCTTGTTGCAGTGTGGGAGACGCAAAAATGTGCAGGATTTACAAAAACAGAAGTTTTACAGGTTCCTTCAAATCACACATCTACTTCATCCAATGGCACTTGGAGCTCTTTTATACAAGTATGGGGGACTCCCTTATCTTGTCTGGGGCATGCTAAGCCTTAACACACACCCACACTGAAAAAAATCAAACAGTTCGATTACGAGAAGAAACTATTAAGAACATGTTGATCATGCAGGGTGTTAGAGTTGTATATGGTGTTACCCACATCACTTTCCTAGTGAATTCGGCCTTAAAAGCCTACAAAAGCCTTAAAAGTTAGACATGTGAAATGATGCATATATAATAGCTTCCAAAAATTCCTACAAAAGCCTTAAAAGTTCCTGCAAAATCCTGCATATAATGCTAGGTGAGGTCTAGGCCTGCCTCTTACAAAAGACTAAAATGAGAGAATGACTGACCAATTTCCTGCTTATAGATCTTTAATTGCTTTTTGTTTTTACTCCTTTTTGGAAATCAGATGTTGAAGACTAGCTTTTCTTTCTAAAACCCACGACCTCTATAATTCCAAGTTAAAATTTGTAACTTATTCATCAATAACCACAGAGCTCCTGGCAGCCTAAAACAGAGCCTTACAGAGAATATCAGTTTGTATATGTACATTACAAAACATGAACTCTTGGCAGACTAAAACTGGGCCTTACAGAGAATGAAGACCAGGTTATCAAACCATTTCATCATTATGGTTTAATGCCACAACTATTAAAACTCTTTTATGTCCTCTACATAAGAACGCCACAAGCTATTTGTTTATTGTTATAAAAGCTAGATTGCAAGATATATTTCCATGGGAAACTCATCTCTAAATTAACCTCGAGTCACCCTTCCATTTTATCCTCCCAGTAAACAAACAACAATAACAAATCACTTTCAAAGAAAATACCCATTCAAAGTAAAATAAAAGCACAAATGCAGACTAGACTAAGATCAATCAAAACCAAACACACACAAGTATTGTTTTCTGAATTTCATTTTCTTTGTAAACCTCATCTATTCTCAAAGACTTCATCAAACTATAAAACAATGAGATCAAAATAGTAGGAGGAAGTAGAAACACTTCATTTCACTTCAAATGTAAGAAAAAACAAAACATTAACATCCAATATCATCGAAATGGGGGAAAACAGAACATTTGAAATGAACTTTCAAATTAACCATGGATATTAAAGTTCATTTCAAATTCAGAGCATAAATATAGTTTAAATTTTGGATGGTATATATGGAAGTTTAGAACCAACAAAAATGCATAACAGGCAAACTTCATAACATATCAGTGACTTGTTCTATATGGGAAGCTCATTGAACCATTTCTTTTCTTCCCTTTAATTATAAAGATTAGAAGATTGCCTTTATTACTGAATTTTTATTTTCTCAGTTGTCATCATTCCAGTCGATAGATATTGTATGCTTCGATTCAAGTCAGTGTGTTTGAATGCAGATGCTTCATATATTTGGCTTTTTGGACCCCCTTCCCTTAAATAGTTATACACAGAAACCAGCAATTTGTTTTGTTGTCTTTTTAAAAAAAAAATTATAATCTGACTCTGGTTGGGTAGATTTGCAATGCCTAATTAGCATATCTGAATGGAACTAAACTATTGCTTGAGTTGTGCTTATTATTGACGATGATGCTTGCTCTGACCCAATGGTCCTGTATTAGCTCTCAATGTCTCACTGATGCAAGGGTTCTGTATTAGCTTGTATTGCTAGTTTTGTATTTAGCATAAGAAAACATATACTATCCTATATGCAAAGAGGATTGCAAATTATTCAGTTTTTATGCTTTTGAATCAAATAAGAAGAAAAGCATTCATAACATATCGACATGATGAGTCCAGCCAATCAAATAAGAAGAAAACTCACTTTCAACTTCTAGCAAGAGCTAGGGCTTTCACAAATAAGACAGAACAATTGGAGAAGATAAAGTGCAAGATCGATTGGAGAACTGTTGTAGATTAGAGATCGATTACTCGATTTATGAGATCGCTTGTTTCTGAGATCGATTAGAGAGATGGAGAAGATTAGAGAGCCATCGATAGTACAAATGTGAAGAAGAATAGAGATTAGAAATCACCTTGTTAACCCTAAATTGTTTCTGAGATCGATTAGAAAGCCATCGATTGCTCAAATGTGAAGTTGATTGCAGACGAGTGACTCAATCTGCGACAAATGCGAAGATGGCGAATATGAAGATGCCTTTCATCGACAAAATTTTGGAGAACAGTTCAGATGTTGCAAACAGAAACATTGTTGTGTGTTTTTAGAGTCTGAAACGATTAATGTCACAATTTTGAAAGAGAGAAGAAAGAGTTTTTTCATTTAAATGTAAACACTAAAACTGAGAGTTTGGAGTCTACTGTGATTGCTATAAGAGTTTTTCCCAATCAGTAACACATTGTTTACATGTGCATATCATCTGACAATTTAATAATGTCACAATTTTAAATAGTAACAGAAAATACATGATACAATATAATACAATGAGTATCACTAAAAATATGATGCTAATTATAGTTACAGATTGCTAATAATGGTGTAGTGGTAGCTGATTGATGATGCCCGAAGATTCCAATCCACCTGCAAATTAAAACATGCAATAAGAAGAAAGAAATTGAAGAGCAGTAGCTATGAATGAAATACCTTGAGAGGGAGACGTGGAATTGTGGAAGTGAAGGCATGGTTGGAAAAATGGAACCATGGGAGTGAGAAATTAAACGAGAGCTAGTATGAAAAAGATAGAAGTTGAGAAGAGGGAGGGAGGGAGGTTTAATAGATCAATAGGAGGAGGAGATGAGATGAGATGAGGATAAAGGAATGAAGGGGCCGGGCCGAGCCCAGAGAAGCAGCTACAACAATATTAGTAGTGATGTTGTTTGGTTATCAATAAGGGAGCTAGGTAGATAGCGATGATATGTGAGGGATGAAGAATAAATAGTGATTTGCACGCACATGGTGTGGTGTCGTACCTGGCTATTTTTTTATACTAGCTAGCTAAAGGTAACCATGAAAAAAATGCTTACGTTACGACAGAAACCAACGCTAGCTCACAAAATCAACTGACTCATCATCCAAATATACAACCAGCGATCAGCAACCACCACATATACATACATCTTGCTCTCTTACCTACCCTCTTTTCAATCATTCATACCTTCTCTTCTCATCTCAGTTGAAACTCTTTTTCTTTACATACGATATGATCATGCTCGATTACTGTCCTCTTTTTAGAATGGAATATTATTCATAATTCAATAAATTATATAAATGAATATGGTTGGTTGGGCCCAAGTAATTGTTAATTATTTTTTTTAAAAATTCAAGAAAATCAACATTTTACTCATCCAACCTTTTCCTAATATCATACTTGACCTCGTAACACTAAAATTGGTTATCATGACTTCACACTGCATGCAGACCAAATAATTGTTATGGAGTGTTCGAATGTCATTGGTTAAAACTAATTTCCTTTTCTTTTGATGCAGCGGCTAGCAATGAATTTTTAATTTTTATTTTTTTTAATTTGGGTCATTGATCTTATTTATTTATTTATTAATTCATGCCCGAAGGCTACATGATTGACCCTATAAGAGTTAACCAAATCAGGCCCAAAGGATATAATATTCCACTTAATATCATCGCCTCCTCCATCTCACATGGTGACATGCTTCGCTCCGGTCCATCGCCTCCACCTTGCATGAAAACTTGTTTTCGTTTTGCTCCAGTCTAGTCCATCTAAGTAAATGCATTCAATACCCGAAGGCTTATCAACGACGAAGCACATGTGCTCCTAATAATTGGGCGAAAACTCAAAACATCCTAACTGGTGAATCTCGAACCTGCAACATCTCACAAAAAGAGTGGATGTCCGACCAACTAAGCTATAGTTGGTGGACGAATTTTTAAATCCTACTTGATTCATTTTTGTCATTAATAGATTGCTTTAATATTTTTTCAAAACATAATTACAAGTGTTACGGTACTTGTTTACCTGCATCACCTTGCTACCTTATTTACTTCCTACACTACAAAAAAAAAAAATTCAGCAACAACGATTTACCGTTGCTAAGTATCAAAAAAGCGTAGCTAAAATGAATCAGCAACAACTCAATGACCGTAGCAATACCATAGCTATTTGAATCGTCGCTCCAATATAACAACAACGGTTTCCTATTCCGTAGCTAATTGGCAACGGTTAATAACTGTCGCTAAGTTGCAAAAATTTCGTCTCTAAACAAATTTGAATTTCAAGGTTTTATTTGAGACAACAGCAATGACGACAGCTTTTAAAATGTTTGAGACTGCTAAGGCTGTCGCAAATTGACAAAATAGAGACGATTTTTGCCGTGGCTATTTAGCAACAGCTTAAAACCGTTGCTAAGTTGCAAATTTTGAGAACAAAAAAGAGACGCCATTTGCCAGGGCTATTTGGCCACGGCTTCAAACCGTTGCTAAGTTGCAAATTCTGATAACAACACAGAGACAACATTTGCCGTAGCTATTTGGCCACGACTTCAAACTGTTGCTAAGTTGCAACTTCTGAGAACACAAAGATGACATTTGTCAGGGCTATTTGGCCACGGCTTCAAACCGTTGCTAAGTTGCAACTTCTGAGACAGCCGTAGCTATATCAAATTGACAAAATAGAGACGACATTTGTTGTGGCTATCTTGCAACAATTTCTGACCGTCGCTAAGTTGGCCAAAATAGAAACGGCATTTGTCGTTGCTAACACTAACTTGTTGTAGCTAAAAAATTACTAATAAAAATTCATTTTTTTATAATGAAATTAGTTATTTATATTAATTTTCAGATTTCTCATTGTCTTCTTTTTGTCATTCAAAAGAAACATTTCAAACATAAACACAATTATATTAAATTTCACCGTAAATGATGACTAATACACTAACCTTGTTCGCATATTCAATAACTTGTCCATCACAAAAAATACAATCTCAAACAACTTTATACTCTATCAACCTCAAATTGAAATTATATATATATATATATATGATTCAGGGGGCTACATGAGCAGAAAACTTACATGGATTAACAATCAAGGACAAACTAAAACTGACCAATTTTGAATCAAGGTTTAACAAAAAGAATTTTGGAAAGACAAATTCGGAGTGTCCATGCCTTTTCAATCTTAATAAAATTTTCTCCCCGTCCAAATTCAAAGCGTCTGCGAGTTTCATAGAAATCAAACAATCTTTCGGCCTGCAGAAAAATGAAGGCATTTCATCAGTTAAAAGAACGCTAAAACTAGTTAGAAAGAGTAAAAAAAAATGACTGGAATGCGGTAAGAATATCAAAAAAGATATGGATAAGATGCAGGAGATGATCTAAAAAAAAATTATAAATCATTCTCATACCTGCAAGTGGCTTTTAATATGGGCAATGCTAAGTTCTCTCACATTCATTAGTTGAAGGACTAATTTGGGAGTTGCTTCTGCAACAATCAAAGGAAAAAAATTATAAAGAATTAGTAATTATATTTATCCTTTGTTCTCTACCATTAATGCATGACTGATATGTTTTATTCTTTACCATAAACTAAATACAAACCTTTGCTGGTGAAGTTACATGACTCGTTCATCCTTCAAACGTCTAACGCGGTGTGCATGTTTGGGAAGACCTTGAGGAGTATCCCCAACCTAAAACCAGAGTCAAAAATTCTATATAAGTTATATCCAATACAGCAATATAGTACAGAGCATACTCACTTTCTTTGTGAATATAGTGCATACATAAGAATTGGGTTTGTCCAAGGACAGTTCCAATGTGATGCCTATCAAATGCTTCATTAGTAGAAGAATCATCAGAAAAATGAATCCCATGACAAAGGGGGGCCAAGAAAACTACAAAACAAAATCACAATAAAATGGTTACAGAGAGCCAATGTGTTCCTTAAATGATTTGAAAGCAAGACATGGGTTGCTATTATCAAATGAAATAATATGGGCAACACACACCAACATTTTTGTTTATGGGATTGAGCCATTTACAATAAGCCTTTAAATTTCATGTTATCAAGTGATTGATATGCTAAATCCTTTGAGAAATATTATCAAGTAATAAAATTACTAGCAATCTGTGTCGTTCGCGCTAAAGTCCATATTTGTGTAGATAGGAATATATCACTCGTTGCTCTGTTACAATACGACGATTCTAGCTAGAATTGAACTAATTTTGAATGAAAATTTTGAAAATATGTATGTTGTACATCTCATTTTTCTGGGATTGTAGTTCAATTGGTCAGAGCACCGCCCTATCAAGGCGGAAGCTGCGGGTTCGAGCCCCATCAGTCCCGACCTAGAATTTGGTGAATCCATCAATTCATCTCTCTATTTTCTGTGAAGGGGGGACACGAAGCATAATCGGTTTCCAAACGAACTTATACTAGAATTTAAAATTTTTAACTAATGTTCGATTGGACAACCAACGTAGCCTAGTCAATGCAAAATTTGGTATGACCTGACCAAGTGGACCGTGAAGACTAATCTCAGATGAGCAAACAAGTCCGAACAGTAAAGAGTAGATAGTACTAGGAAAGCATCAGTGATCAGTGAAAATGAGATATTCATCATACCATAGTAGCCATTTAAGATGCATGGATTGCCAAAGCCTTCAAAATCTCTGCTCGGGCTGCTAATAAGCCATAGTGCAAGTAACTGCAACAACAAAATAACTGTGTCAGCTGACACAATTCATTGGTGACTATATCGCATAATATACTTCATAACCAGAGTTTAAACCAAGATTTCCCAGGTTTCCTAAGACCATAAACAAATCAGGAAGAAGAAAAACCTGTGCACGTAAAGGTAATATTTGGTTCCCTTGAGAACTAGCTCCTTAACATATGTATCTTCTCCATCTGATATTTGTGGAGCCTTTGCAGCATCCTCTTCTGAGATTGCATACGCCATTTGGACAGATCCACCTCCGAGAAAATCTTAGCAGCAACATTCATCAACAGGTCAAAATTTCATCTCAAAAAATTAAAGAAGGAAAGAAATGATGAATGAAATACTTATGCCAGGTAAAAACTATTCAATTAAGAAATCAGACATAATGATCAAATCCTCTCCCAATCTCAATTAGGAAAGAAGATTCTTAGGTCTTTATCTGCAGAAGATTTCATACAAAGGAATGCACCTTTGGAATTTTTATATCACAATGGGAAAGAATATCAAAGGCATCCCTTATGATATCCAGTAGTGCACCATCTGGGGTCTACACATTCGGTTAAAAGCCAATTAATCAGGAAGAAAGTATAGGTTCATAATATGACTGGACTGGTTTCAATTTGTTGTCGACATACATTTACATTGTTTATAGATTCATATTATGCTGTCCTACAAATTGAGTGATAATGTAAAAGCTACTATGTTGGAAAATAAAATGTTGAAAACCTGACGCAATGATTTGTCAACAATCTTTCTTTTCCTTTTAGTAGATGATGTGACCCTTTGTCTTTCGTTGTATACAATATAAGTATCCAGGTCATCTGCTCAGATCAATAATCATGGCCATAGTCAGTTAGTGCATGACAAGATGCAAGAGAGACATTAACAGAATCATACAATCTGCAATAAAGCAGATGTTTTTGCGGATGCCAACATTTTACCTTCTATACTATTATAACATCGAGATGAATAGGCCTTCAAAAAGTTATCTGCAATACTTTGCATTGTGCATTCCAGCCTTCCACCAGGGACACTGCAACCAAAGTTTTAGATAATGATAAGATGAAATGTTAAATTCACTACTAAAAAATATTATTCTTCAGGAATAACTATGGTATCCGAGGACAAGTCCATACTGCCACAAATTGACCAACACCTGGTTTATATACAATGAACGGCCAGAACAAGAGCATTTACAATAGCAGAAGTCATTTTGATGTCTACAACGTTAACCAAATCATTTTTTTTTTTGCTTCCAAATTTTAGGGGCGCACAGTAAACGCCCTTACAGCATTGGTGAAGTAAGGGTGACCAGTAGCTTGGTTAAAAGGCCCCATTACATAATATTGAGCATTGGAGACCAAAAATAACAAAAACATTACCTTGCCCATGCTAGTGGCACTGTTAAGCTGGGTAGTAACTTTTAAGCGATTGATAACTGTACACACACTGGATAGATGGGTAGTGCACTTCGGCATCTTAATTTCTAACTTTAGCAATTTTGAAAGTTTTAGCTTGCTACTGTTAAAGTTCTAATCCTAGGTAGGATGTTGGAGTTCGCCACTAGCAGATTATGAACTACCACAAATAAGAAATTTCCTCTGCAGCAGTGGATTGCTTTGCTTCCTTTATCACCACTTTCTTTCTTCTTTTTCAGCACAAACAAGTTCTCAGTCTTTGAAGAAAATATGAGACATCTAGTTTTGCGATTTTGGCTCGCTCCTAGATATTTTCAAACATAAATACTCAGACGCCAATAAAATGGCTTATCTCAATCTGTGGCCCAGAGCCAACAAAAATGCGACGCACCAAAATGAAAAACGAAAACAAACTTTAAATGAAAAGAAGAGGAAGTACCTATGCTTGAACCCATGGTGATCCACATATGTGATCAGTTTTTTAAGATTTAGAACCATCCCTGGTAAGCAAAAAGCATCTTTACTTGATCCGACTTTCTCAGCTGAAGTTAAATCAACGTACAAAATGTTTGTATTGGCTGGGAAGTTCTCCTGCAAGCTTAAACCCAAGAACAAATTTTGCAAAAAGGTAATAATTAGAATGTATATTAACCACTATCATATGAGAAATTTCTAATTGAAAAAGGAAAACATGATAACTGGGATAGAATAGCACGCATGCACGCAGGTGAACAATAGCAAATGACTATCAAGAATCAGGATCTTTGATTTTAATTTACTTAATGACATGGCATCCATTAGCTCCCTCCAGAGGCCCACTAATAGATCAATTCTTTGTTTTTTAGCTTTTAGCATGATACCGAGAATGATGGGATCAAGTTAACCCTTCAAAAAATTTTAAGCTTCAGTCGTGACTTGTGAATCACATAAATTGTCTAGTGGTTGTGATGAAATAAAACTGAAAATAAATATGACATCAATGACTTATTAGCTCAAGTTGCAATTTAAAGTTAAAAGAGAGGCAGAAAATAAGAAAGAAAGAAAGAAAAGGAAAGAAGAACTTGAACTTCAAAACTCAAAAGCTGTGATAAACAAAAAAAGAGTTGCCAATGAAAGTGTTCAATTGTTATACCATTGGAACATGCAACTTTAGAGCATATTATACACCCCAAACAGTTTCTTGATAAGAGTTAAAAGCCTTTCATTTCTCATTAGATGGAATTACATACAAAACATATCAGTGATTCAATTTAAAAACACTGTTGAGACCATGGTATGATCTTAGAACTTATAAAGAAGTTTGCTCGGTTCGCATATCATCTGACTAACTTATGATAGAAACATGGTAACATAGGATTCCAAATGGTTGATGAACCTATGTAACATAAAATGATAATAGTAATAGGAATTTTGTGATACATACCTGGTAGTAGCCCAACCGCCACGTTCTCAAGCAGTGCACTATTGCTGTCATTGAAAAGGGAAGCTAATGAGTGGATACATGCCGGATCCTATTCTATCATCAGTAGGGTGGCCCGTTAGTACGTGGAAGTTCTTGTTCTCGAGTGAGAATTATTTTCTTTCAGTGTACTATATCTCCTCTTTCTTTTCACTTTGGCACTTCTAAGTAGCTGAAAAAAATTTGCTTTAAGTGATAATAATTGGCATATGTATTTGCTTTATTCAAACTTATACTGATTAATTTGCACATCCACGATTACCCTAAATGAATTGGTCATAAGTGACATATATGCGCGTGTTTTAAGACTTAACGAGTAGATTGGCAAAAGACCACCTATTAAGTAGCATTAAGCAACATTTTAAAAGGGTGCATGATTAATTGCATCATCTTTCAACCATATGTGCAGCTCCCTCTTAATTTTTATGCTAAGCTGAGTTTTAAGGATCATCTATAATTCAACAATTATCATTTTTCTTTAACCGAAATGTATAAAATTTCCATTTTCCCTTCGAGTCCACTACAAGTAAATGAGTTTAATTGCTAAAGGATTTTAACATCAAATTTAGAACCAAAGGAAACAAGCTTTCTATAATCCAAAATGTGCTCCAACAATCCCCTAAATGTATTCCCACTTCAAAAGAAACACTTTTTGCATGAAAAAAAAAACTAATTTTTTTAAGAAACCCAAAATGTGAATTCTTTTTAGAATGTATTAGAGACCAATTACCATTCAAGAATATCAAGAAAAAGAAACTTACCCTATAATTCCTCCAATCGAATCGTAAAACTGTTCCAATTCCTACAGAGTTTTCAAAAGCAACTTCACCTGTTGACAAACCGCATCTTTTCTACCTCTCTTCCTCCCACCACCATCTTGGCCACTACTAAAGTCCCAAATCTCAATCATTTCCGCCAATCCATACACCGCATTTCTCAATAAATTCCCCATAAACACCTCCTCCTCCGATTCCGAGTCAAGAACGTGTTCATGGCCCGCAACCACCAAGCATTTGAGCAAGAATAGCTCTTCGAGTTCAATATGTAATAGAGACCTTGACCTTTTGATTGGAGATCAAACCACCTAGATCCTTTGATTGGGGATCAGCCACCAAATAAATTAAATAAAACTTGTATTGTTTGCCTAAACTCTATTACATCATATGTATTTATAACTGAAAGCAAAGAATAATACTTCCTAATTGAATTCAATCCTAATTCTAATCAAACAATAACTCCTAATTCAAAACAAGCTAATATTCCCTAAATAGAATATTGTTATAACTAAGACATTCTAATCTCAAGTAAATACTAAATAGGATTGGTATCCTAACAATATGCATTTCGGGATTGAAACCCTAGAAACTCTTTCTCCGCTCACGCGTCCTGTCCGTACAAAAACACACACACACAAAGAGAGAGAGAGATTTCAAACCAAGATGGAAAGAAGAAGAAAAGGTAGAGAGGTTAGACAGAGAGACGAAGATGAGCGAACAAATCGAACCCACAGAGTGAGTGTTTGATGAAAAGCCGAAGAGAAGGCGAAGATTTGGTCGGAAGGAGAGACAGAGAGACGAAGATTTCTCCTTGCGTCCTCCCTCTCCCCTGTGTTGTCTCTCACTCCCTCGATCTCTCCTTCAACCCCAAATCTCTGTGCGTTTGGGTGGCACGCGGCTCCCAAACCTGTTGGCGCCCAAAGTGTTTTTTTTTTTTTTTTTGGTATATATTATTTTTTTTTCAAAAAAATTTATTGGAGACGACTTATATTGTAGCAACCAAATTTTATTTGTAAACTTAGAAACAACTAATATGTCATCCCAAATATTTGAATTAGCTAAGGTTTTTTCTAAATTTAGCCACGATTTTTCTGTCACAAGCACAATTTTTTGTAGTGAGGACGGCTTATACCGTAGCAACCAAATTTTATTTATAAAACTTAGCAACAGCTAATATGCAGTCACAAATGTTTTAAATAGCTACGGTTTATTTTGAATTTAGCCACGATGTTTCCGTCACAAGTACAGTTTTTTATAGTGGGGACGGCTTATACCATAGCAACCAGTTTTTATTTGTAAAACTTAGCGACAACTAATATGTCGTCGCAAATGTTTTAAATAACAACAGTTTATTCTGAATTTAGCCACGATTTTTCCAGTCACAAGCACAGTTTTTTGTCGTGGGGACGGCTTATACCGTAGCAGTCAGTTTTTTATTGTAAAACTTGGCGACAACTAATATGTCGTCGCAAATGTTTTAAATAGCTACAGTTTATTTTGAATTTAGCCAAAATTTCCCAGCATAAACACAGTTTTTTGTAGTGGGGACGGCTTATACCATAGTAACCAGTTTTTTATTTGTAAAACTTAGCGACAACTAATATTCCGTAGCAAATGTTTTAATTAGCTACGGTTTATTCTGAATTTAGCCACGATTTTCCCGTTACAAGCACAATTTTTATGATTATGATCTTGGTCAGCTACCAAAAGAATTAGTGACGGTATTTTACCGTCGCAAATCTTTTAATTAGATAATGAATCAAACTACCGTCTCTAGTATTTGTAGCTATTGGGGCTTTTTTGTAGTGCTAATACATTTCAGAATGCAGTATTTGCATTGAACAATAAGAACCCACCCCAACTACATCTACATGGTGAGCTAGTAGCTAGGTAGAGTACCCTACAAAGTGACCTAATGGACCAAAATCCATCAATTTTCTTATCAATCCAACCAACTTGTGTACTGCCTAAGACTAACGTTAGGTCATAATTAAACTTCTCTTCTTGGGATGTTAGGTCACAGTTTCATGGAAATTAGTTTACGCCCATTATGATCCATCTGTTTTCGAATCCATCAAATCAAAATCTTTAGAAATGCCAAAACTAAAGTCTCAAAGAAACAAACAATCTTAGCTAATTGAGAACCTAGCCATAAGATACCTACTAATCCCTCGCCTTATATATTTAAAAAAAACAAACAAAAAACAACAAACATTTACAAAACACACTAAGGGTCTGTATCGCTAGTTATAAGATCAATGTATGAAAATTGATAGGTCATGATGTCTTCATCATAGCTTTTGTTTTGAGTACCATACTTGCTTTGGTGTGCACCTAATGAAGCCTACAACATATAGAGGACCCTTGTGTGGTGTCAATTGTCATTATAATCACACAACATGCTACCAAGTGATAACTGTATATAATTTTTAGGTACACATAACTGTAATATTTTTGCTTAACAAAATAAGAAAATCTTATGATACCAATTAACCACTTTAAAATGTGTAGGGTTTAATTAGATTATAAGTGATGGGATTTGGAATTGGTTACTAATCAAGTCACATGATTGACATAAAAAGATCATTTGAATGAAACATCCTTGTATAATTGCAAAATGAATTTACTGCAGTCAATTACGTTTGGAGGGATCCGGGAGGCTGTGCACTTTGTGCGCAGGAGCCCCCCCCCAAATCCCGTTTGGAGGAAGATCACATCTAGTTGGGTGAAGCCTATAGACTACTTTAACCATTAATATATCTGAAAAGCTGTAATATTCTCTATGCAAAAAGCTCTTAGTGTAAATGCTACAGTATCAGTTGGCATCTATTTCAAATAATGTTTTGCCATTGGCTGACATCCTTAGTCAATAAAAACAACGGGTAAATATTCTTCAAAGCTTACAGGGAAGCTCTGTTGAGTGTTTTTTTTCTTTTCTGTTGAAGCATTATGCATACTAAGTAGAATTACAAATAAGTTTACCGACAGTATTAGCAAGTTCATGAGCTTTACCGTTAAGCTCACGTGGAATATAGTTACAGAACCATTGGCTATGAAGTGAAAGTAAAAACTTGATGTTGCTAATAAGCGGTTGCCACATCCAGCATCCCGTGGTAAGGCTTGTCTGATCCTGAGAGTGCAAAAGAGATATCAGAAAGCCTGAATCACCGAGCTTAAAACCTGTGTCCCAACGTCTACTCTGGATTAACAAAATGGTCGCCTCTGCAGCAAAACACTCAGTCATAGTGCTATCTGCAACTTTGCCAGATATGGGAGATGAAATCTTTGTGATGACTCTACCAGTAGCATCTACCTCTAAGACTCAAACTGCACCTTTCTCTGAAGAAGCAAAGAAACAAGCATCATAAGTTATCATCATATCCGGGGTAAAGTTGGGGGGAATAGGTCTAACACTTGTGCCCAAGTTGTTGAGGTGATGGTGTCTAACCGCTTGTAATTGAGCCTGGAAAAGGGAAAATCAGGGGGAGCTATGGAGATTTGTGTTTTGGTTTGTGAGGGTGATGGAGGGAAATGGGTTGGATGTACGGCCATGGTTTGTCTGGGTCTCAGCTATGTCACTTGTAGGTTGTAGAATTGTGGGATAGTCGGTGACGACCGTTTCCAGGATCTGGGAAATATTCATTGGATTTGGGAAAATGGAATTGTTTGTAGGTGTGTGGAATCACTGTTTTCGCAAAGTTTCCCAAGTTTTCAAAAAAAAAGTTTTGAAGTGTGAAATGCTAAATTTTAGTTTATTGAAAATGATGTCATTGCGCCAAAACCATAAGTTGTGGAGAATGGATGTGAACTGGGATAACATTTCCTCTTTGGCAAGAGTAAGAAAGGACGTTGTATTCCACAAAAAGGAGAAGGTTGTAGAGATGGTTGGAGGAGTCATGATATTGGCCCAAGTAATGGGAAGTGGGGTGAGATGCCAGAGTCTGGAGACAACCGAGCACAAGAAGAAAATGTGAGGAATATATTCTTGGTGATTGGGCGGAAGACACGCAAATTGTCAATGGGGACATGAACCCTATTAAGATTTGTCGATGTAGGCAGTATGTCTTGCGAGAATTTTCCAAAGAAGGAAGAGAGCGCTGGTTGGGGCCTTGATCCGCCACAATTCGCGAAGAAGTTTGGGCGGAAGAGTTAGACTCAAGTCCCTAGAAGTGGAAGAAGCTTGAAGTTCCGTGAGAAATGCTTTAGTGACACTTTTAATAGAGATGACTCCACGTTTGTCTTAAATCCATATGGGTCTATCTGGATCCGTGGACGAGCGAATAGCTAATTCAAGGATGTCATGGACTACCAGTGAAGGGAAACCAGTCATGGAGGAGGTTTGGATTTTAAAAACGAATATTGTTATTGAGGGGAATCCAGAAATTCGAGATTTTGGAGGGCAATGAACCATTGTTGTTGGTGAATGAAGGACAATCAACTAAGATGAATCCTAACTTGACCCAACAATCTTTCCAAAGATCAATATTATCTCCCGAGCGGATTTGCCACTGAATAAGATGTTTCATTTTAGCAAGTGTTTTAAGGTTTCCTCTCCAAGAAAATGAGGCAATGGAGAGAACTAGCCAAATGTTCTTTGCCATTAAATATGCCAGAGCTGGATGGTGACAAGATTACGTGACATGGAGAGAACTAGCCAAATGTTCTTTGCCATTAACGCATAGCTTTTTATCTTGGCTGGAGGTAGATTAGGGTCGCCCAGATGTTTGGGAGGGGTAATGCGGTCCCAAGAGTATACATGCTTAGCTTTACCCTTCTCTGCTCCGTTCCACCAGAAGTTCCTAGCAATCTGATCCAATTTAGTGGTGATAGAACTCGGGACCAGAAGTGTTTGCATGGTGTAGATAGGGATTGAGTTAATGATTGCTTTAATCATAACTGTGCGACCAGCTTGGGATAGAACTTTGGATTTCCAAGTCAGGAATTTGACATTAATTTTATCAACCAGAAATTGGAAATTCGTACATTTCTTTTTTAAAAATAGCAAAGGTGACCCGAGATATTTTTATCTGGATTGAAATTTTTGGACCCAAGAATCCTATTAATCATCTTCGCATGTCGGGGATGGACATTTGAGCTGTAATCGACCGAGGATTTGTAGTAGTTGACTGCTTGTCCAAAGGTCGCACAATAAGTCGTGAGATTATCTTTCTCGCTATGAACTTCAATCAGATAGGCATGACAAAAGAGCATGAGGTCGTCTGCATAAAGCAGATGACTAATGGAGGGGGATCGGTATCTGATGTTTATACCTTTGATAAGGGCTTTGCTTTCAGCTGTTGAGAGTAGTCGAGACAAGGCTTCTGCAACTATAATGAAGAGGTAGGGGAAAAGAGGATCGCCTTGGCGAAGTCCGCAGATGGGTTTTATTTCAGAAGGAGGGGTGTCGTTGAGCAGAACCCAAAAAGTAGAAGTTGACACACATTGTTCAAAAAGTTGGGTTCACAAATCGGTAAACCCTAGTTGTTTGAGAATCTGAAGGAGAAATGACCATTTTATTCTGTCATATCCCTTAGCCATGTCAATCTTAATGGACATCCATCCTTGCTTTTTCTTTCGAGAGTGTTTCATCTGAAAAAGTGTCTTGCGGGCAAGGGCAATGTTATCATTGATGCATCGGCCTTTAAGAAAATCCCTTTAGTTGGGAGACACAATGTTATCCAGGAGAGGTTTAAGACGATTGGTCAAGATCTTGGATATAATTTTGTAGATAACATTGCAAAACCCTATAGGTAGAAATTGGTTCATGAAGTTGGGAGTAGAGACTTTTGTGATAAGAGCCAGAAATGTTTCATTCAATTGCGGATCCATCTTGCTGTTAGTGAAGAAGTTGACTACCACCTTAATGACATCATGTTCGACCGTGGTATAATAATGTTGAAAGGAAAAAACATGAAACCCATTCGGTTCTGGGGCTTTATGGCTGCCCATGGAAAAGAAGGTATCCCGAATTTCATCTTTACTAGGGATGGCGGTAAGAATGTCATTGTCAACCTGAGAGATAGTGGGAGGGAAAAGCTCATTGATGTCTTTGTTGATGGCTGGGTGGGAGGTCTTGAAAATTGATTTGAAATAATTGTTAAAAACCTCACCGACCTTCGAGGGCGAGGAGTGCCATCAATTGGATTTATCTCAAATACGAATAATCAAGTTGCGTTTACGGTAAAGGAGAAAGGTCAGCCAGATGTTCTTTTAACCATTCGATGGATTCAACATTTCTGGCTGAAGGGGCAACATATTGAGCTTTATCTAAAGTGACAAGAATATCCCTAATGTTGTTGTGAATATTGCGAAAGTCGCGTTTATTCCATCTAGTTAGGGAGTGACTCAATTTTTTTGGTTTTGGGGTGAAAATTGGTACTAGGCACAGGATGTTGGTGGTCAGATCAGGTCGAGGAGATAATATGCTTGCATTGGGGGTCACGGGTCCACATGTGGAAAAAGCGAAACGGTTTCAGTCCCAAGTGGGGATTATAAACTAACCGGAGGGAAATGGCTCAATGGTCAGAAGACGAAGTGTGGATAGAATGGGCAATGGCGGAAGGGAAGAGGGTAATCCAGTCCGTGGGGGTCAAAATGCGATCGAGCTTAGCTTTGATTCCATTATGATCCTTTTTTTTGTTGTTCCAAGTGAATTTCGACCCATTGATTGCGTCAAGGGACCCTATACCCTAAAGTTTCCAGGCAAGAATCATGATCCTGGCGGCGACCCTTTATTGGTGGTTGATGCTTCCGCAATTGGTGCTCCAGGGGCGGTGGATAAGTGAGTTGATGAGTCTATAATTCGAGCTAGGGCCAATGACTGTACTGTGATCCTACTATGACCATGTAGAATGGGCATTTCTGGAGAAGAAATAGGAGAAGAGTCACCTTCTGAATTTTCATTCAGCACTGAAGTGCAAAGGACCACCTCCGAGTTGTGGCTTCTGGCTTCTGGCTTCTGGCAAGGAGTTCACTGTCTAAATATTAACCTATTTTCGTTTCCTTTTTTTTTACCAACTTGGTTGTTTAACTAAGCTGTAGCATTTCGTTTAGCCTTGCCTTTGTGTTGCTTTTCAGAGGATAATGTCAATTTCGCACATGTGTGCATGGCCCAATTGGCATTTTCTTTCTCTTTTACAAGCTTCGTTTGTTCTTCATTAATTCTAGCTTGCTCCAGAATTCTATGTAAAACTGGTGGCCCAAACTAAAGATCATGCGAGGTCACGATTCCTCAAGAAACAAGGAAGGGAATCGAGTGGAGCATACCAGAGTTCAAGTCAGGCACCGTTGTCCTTGGATGGAGAGAAGGCGCCTCACTAGTGCAAGTTTCTAGTAAATCTGGTAGAATGGGAGAAAGGCACTGCTCTAGTGGACATGAAGTTAGTGGAAGATCGGCTAGTTGGGATCCATTTTGATTCAGAGACTTTTTCGGTAACGACTCAAGATTTAAGTCCAAATGATGCATCGGAGGGGGTGTCATCGTCGGAGCAGCAAATGGTAGCCACTCGTCTGTGTAGGGAGCATTAAGATCGGCGGGCTGCATTGAATGTTCAATGTTGTGATCTGTCGATTCGGAGAGATAGGGGAGCTGAGGTGGCTGTTGGGATGCATTTGGGGTGTCTGTTAGGTTGCGATATGTTTGGGCTTGCATCTGGGTAAGTTCCAAGTGAGAGAGGCAGGGTTCTTAGGTGGGTAAAAGGGCATCCGTTTGGCTCGATTGAAAGGTTGGCAATAGAGCCCCTAATTATGACCTGGAGGGGGGAGAGATGACCCGTACAATCTGTCATTTTAAAGAGTGAGTGAGGTGTAGTGATTGGCAAGAGTTTGTTGGGGAATGTTTGAGTGTGAATCAGTTATGAGAAAAATAAGGTCGGTGGTTTGGGAGTTAATGATTGGTTAGGGGCTTAATTGTACGGGTGAAAATGTGGTAGCATTGGGATGACTTTGAGTAGATGGAATTAAAGTCAAGGCTGTTTGTTGATTGGTGGGCGCATTAAAGTCAAGTATTGAATTGGGTTGGTGAGTGCCTTCATTGTTTTGACTAGGTGGTTTAGCAAGGATAGGCTCGGTTTGAGTCATTGAGTTATGGTGAGTGGGCTCAATCTGGACTAGTTTAATGTAAGTGAACTCAACTTAGTCGGAGCCAGGTTGAGCAGTGCCCTGGTCTGGAGATGACTCGGGGTTGGGTAGACCATGAGTCAATTCAGCTCGGCGTGAGCTCTCTGCAAATGGGGTGAGTGGACTCACTGAGTGATCGCCTGTTGCAAATAGACTGGCATGCATTTTGCTGGCAGGTCGGCGAGAGCTATACTCCGGTTGTCGCCTGTTGAGTTCTCTTTCGGAGTTGTCATGTCCCCGACTACACTGAATATTATCTTGGGAGTCATAGTTCACGGTGATCCTTGAGCTAATATTAAAGGGCAAAGCACGGTTAAGCTGCATTGCTTTGAAGGGCGATGGAGGAAGATAATTCCAAAATTGCACATATTTTGGACATGATTGATCGGAAGAGTGGCCAACGAGGCCACAACAAAAACAAAATGCCGACATGTTTTCATATACGAAGTGAAGCTCGAATTGTCTGCCATTCATATTTCCAAATTTAGTACTGTGCATGGTACTTGGTAAGGGTATGGAAATATCTATCCATAATTTGAACCGAATATATGGAATGGTTACATCCTCCACCGATGGCATATCCACTTGCATGAATTCCCTAAAGCTATCCGCCAACAATTTGACATCAGTAAAAGAGATTTTGCGACTCGAAAACTCATGGAATCGAACCCACACTGAGATCTCGTTGAAATCAATTTCCAGATAATTTCTTTGCCAGTCTTTGATTGAAATGAGTTTGTGGAACATGGACCAAGGGCCATTGTGAGTGACTCCGTATTTATCCCCTGTGGTTTGAAATTGAAGTTCGAGTGTCTCTATATTGATCAAGTTTTTGAACATAAAAATCTTGAGAAAGATTCCATATAGAGGACATTTTAGTGGCGAACATCTCATGGCGAATCCAGGAAAGTGGTGGTATTTCATGATTGCTCACATCTCACGACTATCATCATCTTGCTCATAACGAGCAACAAAGGCGGGGGAGGGGATGGAGATATGGAGAGAGAGTTGTTGGTCTAAGTGGTTGATGAGTTGATGTTCGGGCATGGATGAAGAAGATCCAGGGGCAGACGAGGAGTTAGGAGAAGGTGGAATGAGATTTTGCATGGTTGTGGGAGTGGCTAGTGGGTTGGTGTGAGGGTGAAGAGTGTTTAGAGTTGCAGAGAGAATTGGAAGTGTTTGGATGTGTAGTGGGTTGCATGGATGGAATAGAAAGATTGAGAGTAGAGGGTTTGATGAGTTTAGGGGTTAAGTTATGAAAAGTTTGTAAGGGATTGAATGTGAGGTGACGAGATGTAGGTGGATTTGAGGGATCTCTGGAAATTTGGTCTACAGGAGTTGTTGATAAACTTAGATTTGGTGAGCGTGGTGGTGATAAGTTGAGATTGATGTCAGATGGTGTGATGGATTGTGAGGGCTGCATGTTGTGAGATAAGTCCATCGTTAGAGCGTGGTAATAGGGATGGACTCGAAAAAGAAAAGTTGTAATTACTCTGTTTGGTGGAGAGGTAGAGATATGGAGCAGATTTGTAGACAATCTGTTACGTAGATTAGATGGATAGGGTTCGATATTAGGAGAACGAAGAGAGTGTGAGGGGCAAATGATTACTCATGTGTGCGGGTGCGGAAAAAGATACTTCGGAGAGAACAAGGGTAGTTCGTGAATAGATCGCGCTAGCACCGAAGACCTGCAAAAAACACAGAAAAAGAAACTACACAGAAACCTGTTAAGAAAAACCAGGAGACGCCAAATCTGGATTGAAGGAGAGGATGGGATCGAAAAAAAAAAAAAAAAAAAAACTCGGGGATCAATGGGTGAGGTAATAAGAAAGAAACAAAGAAGGTTGAAGAATCTAACATTAGCAAATGAGTAAGAAAAAAAAGGGATCGAGCTTGGTATCAAATGAAACTCAGACAATTCCCATTAGGCCCCTTTTCTATTTCAGTTGCTTGTTTCTGTTGGGTGTTTGTTGTGGTTAGATATTTTGCTATTTCTCTAATTAGGGGCAAATAAAATCAAAATAATAGCTCTATTAAGTCGTGTAAATGCTGGTCATATTCGGCCAGGAACACTACTAATCGCATCAAAATAACTTCTATGACCAAACATATAGCCACCAACTGGCAAAAGATTACTGATTTCATAATTCCTATGATATCATCATTTACTTCTTGCTACTTATAAATCACATCAAAATAACTTTTGTGACAAACAAAATAAAATTTATGACTAACATGTATAGACAAGTGATTACTCATGATATCATTATTCCTATGACTATAATCATCACCATCATAGTATAAGACCAGCTTTTCTAATTGTCGAGGGAATGCGCGAGGGAAAGAGAGTGAGGGATGGGTGTAACCACCCATCTCCCTCGAGATACGTGCTGTTGCTCATCTCGAGGGAGATGGGTGACACCTATCCCTCGCTCCTCTACCTCCCACGTTCCCTCGACAATTAGAAAAGCCCGTATAAGACTTGTATCTGCTTCATACAAAATGGTTGAAACACCCAGAGGGCCACAAGAATCTGTCAAACAGTTTAGGGTTTGTTGATGCATGCAATGCATGACCCTTCAAGCAATGAAGAGCCTGGCTTGGCTGATTAAAATTACTTTGATCTATACAACAATCATACAACAAGTGTGGGGAGGGGGAGGGGGTCCCTTGTACAGATGAAAAATATTGATTGACATATCATCATGTGGTTCCAGAAAAATGTTGCCCTCCCTCCACACAATTCATCCTATCACTTCTGATTCCATGCATGCACGGTTTATACCCTCTACATACTCTTGAGCCTAGAGTTTTTTAATGTCAGTAAATTTTATTCCAAATTGCTAATCACCAATTCGAAAACTTAAGTAAACTATGAAAACTAAATTCATGTTGTAGGTTCCTTGAACAAAAGTCTAGCTAGCTAGGAAGGGGGTTGTAACTGAGATAGATAACCTCAAGTGAAAAAATCAAGCAAAGCTTGTGGTCTCTAGCTCATAAGTCATACCTAGCTAACTCATCGACATATACACAGAGAGGGATTTGTGGGTCCTATGAATTTAAATTCGTGGACACACTAGCTAGCTAATTATGAATTTGAATTCAACCACCTGGGCCTTTTGGGGAATGAGATGATAATAATAGAACCACAGACATGTGCCTCATCATATTACTTGTCCTGCGCTAGACAAAGGCCAAGTGAAAATTGGATTATTGGATCACCTAAAGCTATAAATGTCGCATATCTTATCTTAAAATTGATTTGATTTCTAGAAATATTTATATAAGTCTATTTGGTTCTAAAGGGTTTCAGTAAGGGTTAACTATGTATTTCATATCTGTAAGGTTTATGATGAATATGATCTGAAAATTAACAATTCAAGCATGCATTTTGCGTTATGGCCTTACGAGTGGGATTTAAATGGATCGATAAAGGTTGACAGTGAAAACAAGGAATGATAGTTATATATTTCTTCCTTCCTTAAAAGAACAAAAGACATGAAATTGTCCTACAATCGTACATATATAATATGGAAGAACATAGACAAAATTAATAGACATAGCTTTGGTTTGAATTGTCTTGGACTAGATTGCATCACCTAATTAATTGATATCAAACAAGTGAGTTATTCTACGGCGCATGGGTCTGCAGCTTAGAGAAGGTGTTTAAAAAGAGGGGAGTCAAAATTGTATTTTCGCCTCCCAGGCAAAATTGTCTTGTTGCTTTTAAAACTTGCCTAACTACTTGTTTCGTGTTTAAACTCAGGCAACTTAATCCCACAATAGCAACCAATTAAGATGCTATATTCTTTACTTAGGGTGTGTTTGGTTGTATAGAATTCTATGTTATGGGAATCCATGAGGGGACCCCTATATTTTAGGTTAAATTGATATATCACTCCACATCCACCATTTGGTTTTGTGAGCAATAATGAGAATGAATGTCCCACGAACATGAGAATCTCACTCCTTGGTCCTCCAAGGCATTTGATTATCACGTTCATGAGACTTCCATTCCCACCATTGATAACAAAATTAAATTGTGCATGTGGAGTTATACCTCAAATTAGCCTAAAATATAGGGGTCTCTCCATGGATTCTCATGACTTAGGATTTCATGCAACCAAACACACCCTTATAAGCTGTACTTAAGCACTGCCAAATATATATATATATATATATATATATATATATATGAACCCGTCTAACTGGCGAGAAAACCAGTTAAGGATGGGGTATCCCCCTCGGGATGCGTGCCTTTCATCCCATTTCGCTCATCCCGAGGGGGATGGAGGGTTGCACCCCCTCCCTCGCTGGTTTCCTTTCCAGTTAGAATTTCTGTATATATATATATATATATATTATAATAACAAATTTTTGATGACATTTTCAAGTGAATGTTATCATATAGTTTTTTTATTTTATTATTATTATTATTTTTGTTAAAAGGAATTTTCATATAGCAAAACACTAGGGAATATTACACCAAAGTCTCCCTACTGATCTAGCTAAATTGTGGGCTTCATAGTTTAACTCGCGATTAATAAATTTACAATACCATAAATTCTGAATAGAAAGCAAGCGCTTAATGTTATTGATAATAGGGCTCCACACCGATCGTGTGGCAAAAAAAAAGATAAGGATTCTGCTTCAGAATGGAATTGATCTTGAACACCCTCTTATTTTGATTGATCGGAGTCTTCCCCAAACTTCGCAAAGGACGCCTCTCTGTAGTAGGAAACGTCCCAATCAACATGCTCATTTTTCATCAACTACAACAACTTCAACCTTCCATGCACAACTCTGCTAAATTCAAATGTGCCATGGGCCTTGCGGATCTCTTCCTCACGTACTCTTGACTTAGCGATCTCTCGCTCCAGCTGCTTCAGTTTGTCTACCAGTGCATCAGTTTTGTACTCAATGTGTCCTTTACTACACTAAGCTCATTTTGCGCCAAAGGAACTGCTGACATCGGATAGTCTACTCGGACTCCTTCTTAGCCTTCTCCTCATTTAGAGCCTGCACTCCAGCCTGCGCCTGGGTTGCAGTCTTCTGAGAAAATTATAAATCATGATGGGCAAGGTTCAGTTCTTCCTCGAACTTGTCCCTCGCGAACACTGCCTCAGCAAAATTGGACTCAAGCATTTCCAAGCGAATCCCCTGAGCCTCCGATCTTGCCTGTCAGGCCTCCGGATCATCAGCTGTTTGGGCGGGCCTCCTTTCTTCAAGTTGCTTCTTCAATGATTCAATTTCGTGGAGAGCATTGGAGTATTACTTCTGCAAATTTACAAAGAATCGTTCCATGGTATACATTCTCTCACGAGCAGCCTCTACTTTCGTCCTAACGACGACAACTTGGTTCAGATATGACATCATTATAATGAGATGTTTCTGCCCCTTGTCCATGCGCTCTCCTAGCGTATCACCTTCTAGCGTTAGAGCGCAATTCACCAACCAGTCATTCCATCTACTAATATACTTCTTTGAAGCATAAGAAATATCAACCTCTGGTGTTAGGCCTAGTTGCTCATCTTTAACATATCTGGGGTGAATAGGTTGATCCGCGCATCCGGATGGAGGTCTCCTAGGATCAAAACTATTCCAACACCGCCTTTTCGCCATCTTCACCGCATCAGAGCCCTCTTCTATAGCTTTCCCTTTCCTCACAAGGATTGACTCTATCTCACGAGCCAACTCGGAGGTGGTAGATGGGGAAAAAGGAAATAAGTTATCTCTCGGACCCGTCGTCACCTCAATGTGAGGCCAAGATCGGGCCGGAGAACAATATGGGTGACGTGGACGAGAGTTTTTGCCATAAGGACAACACATATGACTCTTCCGCAACCCGAGGAGACTCCCAGTCCAAGGAGGGGTTGTACTTGAAATCCTTCAACGAAAAAGGACGAGTCTGACCCGCATCGAACAAAACTGCCATACCCGCCTACAACAACAGGTTGTTCATGACCTTCTCCTACTCAGTACTTAGCTTTGTTACATTTTTAACCCCTAATATTTGTAGATACTCATTCTCCAAGCCGGAGAAAAAAAATAAGGGCTTTGGCCTAAGCATCATGCCCCTCGGACACAACAACATCATGCCCCACAACTTTCCGTCTCTTATCTAAAGGGGTTGAACACTCATGAGCAGGCTAAGTCATAGTGTGAGGTTTCTTTGAACGCACAGAAGAAGAAAACGCCTCATTCATCTCCGTCCTCTTTGGCGGGTTCATAATCTTAACCTTTGGGAGCTTCCTCTTTTTCGAAGAGGATTTGTTTTTGGACTTCGGCTTGGGAACTCTAAAAAGAGTGGGAGCCTCATGACAATGAGCCCACAGTTCGCTGCGCTTGATAATAGAAGGTTGAATGACATCTTCTACTCGCATCTATGACATGTCATGAAATTTATCCATAGTTGGTTTGTCTTCAGAAGAAAGAGGCGTAGTTGGTAACTTCCCTATAGAAAGTACAAATAACAATTCAATATGCAATCAATGCTGGCAGAATTGAGAACAAAACTAAACTTACTCAGTTGCCTAAACTCCCGCTCAATCGAACGACCAACAAGCTCGAAATACTTCGAGTCTGCAGAAGCCATAAAGCAATATTTCTTCCAGAACTTGAAATCGTCAAGCAGATTGCTAAAACAGTCTGGCGACGTCAGGATGCATACGACATACTCGTTCATCCAAAAGAAGTGGATACTCGGAGACAAGCATCCTTCACCCTAATCAGAATGGCAATCACCATCTTGTACCTGTTTGGAACCAGCTGATCGGGGCGAAATGCCAAGGTACACCAAAAAATCTCCAAATCTCTTTGATGACGGGAAACCAGACGCTCAATTGAAGCATACCTCGGTGCAAGCAGATAAATTCTTCTGGAGAAGACAACAACGTCTGGCCTCCACCCAATGTGAAGAACACCAGATCATCAAGGATCCCATATGTCTTGCGAAGGCCCTCCAGATTCAACTATGAGATTCCTCTCCTCAAATAACTTACGGCCTTTAGAAAAGAGTTCATCAAAAAGCTAATTCTGGCTCGCCATGGAACAACATACAAACTTTCGATTACAAAAGTGGATCAAAGTCCAAAAGTGCGCAAAGCGAAACGACAAAACAGAGTCTCTAATATCGAAAGAGTGAAGAAAATAAACTCTACAGAGAAGTGGATCTATATAGAAAATAGACTTTCCACATTTCTCTTTTTCGAACAGATGCACGCCTAATTAATGAAGTTTGCCGCTCGAGGAGATGATTCAGACTCACAATCATGACCGTTTAGGCCCTCAATGTAATGACTTAGTGGACCAACGAGCAAGCCCATCAACTGGGGGAAGTAGCTAATGAGACACCAAACCGTCCTCTAATCTCAGTCCGTACACGCGTCATGATAATCTCATCAGCAAATCTAAGTGAGCCTGATTGCCCACCCAATCTGGCAAAGCCTAGATGACACTAAACCCACTGTGGCAGAATCCAGAAGGTTGGACCAAATTGCAACACCCTATTAGGCTCACATGTCACATGGTCAAGCCCAACAACCATAAGGCCTAATCAGGCAAGTATTTGAACGATCGATCCAAGACGGTTACACCAGCAATACATTGATTTCGACTAGGAAACAAATACTAGAGTATAAGTCGTGCATGGAAACTCCCTTGAATGGAAAACACAACAAAAAAGGAAACCTCTCCCACAGATCTAGGAGCACAGGTCATATAGGGAAACTCTCCTACATGGACGACTCCCAACTCGGAAATGATCTCCAGCAAGATCTCTTTCCCTAAACTATGTCACCAAAGGCCTAGCCGAACAAGGACTCTCGCATTATAAATAAGACACACGATTGATGAACAAAGGTACGCTACAGAACACAATTTACAACTTTTAGCCTTTTTCAAGCTTTGTCTAACTTTAGCATCGGAGTGCTATCCGCCGCCACAACGGTGGTCTTTGGCTCACGTGTGTTTCCTATGCCAGTCAATGTCAAGGAGAACATGATTGGACTACATTAGACATCAATCATCTTGGAATTATCTTCTTGAAGCTTTGACAATGCTTGATTGGTCTTCACGTCTTGCACTTTGGTATCTTGAAATGACTTTGTCCTTGGTTGGCTTTGACTTTGACTGATGCACATATGATTTGATCTTCTTTCATCGAACCTTAAGTTGAGTATTTTTGACACATTTGACTGATCTGGTTTCACCAATCACTCCCATCCCAATATGCACAACTTTATAATCAATCATACATTTTTAGAATATCGCTTTACTCAACCTAATTGGTTTTATAACCTAACCTATAATTATTTTTGCTATAATTCACAAATAACAATTTTCACACATAAGCTTCATCGAATAGGTGTTTTATGAAGTTTAAAGAGTTGCTACCATTTTTTGGGTGATTCCACAATGATTTTTTTAGAGGAATTATTCATTTTTTTGCCAGCGTCATCTTATACCTCTTTACCATGTTGTTGGAGGGCAACTACATAGAATTTCTTGTATAATTCAATTATTTAGCCATTATGCTATTTGTTTTCTTATATTATTAAAAAAAATTAATTGTACTTGAGGGTTTTCTTCTCCTAGATTTGTGTGCCCACTCTGCATTTTTGTTGCAACGATATTGAAATGAGTAATTCTATATGTCGAGGGTTTGGGCGAGGTTTTTGGCGAGGAAGGTGCGTCGCACGCGAGTAGTGACGTGGTGCAGCTGACGTGGTGAACAAAAAAAAAAAAATTTGCGAGGGAAACGAAAAATTTGGGCGAAGAAGAAGAGGGAATGGAACCCTCTTCATTTCCCTCTCTCGCTCCCTGTGTCTCTCGCTCTTTCCCTCTCTCGCTCCTTCTGTCTCTCGCTCCCTCTCCTCTCCCTCTGTCTCTCGCTCCCTCTCCTCTCCCTCTTCCTCTCCCCATTATCGACACAGTCGACATCCCTCTCCCCATTTTCGGCAGATTCGACTTCTCCCCTAAACGAACGAGAAGAACGAAAATTTAGGAAGAAGAAGGAAATAAGGAGAAGAGAAGAAGGTCTCCTTCGTCCCTTCCCTCTCTCAAAAGGTAAATTTTCCATTTGATTTTAGGTTTTAGGTTTTAGGTTTTTGGTTTTTAGTTTTTGATTTTCCCTTTACTTGGGTGTTTTAGGTTATTGCTTTCGGACAAGAAGGTGGTTTTCATCGCTCGGACGCAGAGGTAAGCCCATTCTTATTCTCTTCGTTTCGTCTTCAGATCTAGGGTTCATCTAGGGTGCAATTTTTTTTTTATTTCAGTGTTCTTCAGCTGAATAGCTTCATCTAGGGTTTTTTTTTTTTCAGTGTTCTTCAACCGAACAGCTTCATATCTGTTTAGTGTTCATGTGGGTTTTTTTTTTTTTTTTATGAATTGTGGGGGGTTTTTTTTTTTTTATTTCAGTGTTCATATCTGTAGAATTTTTCTTTTTATTTAAGATTTGTTTTCATCAAAACTATTCTTAGATCTATATTCGTAATCGTGTTAAGGCACCACATGCGAGGTAATACTCGGCGAGCCCACGATTATTAAGATTAGATTAAAGAAGAATCTTCAAAATCATTAGGGTTCATTTTTTTTTTAATTTCAGTGTTCTTCAGCCGAAGAGCTTCATCTAGGGTTCATTTTTTTATTTATTTCAGTGTTCTTCAACCGAAGAGCTTCATCTAGAGTTCATTTTAATTGTAATAATTTCAGTGTTCATGTGGGGTTTTTTTTTATAATTTCAGTGTTCATATCATGTATTCTATTTCCTACTTGAACTGTAAATTAGTTGGACCTGCCACTAAGGTCCTAGATTTTTTTTGTTTAATTTCAGTGTTCATGTGGTTTTGTAAACATTACAGGAATGGATAGTGTAGAAGATAATGATTGTATGTTGGTGGAAGAAAATGTACAAGAGGTGAGGGAACCTAAATATGGGATGGAATTCGTCAACCTTGACGAGTTCCAACGATATTATCGTGAATATGGTAATGCAAATAAAATTATGGCTTAAAAACCTTTAGCCTTTTATTTGTAAGTATTTCCTTCTGTTCTTAAGTTTTCATCTTTCTGTATTTATTGTACATATTAACTAAATAAAGTCTTGTTGTAATGTATAATGAAATTAAGGCAGAAACAACCGATAAGGTTTAATCATATGCAACACTGACTCCCTTTGTTCTTCTCTTTGTTTCGTCTTCAACCTTCAAAGCTTCAATTTATTTTTTCTCCTCTTATTTTAGATCTAGGGTTTACGATTTTTGTTCAGAAATAGTCTATACATCTTAGGTTTATGTACTTGAGTTTCAAGATGTTAATGAACTTTTAGATCTTTGTGTGAGTTTCGACTTTGTTCGCACGCCCGAATTCCAACAGCCTCTCACACTATACTTCCCTCTTCCTTATATCCCCTCCTGTTGCAAGAATGGCATTCAGCGCTCCGCCAATTCGAGATGCAGACAATAAAGAAAAGATATGGGATGCTTTATCAAATTTGGGTTTCAGGTTAAAAGCAGCTCCAAAGAGAGAGTGATAGTAGCTGTAAAACAAGGAAACTTGCTTGGGACTGCTTTCCACCCTGAATTGACTGTAAAACAAGGTTGGCATCTACTGAACTCATAGTATGCATATCAAATACATTCACTTTGTGCACATACTCTATCTGAATTATGAAGTACCTATTAATATTATGCAGGATTTTCAGTTTCCTTGACTTTTGGAATGTTAAAGTTAAGAAATACCAAATTTAGATTTCCTTATCGCACTTAAATAAGAAAGTGGATAACTAGCAGTTAATCATTGTGGATGCCATGATCTTTACTTATATCATTGAAATGTAAAATACAATCCCATCAGTTGTTTCCATGGTCGACGTACCAGTGGAAATATTAATAAAATAATACTTCTGAACAGGAATTTTGTAGAAAGCATCCCTATTTTACTATTGATAAGCTGCAATATGCATAATACAATCCTTATTTGTAGAGAGAATGGGGATGATAGTCTAGCTTTGCATCCAGCTGGGCACTTTGTCTGGCCTCCAGAAACTATCTTGGGGTATTACTATTTCATCTCTCCTTATCTTTCTGCACGTCTTTGATTGGTAAAATAGCATCTTTTGGGACTGACACATTAAATTAGGAGGATTTTCATTGCAAGTCCAGTGTTTGGAATGAGAAAAAGGAGAATAATGATTCTAGCTCTGGTTTGTACAGCTTAGCATATACTTCTCATAGGTTTTCATCTTTCAAGTTTGCTCAATAATATTATTTGTCTCAAGTTCCATCTGAGCATGTGTAAATGATAATCGACAGGTTCATGGTCATACCTGACATGCTTAAAAATGCTCATATGTTCAAGCGTTTGGATGCCAGAATTCTGGTACACATACATCTGATTCTCCTCCTTGTCTTGAAAGCAATAATTTTATCTTTGTCACTCATTTGTTTTTTTTAAACCCTTCCAATGTTCCATAGGGCAAGGGTTCGTCTCTTGGAGTTGGACGTGGCCGTGCTGTGGCAATGCGAGCCAGAGTAAGGATCTTTATTTTTCCAGTTTTTGTATGAAATGTATATAGGAACCAGGGGAGAATGAAGATTTAAGATTAATCAGACCAAATGTTGTTAATGTTCTCATATACACTGGGACTATTCTCTGCTCAATCCTGGTAACGATCCACTATTTACATTTAAGATAGAAATAATCATTCTTTATGCATCCCTAATATCAAGTAACAGGATTTGTTGATCAATTAATCTGGGTCCTTTTGGCAGGCATTGCCCATACGTATTCGAGGCCATTATGGCTTTGGCAGAACTAGGTGTTTCAGCCAAAGATATTATTTTGTTGCTTCCACAGGTTCATATCAAATTTTGTTTGGAGCGTTATTTACTTCTTGCATCATTTGATGATCTTGTTGATAATTTCAGCCATCAAGCAGAAGTGGAAGGCCTCCTTGTGATCTTTTGAATTTATGTCAGCTTTGTGCTTTGACTATATGCAATAATACATAGTAGGCTGCTATTAGTGACTCTTAATTTTTTAAATATTGATATGTTTTTCTACTTTCTATATGTTGGACCTTCTATTGAAACAATTCTGTGTGATATTTATGCAGCACTATGCTGAGGCCCAGTGTTGCATTGCTTCAAATGATTACAAAGGTATGATAAACTGAATCTTCATTCAAGTTTGTTACAGTGTTAGTATCGCTGAGTTGCCACATGTTTGTGAAGTAAGTTTGGGTTGTTTGATGGAAGACTCAAGAAGGCAAGAGTACCAACCTGCATTTGTACCTAACACCTAACAGATATAGCACCTAACTGATATGATCTGACCTGTATTTGTATTCTTTCCTGCAGATTGTAATCCAATGAAGCAATTCAAGTAAGCCAAATCTAAAATCACAACCAAGAACTGCAGAAACTGAAGGAGTTGCAATGTCAGATGTTCAACTGGAACGAATTCAGGAAATGAAATTGTATTCGATAGAATTGAAATGTAACATGAATTCTTGTAACAAGCCAATTATAGAAGGCCACTCTCCTAATAGAGCATTTCTATTTATGAATTCTTGTAACAAGCTCTGTGTAACAATTTTACAAATCAATGAATGATCTTTCTCTCTTCTATTCTATCTCTATTTATAGTCCCTACTTCCTATATTATTCTGTTACAACATTTATTGTATTATGTTACAACATTTCTTAATAACAGCAGCACTTGGTAACATCAGCACTTGGTTCCAACATTGTCAGTAACAGCATCCACTTGCTTCCAGCATTCTCAGTAGCTTGTTTCCAGCATTGTCAGTAATAGCACAGCATTCACTTGCAATCATTCAACTGATAAAACGACTGAGATAAAAACGACCTCAATATCTGAACATTTCAATTCAACTGAATTTACACATTATCAAACAATGCGACAAATACACATTCAAAGGTAAAAAACGACTGTATTGCATTGCAAACTGAATTTACATCAACTGAATTCAAAGGTAAAAAACGACTGTATTTACACCTTCTTATGCAAGAGACAACCTAAGCAGTGCCAGTAGCTCTGCTGGACCAAATAGTACCTCGGCAGCATCTTCTGTTAATTTGAGCTTGCCTTGCAGTCAGTATCAGTTGAGTGGTAAGGAGGTCGATGTTGAAAATTATCAACATGATTTGAATACAATGCATCATAGTGGCAGATCTTCCTTCCCCGAAATATCAAACCATCCATATGAAGTTCATGTTCTTGCTATTAGCTCAGATGAAGAAAATCTTGGTCCTGTTGGAAATGAGGAAATCAAGTCCTTAGAAGAGAGTGTTGTTGCTGAAGGACATGGTATAACACTGAATTACACAGAGTCAGATGATAGAAGTTCCTCCCTCGCGTGCGACGCACCTTCCTCGCCAAAAACCTCGCCCAAAGCCTCGACATATAGAATTGCTCTTTGCAGAATGACGGAGAGAGAAACTATAACTTTACACACAATCAAACACGAACGAACGAGTGAGAATTGAAAACACTCAGCCATTTAAGAGTAATTTCAATATTCCTGCGATTCTGAACTTGAGGTGTCTTTCAAAATTCATATTACTTGCTACATTTCTCAAATATTCCCGATCAACCAAAGAATCAAAATGCAAGCAAACAAGCAAATAATCATTTGGCACAAAATTATCAATGAAAGAGATAACCTTATTCGAGCAAAAGCATTATAAGGAAGAGATCGCAAATAGGCTAATAGTGTCAGGTAATAAAACATGAAAAAATTAGGAAGGTCATAACAATCTGAATATATGTTTACCACGACTAACCTATTACATGAAGTTTTACTGTCCACAAGCATGGATCTCTCAACAAAGATAGCCGATAAAGTGGAGCTCCATATGTAATCTGCAATTAAAAATATCATGTAGAAACATACTTCTGAACATGTATCTTTGCCGAGCAGAAGTAAATGAAGTCATAGGGTAGAAGCAACTATAGGAATGGGCAATAAGTAGCATAGCAATAAAAAGCACCCTCCTATTTTCTAGCCAAAACAAGCTACTACTCAAACATTGTATACATCATCAAGCACCACACAGTCTCATCACTATTTGACCTCACAAAAATAAAAATCAAGACTTGGCAACACAAAAGGCAATCAGACAGAGAAAAAAAACACAATGAATCACCACTAAATATTTCATTAAAACATGACCGATTGGACTCAAAATGGCCAAATTCAATCACATAAACACACTTTCCACATAATCTCAACAATCAATCAATCCAACAAAGAAAAAGCCAACCCCGCCAACCAAATCAGACCAAAATTTCAAAAAATCCACACAGAATTCGACCTTCTAAACCAAACCCAGATTTCAGTTTCAACTCTTTTACACTACAACAAATCATATCAACCAAAAACCCTAACAAAATTGCAAACTTTGACCATCAAATTGCAAACCCAGATTTCAAGTCCCATCTTATTACAGAAGTGGAGAAGGAGCGAGAGAGGGAATGAAGGGAGCGAGCGACAGAGGGAGCGAGAGGAGCGAGAGAGGGATTGAAGGGAGCGAGAGACAGAGGGAGCGAGAGAGGGAATGAATCAGTTCCCTCTTCTTCTTTCGCCCAAATTTTTCATTTCCCTCGCAATCTTTTTTATTTTTTTTTTCACCACGTCAGCCCGCTCGCGTGCGACGCACTTCCCTCGCCCAAACCCTCGACATATAGAATTACCCCTTTGTGGGTTCTGTTTCTCAAATATTCAGAAACAATTTGCTCAATACAAAATTCACTGCTCAATTCAATGCAACACAAAACTGATACACTGATTCTGAACAAAATTCATTTACTCAATGCAACACAAAGAACTTCATTACATACAAAATAAAAGCTCACAAATTCTCTTCATAAATACATTATAAAATAAATTTACAAAATAAAATCTCACATCATTCAAAAGCTTAAAAAAACAAATACAAAAATCAATATAATTACCACTAACATATCGTTGATTAAGTTCGAGAGTTGTTTGGTTAGTTGGGTTTCACATCTTCATTGTGGTCTCTTCTTGACGGGTGCTCTCTTTTCGCCTCGTGCTCTATTCCCACATCTTCTGAATGGGACATCCTTGTACATACTACCCTTGTTCCCATCTACTTGTAATTCACAACCTCGCCAAGTCATATATACTTCAAGTAAACGACTGTGATAAACAAGGCTTTGTATGCCATTTCTGACAAAAATATAACATCAGATTGAATAATTTCATATAAACTCATTTCATATTTGAAAGAAGATGTAAAGAAAAAATTCATTTGAAAGTCTAATTGCTAGGAGAAGAACCCTACAACAATGCATTCAGAAAAGGAAAAATGACCGGCACAAGGGCACCGATTCCTTTTCTCCGTGATCGAACATAGCTTGAGATCAAATTTGATGAAACCATAAATATGAAAAATCAAGACAATTTCATACAAAAAGTCGTATCTAAGAACTTGTGGGTAAACTAAATGCAATTGTGTGAATCCTAACAAAGTTGTAATTGTGTGAAGCCTAACCCTAACAATTTCATAGAGCAGTGAAAGCAAGTTGTGTAGAGTAGAGCAGAGAAGACTGGAAGATATGAAACCCTAGATCTAGAAATCCACAACAAAACCCACCACCAGAAATCAATACGAAATCAAAGAAGAAACCCTAGATCTAGAAACCCACAACAAATCCAAACGAAACCCACCACTAAGGGACTTACCTTTTTTTCAGAGAGAGCTTCTGAGCTTTTAAAGTCGAAAATGAAATCAAAGAGGGACTGAGTATTTGAGATTTTTATTCAGAGCAGTCGACAAGGCTTGAAGGGACTGAGCTCTTGTGAACTTTGGGGAGAGGGGTCGAAAACGACGGTGAGATCTTTGAGTAGGCTTTGAACTTCCTTTTCTCTGCTTCTCAGTTTCTGGCCATATGAAATGGGAGGAAGAGAGAAGATAGATCGATTATGAATGGGGTAACGTAATTCTAGGTGTCGAGGAAACCAGCGAGGAAATGAGCGAGGGGAGGGAGGTGGCGAGCGACAGAGGGAGCGACAGAGGGAGCGAGAGAGGGAATGAAGGGAGCGAGAGACAGAGGGAGCGAGAGAGGGAATGAATCAGTTCCCTCTTCTTCTTTCGCCCAAATTTTTCATTTCCCTCGCAATCTTTTTTTTTTTTTTCACCACGTCAGCCCGCTCGCGTGCGACGCACTTCCCTCGCCCAAAACCTCGCCCAAACCCTCGACATATAGAATTGCTCTATTGAAATCCATTTCCTCGTAGTGATACTTACAGTTATGTTGCTTCATTTTTAGCATTTAATTTAAGTAGTGCTCAAACTTTGCCCACAATTGGCCTAACTGACAACTAAAAATCCAAGAGATCTCCTTTCATGATCGGGGACCCAACTCTTAGACGGGAGGGTAGGCTATTTTACCTTTCATGATGGGGTATTGTCGGGGACCCAACTCCACGCAAAGTTGATCAAGAGGGACAACCAACTCTATTGACGTGGTTATGTTGACCCCTATTGGTATAAGATGCAAAGTTGACGTGGTTATGTTCTGCATTTGTATATGATGCCATTTCTTGGGAGGATGTTGTAGCATGTTAGTGTGGAAGTGCTGGAACAAACTGATTGGATTTTTTACTTTGAGCCACACAAAAGAAGTGCAAATTTTTATTGAAAAAATTTACTCAACTCGGTCCTTGTTTGGGGAGGGTGTCCAACACGTGACCGCCAACTTTACCTCTCTCTTCATGGATATGAAGAAGATGGAGAAAATGGTAGAATTGGCATTCACGTGCTAAACACCCTCCCTAGGCACTATCAATGCTCTCTCCCGAGGCTTTGTAAACAGGTTCATTTTTATTTGTGGGATGCTATTAGGTAGAACTGTATAAATACCTCAACCAAATCATCTCTAAGCCTATAACCATTGATTTCTCCCCTCCAAACCTCAACAAATTAGGATGCGACCCTAAATATAATAATATGGGTGCAGTATATATCTTAGCAAAATAATCAAAATTAATGAATTATTTTGCCACACAAACTTTAATATCATATCTGCAAGAGCGTGAGATAACATCTAAGCTATTATAACAAAAAAAATGAACCATTCTTAAGAGTCGGACCTATCTTTTTGGAGATGCTCATAATGTGGCTCTCCTGGTGCTGTCCTGACACCAGGGGTCTCGCTCTCTAAATATATATATATATAATTATTATAATAAATTATAATGAGTTATCTTATCACGTATACCCAATATAATATCCGCTCCACATCCTAAACTTGCATAAACTGACCCCAATAACCTAATACGGCATCAGACATAAAAACGCTCCTAAATCCAAATCCAAAACGGTTATAACATTCAGCGCCTTTTCTATATGTTGAGGGAATGCGAGATGCGTGCTTTTACAAATCTCGAAGGAGATGAGTGGTAAAATCACTTTCCTCGCACGTTCCGTCAACGCGTGGAAGGGCTCAACATTCAGACACAAAAACGCTCCTAAATCCAAATCCTCGTGACCGTCCCCTTCATTTCCAGATTGCGACGGACTTCTCCACCAATTCCCGCTTAAATACCTCTCACCAAACCCCTCTCATATCTTCTTTCCCTCCCCTGATATTTTTTTCTGCAATGCCAATATTGTCCTCAGGGGCGGGGGAGAAGAAGAAGCACCATCGCCGCGGGCGCGTTCCGCTCCTCCCCTCGAAGCGTCAAGAGGAGGAAGATATAGACGTCGAATACGAAGAAGGTGGATTGGATGGAGCATCATACTCAGGCGCAGTGTTCAACCTATCGACGACCGTCGTCGGGGCGGGCATTATGGCCCTCCCCGCCGTGGTGAAGGAGCTAGGATTGGTCATAGGATTGATCTCAATTGTTGTGGCATCATTCCTGACCGAATCGTCAATTGACTTGATTTTGAAATTCGGGCGGGCTACCAAATCGGGTTCTTATTCGGGTTTGGTTTCGGAGGTCTTCGGTGGATCCGGGCGGACCCTTTTGCAACTTTGCATTGTTGTCAACAACGTCGGCAGCCTTATTGTTTACATGATCATCATCGGTAATTTCTTTCTTTCTTTTAGTAAATTTTAGAATGTCTTATGAAAATGTCTAAATTTTGGCTTGAAAATTTCATTTTAAACGATGTTAGGGAATCAGGTTATGCAATTAGGATGATTTTGCATCATAATTTTTTTACAACCTCAAGATATATGTAAACACGTTGAGGATTTCATCATTCTTTCAGATTAGGATTTATGTATTCCTACAATTTATGCTACATTTTTGTGAAAATGGTTTGAATGTTGGATCAGGAGATGTGCTATCAGGGACAGGGTCAGGTGGGGTGCATCATTCCGGCATGATGGAGGAATGGTTTGGCGAACATTGGTGGACTTCTCGATCATTCTTACTTCTACTGACAACACTTTTTGTTTTCGCGCCTTTGATCTCATTCAAGCGCGTTGGTAATGCTATTCAAATTCTATCATTTTTCATTTCTTCCTCATGAATAAAGTAGCCAGTTTTCATTTATTTTGTAATGATGTGCATGTAGATTCGTTGAGATATACATCTGCATTGTCCGTAGCATTGGCTGTTGTGTTTGTTGTGATAATGGCGGGTATAGCTATGTTTAAGTTGATGGAAGGGAGTGTGGGAGTACCGCGTTTGCTGCCTAATGTCATTGATCAAGCATCCTTCTGGAAACTCTTCACCACCTTCCCTATTCTCGTTACCGCTTACATCTGCCACTATACCAGTGAGTTCTTGCTAAGTTCTTATTTAGTTAGTTCCTGTTTCATTGCCTCAGAAACCTGTGATATCTCATATGAAACTCACAATGTTTGTCTTTATCATGTTATCAAAGTGCATTTCCATTAGTTGCCTACAAATTTCAGTGTATTTTCAACCTGCTTTTATTACGCTATTACTCCAATTGTTTTCTTAGACGTTTCAAGACAAATGAGCTTCTTGCAGGATTCTACTTTATTTGCTATTTACAAATCATGGCATAGTCATGTAAACTGCTAAAGATTGAATACCAGCATTCTGTCAAATCATATTTAGTGTTCTTAAAACATTCAAATTAGTAAAGATCAGACCATTTTTCAATCAACAAGTTCTTTTGATGGTTTAGTGAATTCTGCACGTAATTTAGTGCTTGAAATCTCTTTTGGTGCATTGGTTACTTCCTCAATTTTGATTTTGCTTTGTTCCAACAGTACACCCTATCGAGAATGAGCTCAAGGACCCCTCACAGATGAAATCAATCGTACAGTCATCACTCACCCTATGCTGCAGTGTGTATGTTGCTACTAGTTTGTTCGGGTTCATCTTATTCGGAGAAAATACACTGGATGATGTATTAGCAAATTTTGACAGAGACTTGGGGATCCCATACAGTGAGCTGTTGAATGATGTGGTGAGAGTGAGCTACGGTCTCCATCTGATGTTGGTGTTCCCAATTGTGTTCTTCTCACTTCGGCTCAATCTTGATGGTTTGTTATTCCCTTATGCGGTCCCAATCACTCTTGACGATCAGAGATTTGCTTCCATCACGGTTGCTTTGATGTCTTTGATATTTCTTGGGGCTAATTTTGTGCCCAGCATTTGGGATGCATTTCAGTTCACTGGAGCTACTGCAGCTGTTTCCCTTGGTTTCCTTTTCCCTGCTGCCCTTGCTTTAAGGTTAGTCGCATACCAAACTCCTCAATTCTTTTTATCTTGTAGAACATGAACAAAATATACCGTTTCAGATAAAAAAGAACATCTTGCATCCGGGTATAGGATGTAGAAACCCGGCCTACACCATAACAGATTGACATAATTGTTGTTATTCTAAGGCAAAGAACATTACGGTGTAGGACTCTACACCTACTCTGAGTGCAGATGCTTTAGAATATGAGCGTGATGTACATTGTCTACAACTGGGATTCTTGTCGATATATAATTTTGTTGATGTATTTTGGATGCAGGGATTCTCATGGAATAGGAACAAAGAAGGATAAAATTTTGGCATGGTTGATGATATTGTTGGGAGTGTCTTCAAGTACAGTGGCCATTTCAAGTGATCTTTATAACATGTTCTAAGACAAACCATAGAAGTGTTTGATACTGTCGATACTGTAACATCAAAGTCAGGGATGATTGAGATATTGAGATAAAGAAATGTTTTCCATTTTGGCCCTTCTTTATTTCTTTTGTTCTTTCTCTTTATTTTCTTTTCACAAATATGCTTTTGCACCAAAACCATGGATAATATCTTATAGCAAACGATAAACTACACAACATATAGCTTATTCATGACTAAGATGAGCTGTTGGCTTAGTTCTCGAGGAGAGTGGTTATCCACAGCAGCTTGTGCAAGCCAATCTGCAGGTTAGTTTGGTTCACAATATTAAACTTTACATTGGTTTGAGGTAAGTATCCCAAATTATGAAGTTCAGTTTACCTGCAAGGGGCTAGTAGTATGGTACTTATTATGACTACAGGAAGCATAATGCATAAACAGGTCATTTGCATTATGCAAAAGGTTGGGATGAATATTTGGACTACTTTTTGAAAAACTTAAATTTTTATGAGTACTATTTCGTAAAATGAAGTCCGTAATTCTTTCACCTATTAGTCTACTATATTTAAATCTAGAAAAAACAGATTTTATCTATATACATTTAACAAAAAATAGATCAGGTTCAACTCTAATACAACTTATAATTATATGGATCATGTTTTGAGACAAATATACAGTTAATATCTTTCCAGATTCCAGTACCATGGAGTTCTCGTGACAAAATTGAACGACATCAAATGTTTTTTTTTTTTGACATCAAATGTTATCACATGGTAAACTTAACATGTATAAGTATCAAGGAGGTGAAATGTTGACACAATAGCAACTTCACAGTCATAAGTTGTTTATTTTGATCTACCAACTTCTACCATGGAGTCGTGTTTGTTTATTTTGATCTACCAATTTCTACCATGGAGTCGTGTTTAGGAAGAGAGTAAAATGGAGCAAGTAGTTATGATTTTAGTCACTTTTTTTAGTTGTCTCCAATTTCTCGTTATGATTTTAGTCACTTTTTTAGTTGTCTCCAATTTCTCATTTGAGTGATGCAAAACTAATCATACTGATCTATCTTTGTGGACTTCTGAAGTGCATACTTATTTTATATTAATAAATCATTCCAAACAAATGAAATTTTTAATCATGAAAAATGTATGAAACATAGATTCACCAAACATAATAAATGGAGACATGGAATTTATCTTATATTTCTAATTATATTGTGCCATTTTTTTTTCTAATTATGAAAAATACGTTTGCTATTATAACCAGGAATAAATCTATTCTAACTTTCTAGTTTAAGTATCTAACTCTATCTTATATTGAGTATTTTTTTAAATGTATTTGACTTGTGAAATATAATAATTTTGAACCGATAAAATTAAGCCATGTCAACTGCTACATCATAGAGTTAAAATGAGATTTAAATGTAGAGAGTTAGAGTTTAATCACTCTATATAAGACATGTTGTTTTAGAAAATTTCCGCGAACTTCGATTAACAAGGCAGACTGGGAATCGTAGTGTTGTTTGAGGACGGGCACATGAACGATGACTTTTTTTAAATTATAGGATGGTATTGGATGTCATCGGATGAGAAATTTGCTTCATTGATCATTTTTTTTTATTCATCCCTCCAAACATTGATCAATGTAATTCATCAAAAAAACTTGTTGTTTGAGTAAAAATGTTCCTATTGTGTATTAAGGTCTGGTAGACTTTGACCGCACTTATCAAATTTTTAATCATTTAGTAAGAATATTATTAGTTATATTGTAATAAGAGTCCAATTAGGACATTAATTTATTATTAGGTTTACGGTTTGTTTTTTTTTTTATGAAGCATTATGCATTAATAAAATTAAGAGACATACATAGTACTACCCGCTAGAGATGCAAGTTCATGAACCTCATAATTGGGATTTCTGCTAATATACATATAATTCCAACCATTAAGCAAAAACAGAAGGCGTTTAATATTACAAAAATTAGGACGCCAAGCCCAATTCAAAGCAAAAGATGAGCTAGTATCCTCAGAAGAAAACGCCTCCCGTAAGTTGGCAGAATCTCCAAAAATAAGACCAGATTTCCACCGTTGGGCTTGAATCAGCATAAGGGTCGCCTCTCCTGCTAAGAACTCAGTCATCGTGTTATCCGAGACCTTTCCCCGAATAGTACTAGCCACCATAGCAAGAACATTACCTCTCAGATCCATAGCTATAACACCAATAGCTCTCTGCTTAGAATGATCATAGAAGAAAGCATCAAAGTTAACAATCACTATGTCAGGGTCAAGCAACTCGGTAGATTGGATAGAAGGTGAAAGATGGTTGTTCAATGTATGAGACATGGCGAACTGGAATTGCGTCTAGATTAGATTAAATCTGCTAGCTACAAGAGTGGTAGGTGGACCAATTGCTGGATGCGAGGGAAGAGGGGGAGAATGGGAGTAGTTGTCTGTACGAGCAGAACTGACAATCTAAGGGATAGTTGTGATAGCCAATTTGGAAACATCAGCAGAATTTCTGAACCATTGAGCAGACCAAGTGGACCAAATTATAGTCAAGGCTGAGGTGAACTCGTTGGTGCAAATTTTGGATTTATTGAAGATGATGTTATTATGAACTCTCTAGATTGAGAGGAGAGTAGCTATGAATTGGGAAAGCATCTCCTCAGTAGAAACGTGGTGCTCCTTAGCGGATTTCCAAATAAATTTGAAAAAATCGAAGATGGAATGCGGTTGAAGAGAAGGAGAGTGTCAATCAACATGAAGAAAGGAAAGAAGCCAGAGACAACTGGTAATAGGGCTCAGAAACAAAAGATTAAGAGCGTTTTCGTCTTGAGAGTGACAAAAAACGCATATATTCTCAATAGGGACATGGACCCTAACCAAATTGAAAATGGTGGGCAGTAACTTTCCACAGAAATAGGATAACACTGGGGGGGGGGGAGAAGATACATTTTTTGTCTCCGAGAAAGAGTTGGCTACCTTTTTTGTTTCTTATTAAAGAAGTTATATCAGTTTTATAAACATAAGTTGTTCATTGTAATTTGTTGATTGAATAAAAATCTATTTCGTTTATTAGCTTTATTCTGTTTATCAATTTACCGTATTTATCACATTGTTTTCGATTTCTCTTTATTTTACAAGTTCAATTCTATCAATTGAACAGCAAAACATAAATGATACACCTATCTAAACTAATACAATAGCTCCATGATCCAATCAATATTCCATATCCAAACACAAATCTCAGTCACAGCGAGGGACCCCAGAATCAGAAGAGTTGTGAAGAAATTGATGGATAATTGGATTATTGCTACATATGGTTTCTATTTATTGCTGATTTTCGCACCTGTTTCAGGTGCACACTGAGATCATCCACGTTCAAGATGCCATAAAAATTTAACGCTTTTATTAGTTGGCGACATTTATGGTTCTTGAGTGCCCAATTTATGAACCATAAACAGCATTTCAAAAAAAAAAAAAAAAGTGCTCCAATAGTCTCCTGTCCGCCACTGCCTCGTAGCTTGCAATCCGAGTCAGCCATGAGTCGGATGTGGTGACCTCTTATCAGCAATATTAAGCGATTATTTGTTCTTCATAGATTTTGGTTTTGTAATTTTATTAATAGAGATCTCACTATGAGACTCACAATCCAAGTATTGCATGTAGGGAAATTCTAAATGGCAAGGAAATGGGGAAGGGGGTGAGTGTGACCGCTCATCCCCCTCGAGATGCACAGCCTCGCAAATCTCGAGGGAAATGAGTGGTAATACCTACCCCTCGCCCATTTCGCCGCCTCTTTCCTCGTCGGCCCCTTTCCTCGACGGCTAGAAGGGCTCCTGCATGACATCTCACAATCCAACTACTGCAAGACATCAGTACTATGTTCATAATTATTAACCTATTTGCTCTATGCTTTAAACAATGGTCCTCTAGTTCTTGACCTCCCAAGTCATAAGTAAGGCCCCCTTAAATTCAAGCAAAAGAACTAGTCTTTTTACACAAAACCTGTATCTATTTTTCCCTTGTTTTTAATCAATGGTGTTATGGTCGAGTGGTTAGGACTGTATGAGTTTATCCCACACGTCTTAGATTTGAGACCCACCTACGGCATGATTACTTTTTTATGGTGTTGACCTGTAGGTCGCTAATAGGTTATAGAATCCTATAAAAAAAACTCAACTCGCTTTCCCCAAAAAAAAAAAAAAAAAAAACCTGTCATCTTTTTTTGTAGGAATTTGTGGGTTTTTACTTAATGTCATCATAACATACTAAAGAATGCAAAAGGTATGCATTAGTGTCCAGTGATGTAATAAAAAATTTCTTACAAAAGAATCGAATCCAAAGAACCAAAAAACGAATAAAAGAAAAAAAAACAACTTACACATCAAAGATCGACACCATTATGTACATCCCATACCGTCAAGGAGCTTCTTCTACCAATTACTGATACACGCTTCTGTCTAATGAGAATGGCTTCCTAACACACTCCCTTCCACCTTTATCTGTTTACGGGTATTGTTGTGAAATGTTTCGGGAACTATTTATCAAATTCATATATACCCTGTTCTGATTTCTTCCATTTTGCCCTTCTTTGCTTACTACTGTACTTGCTCACCAATCAGGTCGAGACCTACCAAAAGGAAGGATACCCCCTGAAAGAGGAGGAAGTAAAAATGTATTCCTTGTGCAGACATCAAGCTTCTTGCTGCGGCCGTCAGGAGAAGGAATGCGAGTGCCAACTCCTTTGTGTACATTCTATTGTGCTTCTTCTTCATTTTTCTTGTTTCCTCCTTTTCCATAGCATCAAGATCGGGTACAGAGATGCCTCGTGTATGCTTTGGGTCCTTCTCGACTAAAGAAACAAGGTCACCTTCAGATGACCGACCTGATTTCTTGGTGACCACCCACTCGTAGGCACTACCGAGCTGGAAGAGGCCTGAGATCATGGCATTGAACTTGGTTACGGACATGGTATTCTCGAAGAGGAGGTATGGGACAATGAAGGGGAAGGATCTCGGAGCTGGTAGGATGTTCAGGAAGGACATGAGGGCCGGAATATAGCAGACCACCCAAGACGGAAGCTCAGCCTCTGGGACAAACATAGTCATGGGGAGAATTATGCAGAACAAGGTGAATGAATAGAATGGCAGAACTAGTTTTCTAAGGAGGAAGAAGAGGAAAATTAGGTTGAACTTCTTCCACACAGTGATCTGTGATCAACCAAAATCAAAGCAAATACTGAATCAGCAATCAAGATTTAATAATACCGTGATTAATAATTAATTATAAATGATAATCAGTCGTGCGGAGAAATATATTTTAATTACCTTAGACCGGACTATGTCTGGCAAACAAAGGCGAAACAACTGCATGGGACCAGAATGCCATCGATGTTGTTGTTTTCGGTAAGCTTCATAGGATTCTGGCAACTCGCATTGACACTGAATAAGAAACAGAATCATTTTTTAGTGAAATTATTGAAAAACATTCCAGAGCTCTTTGAGAGGGTATGAGCTGGTTTGGTAATATACCTCGACATCATTGAGGAATATAAATTTCCAACCATGGAGATGAGCACGAACAGCAATGTCCATGTCCTCAACCGTGGTCCTCTCCAACCAACCACCTGATTCCTCCAAAGCCTTTATCCTCCAAACACCAGCAGTTCCATTGAACCCGAAGAAATTTATAAAGATGCTATTAACTTGCTGCTCCACCTCAAAATGAAATGATAAATTGACATTCTGCAACCTAGTGAGCAGATTCTCGTCCTTGTTTACAAATGACCACCTCGCTTGAACTAGACCTATTTCTTCATTATCCTGTAATGTAACACCAGTAATTTAGCCCAATGATTCATAGTTACAGCCAAATTTGTATTGTAAAACATCACTCAATCACAAACCTAAAAACAAACAAACGAAGGCTAGGAATTTCTTGGGGAATAATCGTGAAACAAGTAACACAAGATAATATGTATTACCATGAAATGGGGCACCGTCTTCTTGAGAAAATCTGGGTTTGGTTGGAAATCCGCATCAAAAATGGCAACAAATTCATAATCCTTAACATAGCTGCAATGCATGGCAGACTTGAGATTACCAGCTTTATACCCATCTCTGAGAAGACGATGTCTGTAGATAATATGGGCACCCTCTTGTTGCCATTTATGAACCTCCTCTTTTATCAGCAATTGCGTTATTGGATCATCAGAATCATCAAGAACTTGGATGAGAAATTTTGACTTTGGCCAATCTAAATTACAGACAGCAGCAATGGATTGCTGGTATACCTGATAAATTACACACAAAATTAGACCCAACAATCTAGAATTAGGTCAAATTCGTCACCAGAAATCACCGACAAGACAAATGATTCAGTTACTAAAACAAGGGACACTAAAAGATAAATTGCCTACATCATCAAAAAACTCCATTCCAGAAATTCAGATTGACCAAAATCTTTACTAAAACAAGAAGACCAAAGGAAGAAACAACTGATGTCACAAATTATCGAATGCAAAGACTATAATAAACACACAGCATCAGCAAATTTGTAGAAAATAAATGGACTGTAGCTCTAGAATTAAACCAAAAAAATTACCAATTGCGGTATTTACAATGATAAATATACTAACATTCAAACACTTCATACATTAATGAATATCCGAAAATAATAGCTCTTCAATTAGACCAATATCTTTACCATAAATAATAATGGAAAAGGCCCAAAAACCAATTGGAACTCACAAACTAAGAAACATTAAACCTATAAATGAATCGAATAAAACCTATCGAATCACCCAATAAACTGATTCAGCTAAAAAATTAGAACAAAATCTATGCTAAAACATGAAGAAAACCAAATGGGGTTTTCATGAAAGTTACCTCCTTTTCATTGCACATGGGGATCTGAACAAGAACCATGGGGAAGTAACCCTCAGCATTGGATTCGATATCTCGAACCAGCTGTTTCGGCACAGGTTTGATTTTCTTGAATTTAATCCAGAAGCAACCCAAGCACAAAATCAACCTATCTGCACTCTGAATGAGAAACAGAATTATACACACATTTGCAAGGAATTGCAAAGGTGGTGCCAAGTAGTCCACTCTAATCAAAACCCATTTAGAGTACATAGAATCAAACAAGCCCTCGAGATCGAATTCGTTCGATAAGAGATACTGCCATTGCAAATTATGTGATCCAAATTCCCATCCATTGAAATAAGCAGCCACCTCAAACCCTAACAACATCACAGACAACCACAAGAACAGTTTGATACATAAATAAAATCTGCTCTTTACTGTTAGATTCTCTTTCACAACATTGCATCCTTCCTCTTCGATTTCATTGCTAGGGTCTGAATCAGTTCTTCCTGAAGCTACGCGGCGGCGAACCGCAGAAGCTAGATTGAACATTGCTGAAGCAATTGATGTTAAACAGCCAGCTGCCTTGTGAGCTTTGAGAAGAAGAACCCAAGTGAGCTGTTTTGCATTCTTTCTTCGATTTCCTCCTTCTCTGGGTATGAAATCTTCTTCATCTGTTGGACTCTCCACTTCCATCATGGACCAGTTATTAGGGTTTTCCATCTTCACCACAACCGGTGTTCCTTTGTGACTCTCCTTCGCCCACCATTGGAACGAGGGTGGCGCCATTTTTCACTTTTTATATAGATCTCTCACCCCACCTGTAAAAATCTAACCTTTATCAACCCAAAAAATAAAAATCTAACCTTTATCAACTCCTCCAAGAAACTAAAATCACTGAGATTCACAATACCCACACCACCATTTACAAATTTCTCCAAACCCCACTTCACAAAATCAAATCTTTTCAACTCATTAACAACCAAAATCACTCAGAGAACACAGAAATGGCTAGTTTGATAAAGCTAAAGCTTCTTCTTCTCTTCTTCTAGATCCTATAAACACACGCGCACTTACAGCTTGCAAAGCAAAGCAAAGCTTCCCTATCTATCTTCTCCTAAATGAAGAATGAGACAAAGAAAGATAGAGATACATACCACCACCATCTCAAATGTATGTCTGTGCTCTTTATTTCAATTCAAAATCCAAACACGGACATAACACATTAAAGATTAAAGCTTGGAACTTTCCTTCAAAAAAAAAACCACTAACAGAGCTTAATTTGTTTCATTTAAACAATTAACCCGCAAAAAACACAAACAAATACTTTAAAATTCAGGCCTTTTTTTTAAAACTCTTTTTCTTTCCATTTCTTTTCTCCTCCTCCTCTGGGTATTTTTCTATTTCTACCTACCTCCATTAAAACCCCACCGACCACAATATAAATAAATCAAATTTTACAGAATTTTTTTTCTTCTTCAATTCCTTTTTTTGTTCTTAAAAAAATGGAAAAAAAAATATTCAAAATAATGGGATCTCTCAATGACTCAATCTTCTTCTTCTTCTTCCCTTTTCTGGTTATGAATATAATTTCGAAAAAGGAAGGATTTTTTTTTTCTAAAAAAGAGATTGAAAGACAAGAAAGAAAAAAAAAATGACAAATTTTCAATTTTATTTATTTTATTTTACAAAAAATTTCTTTTTTCGTCCTTCTGTTCTCCGTGAAAACCTCGGGAGCCATATATGGTTTCTATGGGGCAGAGACGACTAAGTCCATTATTTTTAAAGAAGGAAGCTATGCGTCGAGGAAAAGGGCGAGGAAAACAGCGAGGTAAAGGAGGTGGCGGGGGGTGAACCGTTCACCCCCCTCAAGATGTGTGCCGCGCGCGCATCTCGAGGGGGGTGAACGGTTCACCCCCGCCACCTCTTTTACCTCGCTGTTTTCCTCGCCCTTTCCCTCGACATTTAGAATTCCCGATTTTTAAATCCATATGGACCAAAAGGCCCTTGAATTATATTTGTGATTCAAAATGAGTAAATTTGAGATTGTTTGAAGGGCATTTAGGGAAAACTATTTGTTGTATTTCGCTATTTCATTGGACCGACAAAACAATCTTACTTTATTATTATTACCAAAAAATAGAAGAAAAAACTATGACATAGAACCATCGAATCTTGGAAAAACCTTTGTGGATTTTTAACACGTGTTGTGTTGGGTGTGGGCCATACATCCACTTAGGAGGTTTTTTACAACTTTAAGATATACATATAAAGAGAGATTATAAATGTCGAGGGAAAGGGCGAGGAAACGAGCGAGGGAAATGAGGTGGCGAGGTGAAAGTCATTCATTTCTTTCGAGATGCGCGTGAAAAAAGTCAACACACGGATCTCGAGAGAAATAAATGGCTTTCACCTTGCCACCTCATTTTCCTCGCTTGTTTCCTCGCCCTTTCCCTCGACATTTAGAATTTCTCATATATAAATAGAGTGAGGCTAGAGAGCTAGGAAACCGGCGAGGAAACGAGCGAGGAGAGGGATGTGGCGGGGTGGGAGTCGTCCACTCTGCTCGGGATGTGTGCCTCAATTTTTTGTGCGTACATCTCGAGCGGGGTGGACGGCTCCCACCCCGCCACGTCTCTCTCCTCGCTGGTTTCCTCGACATTTAGAATTCCCCATATAAATATTTTGAAAATTTCATCATTCGTTTGGGATTACACTACGTAACTCTGGTTGTAAAATATGATTGTAAAAACTTGATTTTCTAACACCATCATTCAAACTATTCTTGAGATATGTCTTTGAATTGCGATGTTCTAATGATATCACAAGCTAGAGGTCGTGATATGGCTGGTAAGCTCTTCTACGCAGCTGTTTAAATAGATGAAAGATTATGATATTAACTACCTAGTATTTTTCCTATTTATTCGACTTCATGATTTCTCTCATCAACTTCTTAATAAAACCATATCACGAACTCTAACTTTGTAGTTGGTTCTAGTAAAGTTGATGAGAGAAAACGATTAAATAGAATAAATAGGAAGTATATTAGGCAGTTAATATTGGAATATTTTGATCTAATCATACGATTATGAAGAGGAGCTTACCAACCATATCACGAACTCTAACTTGTGATATTGGGACTTAAATAATAATTGATAAATATTGTTAATTGGTTCTTCCTTTGTCGAATGAGAAAATACAATGAATATCATTGTTGATATTGATAAGTTAAAAACTACATTTTCAAATGAAACATTAAAAAGATACGTTTATAAAATCGAGAAGAAAATTGAACGACCACCCATTTTTACACTCCGAGCCTAATTATATAAAAGCTTAAAATATAGTTTCGAATTTGTGATGCCCTGAAGTTGTGCAAGAAAATAATGCTGGTGTATAAAACCTTAACAATTCTAGGTAGTCAGGGTTGCAAGCCATTTTTTTGCTAGATTGTGGGCTTTTTACATTTTTACTTATTCAATAAATGATATTTGTGGTTGTGTTTTAAAGATAAAGGGTAAAAGTGTAAAAAAAATTCAAACCCGACAAAAAAATGGTTCATTTTTTTTACTGCTTAGACTTACTCATACAACCTAGAGTTTGTCTAGGCAGTCAGACTTTAAAGCCATTTTTTTGTCAGGCTTTGGCATTTTTACATTTTTATCATTTCTCTTTAAAATACAACCACAAACATTCTTTATAGAAGTGATAAAAATATAAAAAAAGTGACTATAAAACTGAGCTGCCTAAAATTAGGGATACAACCGATGATGTAGCACGAACCCCCTTGAACCTATCAGAGCATCCACTATAATTTGGTTGTGGAATTTTCATCACATAACGCACAAAAACTCACACTATTGTGCAACTTGGCATTGTCTTCGAGTAAATTAAACTTAATTGGAATTAGAACTCTTAATCAAAACCAAACAACTGAAATAAGGATATGTGGTTAAGCTGGAATTCGTTCAGATTTTTGAGTAAAAACAAGTTACCAAAACAGTGGTAAACCCCACATCCAAACAGGTGATTAAGTGGCACTTATTTCAAAATCAATAGCCTTTGGTGGATCTCACTCTCACGTGTGGTGCATGAAATAATTTCGAGTTCATGAAGAGCGAGATCAAACTCTTTATGTGATTTTGTGTTTGCATTAATGAAAAAGTAATGAAGTGTTCATTTACACCTACAGAAAATAGAAACATTGATGGGAAGTAGTGAGCGATGAGTGTTTTAATTAATATGTCAATGGCATAGCACGTTAACGGTAGTCCTGTTGTAACATTTTGTGTGGGTGAACTCTGAGACTGACAATTTCATATGTGAGTGGACTCAAAGGTTTATAGGCTATCAGAATTTATAGTCTCACATCGTCTGAGTGAAAGAGGGGATGTGCTATATATGTACAAGTTTGAATCTACGCGTTTTAAAATTGTACGCGTCGTGAGCTCAAAGCAGACAATGTAGTACTTTGTGGATCAGGTAGTTAAAGAATAATATCAGAGTCTGACCCAACAGGAAGTATGCCAACGAAAATATTTGACCATAAGATGGTGGATTGTAATAGTCTTGTGCATGGGCGGATCCATGTGTTAGGTAAGGGGGTCAATTGCCCCCTTATCTTTCTAAAAAAATTTACTAAATTACTTATATCTTTTACATTCCCCCCCCCCTCCCTTTAAAATTTTATGTTGCCCCCTTTTATGAAATCTTGACTTCTAAGTCCACTAAAAATTAAAACAACAATTTTTTTTTAACTCCACCCTCACCAATCCCAATCAATCTCTCTATTTTTTTAATATCTTTTTTTTATTCCTACCTCTCTCTCTTTCTTTCTCTTTTTTTATTTTTTTATTTTTCCATCTCTTTCTTAATTTCTACCAACTCATTTTAATTCATTCACCCCCTATACATACGTAGAGAGCAACAAATAAACCAGAAAAGAGGTACCATACACGGTGGGGTTTGCTTCCCATGTGATTATATTCATATTAAAAAATTTAATTGGGTTGGAGACCGGGCAAGGAAATTTTACATTGTCATCATCATTGGTTTTATTTTGTTTTGTTAAAAGAAAACAAAGAATAAGATTATCTTATTTCTGACTCAACTAGCATATGGTGGTAAGAGTGATAAAAGATTAGTTAACACATTAGACTAATTGGGGATTAGGATCTGATCTGTTTTACTTTATCTCTGATATTTTAAAATTAAAAGTAATCAGTTGGATTTGGGGCGGTTAGAAAAACACGATGGTCATAGGTCGATTCAGTTTAGTTGTTGTTTGTATACTTCACTTGAGCTAGCTCAAAAGGAAAAAGCTTTCTTTCTCTATACACACAGATATTTCCCTTTCGAGAAGACAGACAAGGATAAGAAGACAAAAGAGAGTGGGTTGGTTGTGTAAGTGTTATCCTCGGAGGCTCTGACTTATGAGTGAGTTTCAAATAAGAGGAGACGGACGGACAGATAAAGCAAGAGGATAAGAGGAAGGAGGATTTCAAAAATAAAATTGTTGTTCGACAAATTCATTTGAATCCATCCAGTCCAGTGAAGCTACTGCTGCTATTACTCCTTGGACTTGGACTATATTGTCCTGCTACCTCAAAGCCAGAGGTCTGCTCCTTGCCAACTCTCATCTTATACCACTATGTCTGCTTCTGTTTTCTTCAAGTAAAAAGGGAAGCTCTTAATTAGCTAGCTACAATTGAATTAATCATGTCATGTATATTGTTTGTATGGTTGAATTAATCATCATTTTTTTCACGATCACGCCATATCACCCTGATTGCAAAATATGATTGTAAAAATCCAATTTTTTAGTATTTTCGTAAATAATTATGTATTGTTTGCCCCCCTGTATCTGCAATCCTGGCTCCGCCCTTGTGTGAGCGAACTTCTCAGGCTGACTCAAAAGTTGACAGGTTACCAAGAGTCATAGTCCATAATATCCTACCGGCAACATCTGAGATAGGAGGAGTTAAGAAATTAAAAAAATACTTTGAGCCAAACACTAGTCTTGTGTGAGTGGACTTCTCAGGCTAGCTCAAAAGCTGACAGGTTACCGAGAGTTATAGTCCATAATATCCTACCGACAACATCTGAGATGGGAGGAGTTAAGAAATTAAAAAATACTTTGAGCCAAGCACGGTAATCAGATTGGCAACTTTGAATTCACAAGGTGGCTAACAAAGTTACCAAATACGGTAAATCTAGACAGTAAAAAAAACATAACTATTTTTTCATTAAGTTTGTATTTTTTTTTGAACCCGTCTAATTGGCGAGGGAAGCAGCGAGGGACCCCACAGGGGGAGGGAGAGCCGTCTATTCCCTTTGGGATGCGTGCTTTGAAAATTCAAACATGCATCTCGGGAGAAATGGACGGCTCCCCTCCCCCCTATGGGGTCCCTCACTGTTTTCCTCGCTGCTTCCCTCGACAATTAGAATTTTACATTTTTTTTTATATTTTTACTCATTTTCTTTAAAACGCAATCCCTAACATCAATCACATAAGGTGTAAAAGTAAAGTCAAAAAAAAAAAAAAACAGGCTGTCTAGTATTGTTGTACCAAATATGATAATCCACTTTTTGAACATGGTAACTTGGCAGCATTGCTGGTAGAAGATAAGGAAGAAAACAAACCTGACAGCAACCATGCAACAAACTTCTTCTAATCTAATTACACTGTCAAACAAAAACACAAAGGAAACTAGGAAAGTAGGTTACTTTTTGACCTATCTATCTATTGAGGTCGTGTTCACAAAGAGATGTAACTATGGAAAAGTTGATTTTGAATGGGATTTTGGCTTTGTTGTTCTTTTGTTTGGATTTAGAGTGATTACCTAATAAAACCACAAAAAATAAGGCCACATTTGAATACTACAATTTTCTTGAAGAACATCACCAACTTCCTAACTTTTTTAAGAGCACCATCAATAAATAAATATATATAAACCACTTATTTTTTCTCTCAGGAAACAACATCATTTCGTCTTGACTTGGTCGCCCGTCGGTCGCACCTTTGATCTCATTTCACAAATTTAATTGCTCGATGATAGGAAAAAAAAAACATAAGAGAATAAGAGGAAGAAAATAATGAGGTAGGGGTGGGGTGGCGCCGCCAACATTAAAGAAAAATAAGAAGAGGGAAGAGGAAGATATGAAAAATGGTGGTGACGTGGTGCGGCCAACAGTGGCTTGGTGGTGTTGTTCCGTCGTTGCTGTGAATAGAAACGAGAATATGGAGAAAAAAAGAAGAATAAGACCAATAGTTAAAAGAATGGTTTATATTGGTGGTATGCTTCAACACATTTAGAAGGTGTTTGTTTTTGTTTTTTAATAAAGTCAAAAGTCTCAATAAGAAGTGAAACACCTTGTTTAAAGTGTTTGTTTTTAGTTTTGATCATAAGTTCAACTTTCTAATAGGACAAGCAACAAGGAAGTGTTGATCACTTAGCACTGAGTGTTGACTAAAAAATTATTCTAATAGTAATCTTAAAATAAATTTAAAAATAAGTAGGGTTAAATTTTGACGATATACCTTCATTATCTTTATCAAGCATTGTCATTTTACCTACCTTCACAATGACTATTCAACGGTAAAAAAAAAACTTATAATTATTTATCTTCTTCATCTTTATTTTCGTTATCTATATTTTTCAAGTTTCTTTTCATCTATCCACCTCTTTTTCATGTATATTTTCAAGTTTTCATTATGTAGCATATAATTTTGAAAGATTTGACAAATTAATCACCACCGTATAATGTCCAATTTCCAACCCACCATCTCTCCATTTCTATATGTGTCTAGCCAGTGAGACAAAATTGTCACACAATTTTCATTTAACACTTAAAATAAACACCTTCAACAAAATTGGTAGTGTCAAAAAAAAAAAAAAAAGTGAGGCTAGAGAGCGAGGAAACAGGCGAGGGGAGGGAGGTGGCGGGGTGGAAGCCGTCCACCCCGCTCAAAATGCGTACCGCAATTTTTTGTGCATGCATCTCAAACGAGATGAACGACTCCCACCCCACCACCTCCCTCTCCTCACTTGTTTCCTCGACATTTAGAATTCCCCCAAAAAAATCAAATGGATCCCTCCACCAGACCAAAACCCAAGAAATTGCTCAACAAAGAAGACTTGGACATAAGAAAAGCATTATTTTATATGTTATTTAAAAGTTTCAAGATTTTTTTATTCATTTTAATATGAAAATATCTTATTTATAATTTTATAATATGATTATAATTAGATAATATCTTAACCTTTCACATCTCGCTTTTTGAACCTTTGTACTGCCATCTATCAAATCTTGTAACAAAAATTCATTATTGAAAAAGGCGAAATTCTAAATGTCGAGGGAAAGAGCGAGGAAACCAGCGAGGTAAATGAGGTGGCGGGGGGTGAACCGTTCATCCCCCTCGAGATGTATTCCACACATGTATCTCGAGGGGGGTGAACGGTTTACCCTCCGCCACCTCGTTTGCCTCGCTGGTTTCCTCGCCCTTTCCCTCGACACCTTGAAAAAGTGATTGTGTGTCATGTAAAATTAAAAAAATATATAAAATATATTTTTTAAATAAACTTTATTACATTTTTCACCAAATTAAAAGACAAAAGTTTTCGGGATAATTTTGTAAAGTTATCATTAAACTTTCAGTCCCGGGCATTTCACTTTGGAAAATGCTTCTTACTATTAAGACTCATCGATTACTTCACCGTATCCAATTCTATCATATTTACAAGAAAAATTAATGGACAGTTGAGTATTATTTATAGTTTGGAGAAATTTTGTAATTTTAAATGAAAAATTATTACATGTATATACCATTCTATCATTCAAAATTCATATAATTTATAATTAAAACTCACAAGTCTCAAATATTATAATTATACCTAAACTTTTAATATAATTTATTTAAATTCCTTAATCATTTGTAATCTATACGTAATATACTTAATGAAAAATGTCAAGTGAAATCTGAAATGTGAGCAGTGAAAATAAAGTAGCAAAGCAAAGTGAGTGTGTGTGGCCAACTATACTACAATGTTATGTTGATTGCAATGTTGTCATGAGCATCTACAACACCCACTGTATATTTACACCATTGTTAATGGAGTCTCGAACCTCTATATATGGATTGGGCTGGAGGCTGGCTGGCTGATCATAACAAAAAAAGATGAATTCTCTTAGCAGGTTTAGAGTATACAGACTGCGTGCTTGAAAGTTTGGGACATTTGCTCAAATCATGAGGACAAAAGATGAGCTTTGAGGTTAATCAATACTAGTCACCCTTACCATCATTAACAAGGCCCAAACATTCGTTTCCTAAGGGTTTGTTGTTTGTAGACTAAGGAAATGCGCACGAGATATAATGAGGGAAGGTCACAATAATCTTACAAGCGAGCACATGAAACCAGGGCGGATTCAAGATTTTAGTTAAGGGGGGTGAAATGGAAAATACTTATTAGTTGATTATAATAGTTATTAATGGTAAATCCAATTTTTTTCTACTTGAGCTAGTAATTAATAAAAAAATATAATTATAAATAATACATATTATATACCAAATTGGATTTAATTAATCAAATTTTAAGTCAAAATAAGATCACTATCGATAACCTTAGCAATGACCAAATGAGCATAATAACTAGAATATATAACTAATATCGCAAAATAATTATGATAAGTATCTAGGTGAAGTTAATTTTTTTTTTTAAATTTGCAAACTTAGGGTGTGTTTGGTTGCATGGAATCTTATGTCATGGGAATCCATGAGAGGACCCATACATTTTAGGCTAAATTGAGATTCTCATGTTCGTAGGACTTCCATTCACACCATTGATCACAAAAACAAAATCAAATGGTGAACGTAAAGTGATATTCCCTTATGGATTCCCATGGCATAGGATTCCATGCAACCAAACACACCCTTGATATGATCATAATACAATTTCATAGAAAAAAATAGTTTATATGAGCCTCAAATTTTGTACAGTATCGAACTCGGGTCTTTTTACCAAAAATAATAAACCTACAACCACTACACCAACAAAGGCATATTCAAATATTTGTATAAGCAATTTACATAGTGTATTCTACATTACATAATCAATTTTTTTTAAGACTAAAGTATATATGCTAAAAAAGTTTTAAAAGTTGAGGGACTGCCCCTGCCCCTTAGTAGGTCCGCCCATGCACGAAACACTAGGGTTGAATCAAAAACCGAATAAATCTATTAAACTGACCAAAATGAACCTAAGCCGAGCCGATATGGTCGGTTTGAAAAAAAAATTAAGTGATTTTAATAGACAAATCCAAACCAACTAAATATTTATGATATATATTATGTTATATGTAAAAATAATATAATATATTTAATTTAATCAGCCTGTTAGGTTTACAATTTATATAAATTAAAATCGGTTCGATTTTCTTGATGTTTGGTTTGTCATTTAGTAAAACCGACTGATTTAGTTCGATTAACGGTTTCGACCCAAACCGAACCGTGAACAACCCTACAAAACACAAATCTTCTGGAAAACATAAATTGTGTGGTACTGATCCTGAGATCCATCAATTTATTCAAATCCTCGTTCTGATTCTGGAGTATATATAGCTGTGAACATTCAGCCTGCCTAACATGGTTTTCATGCCAATTGTTGATATATTCAAGCACTACTTTTCTTCATTCTTCAGCTTCTCATTTGCAGTAACCAATTCAGCAGTTATTAAAAGACGCGTGCAATGGAGTATCAAGCTCAGTGGTAGACTTGTGACAGATGGAATCAACTGAATATATTTCATTGTTGTCATCCAAGCGAAACAATTTTGTCCAAAACAAGTTATGGAACATGGTATAACAAATGAATGTGAAAATGAAATCACTACATATGTTTTCCTTTTCATAGTCAGAGCTTATTTCCAGCTATATGAGAAGTGCGCAGCAAAGATTGTCTGCCATGACACTTGTGATCAATAAAAGTATGTATTATTTGAATTTCTCCTCTTTGACTTTACTTTTTACTATGCACATTATCATTTGAGCTTTCTGTCACTCTTAAGAGGTCCCTTTTGGCCATTTACAATTTGCTTCCAAGGACTTGGTATTGTCTGCCACCAAATTATTTGCACTTTAGGTTATTAGCATGTTTAGCTTACTTCAAACTGTCTATTTTAATGAGGAAACCCCTTTGTTTTTGTTTTAAGCAATCCAATGGCTCATCATTCTTATTTCATCAACTATTTCACATATCTTTCGAAAGTTCTTATCTTTCTATATTTCAACAATATAGTAGTGTAGCAATGTTGATATACGAGTGAAGTCGTTTAACCGGAAGAAAGAAACATTTTTACAATATGAAAGTGTTTCTTTCTGGTATGTTTACCCAATTTGCATCCGACACCCCAATGCATGTGTCTACCATGGCAGAACATGAGGTGAATAAGTGAATAGTGGAAGGAGGAAGAAGAAAGATAAAAGTTAGGAGAGAGTAAGTATCAAAGAGAGAAAAATTAGGAGAATTAAATGTGAAGTTAACAAAGTGGTTAATTGATTTTTAGTGGGATATTTATCTTTGAGTGAGATTAGGAAATCAGGTTTTACAACCAGGACAATGTTGTATTATCAAAAAAAAAAAAAAAAAATTTACAACATCGAGATACACATAAAAACTTTGAGATTTCATTGTTATTTCAAGATCAGGCCACGTCACCCTAAGTACAAAATCTGGTTACAAAAACCTAGTTTCATAGCATTTTCATTTACCTTTAATCCAACAGTGGAGGTCGAGAACTCACAACCTATATCACGAGCTCTAGCTTGTGATATCAAAACTCTTTGTACTTTATATACTTGAAATTACAAATTTAATGGGTATATATTTATCATTTATGCAACGCCCATGTATTTTTTTCATTTCAAAATCTATGGTAATCAAAGTATTGTTACAAACTATAGAAGCAAATGTTACTTTCACACAATATCAAAGTATGAAAAAGAATGGGTATGTTAATCAAATCTGATGGGTAAATTGATGGATGTGTTAATCAAGTTTGGTGACTATGAATGGACGCATTGATAAATTTGATGGGTATTAGTGTATATGTTAAAAATATAATGGATATTTGGTGACTATGTTTACTCAAATTTAACTGGTGTTAGAGATATGTTGATCAATTTTAATGAAGAGAAAGCAATCTCTTAATAAGGATATATGTAATGATATGTTTGACATTATAGCACCACCCTCCTTGTAGCCTTGATGGTTAAGGATGATGTTCTTTACCTTCAAGGTCAAGGGTTCGAGGGCTGGTACCTCAGAGGGGAAGAAGAGAGAGAAGAAGAAATTGAGGTATTCTAAAATACCTCCCTTTTTGTTTAGACACATTTATTTTATTTTTTTATTAATTTTATAAATTCCTGAGAGGATTTGAACCCTGAATTTGTGATACCATCTGCCATCGATTCACATTCTGTATTTTGTAATATAGATTTACAATCACTATTATCATCATTTTTCTATGATTTTTCCTCGACAAAACAAATAGTAGTCCTACATTTATACCATGTATATGATCGACCAATTTTGTTCATTCAATGAATGTCAGTCAACATTAGAACACAGGCAACATGAACATGAAAAAAGATTAGTAAGTTCTCTTTTAAAAATCAGATATATCAGCAATAATCATCGTGAGACAGTTAAATTACCAAGCTAGGAGGAGAACTTCGATCATTTCCCTTTTATATGTTTACAAAAATCATTGGAGCCCCTTGTTTTATAAGTAAATTCCTATAAAATTGAAGAAAATCCAGAAATAATTTAAGTTCCTCCCAAATTGAGACTTTGTTTACAGTTTGAAACACTGAAATGTACCAAGCAACGGATGACACACGCAAAATCATAATCCATGCATATATAGCTTTATCATTCGACTGATCATGTAGACACGAAGTGCACATAATCCTCTTTTTTCCGGGGTCAAAACTGATACCTATTTATTAACAATTATAAAAACTTTCACGATGTTGCCAAAAAAGTATATGAGAAATTTTCACCCTTTCGAAACCCCCTTGCAGTCTGGAGCTCAAAAAATCTAATTATTTACATGAACATGAACATGTTACAAAATAACACTGAACAATATCCTGCAAGAAATTGTTTGTATACTGGTGTTCTGACAACTGTAACAAAATTCACCAAATTCAGACCTGTTACATGTATATCTAATGGTGGCGTTAAGTAAAATATATACGTCACCCAGTCAGCTTCAACACGAAAATTAGATTTGGAGACTAATGACTATGGTGGCGATGCGACAGCCTTTCCCTTGTTATCTGCTCCTGTATGACTTGATTCCATGTTTTCCTGAGTTTGCTTGCACAAATTTTGCAGCTGGTTTTGCAGAAACTGATCCATAGAAAGAGTAAAATGGGATTAGAAAAGTAAGCAAAAAAAAAAAAACACATCCAACAGTCAACTTACAACAACTCTTTCGAAAGACACTGCTTTCGTCGCAAATATTTCAGATGGGAAAAGTGAAGTGTACAATGGGCACTATGTTAAGCTTCATATTTTATGAGTGTTCCACCAAACCAACAAGTCCCGGATCGCATAAAAAAATCCAATGCACTTGCAACTCAAGTCTACATATCATGATTCAACATAAGTAGATCCCACCCAAAGGAAACTAAGGAAGGGTCCAATGCAAAAGATGGTCAACACTAATAATCTTATGAGCAGTTAGGTCCATCATAAACCATAAGATCAAGGTGGAAGTCAAATATATCAGTGTTAAAAAAATAAAAAATAAAAAATAAAAAATCATGTGTTTTGCATTTATCTAAAAAGGATAGTTAAAACTAAAAGGGCAGACAAAAAAATCTAGAAGGAAATGAGGGTACTATTGGAAGAAAACAAATTAACCTTTACCTTGTCATTTTTGTTCATCTACAGCAACAAAGTATTCTTTGAGAATAAACAAAAAAATCAGAAAATCAAGTGATGCAACTAGCAATAACTCTAGGATCATACTTCTCAAGAAGAATTAAGTTGTGTTTGTCTACAATGGGTAAGAAAGTGTTCCCAATTAATTCAGAGCATCTCATTCTCAACCAAGCATTGCCAAGATGGTTAATTAGGAATACCACCTGAATTGAGAATGTTAGAATTTAAGGTAATTTGAAATTTTGTAATTTGATTTACATTCTCTAGAAGTTTAGGTGAGTGAACGTGGGTTGAGTTATCATTGTTAGTTGTCATGAGAGTCTCCTCGAGTCTTCAAAGTAATTATAGGTTCATGTAATTTCCAAGTGGAGAGAAGAGTCTAGAGGGTCTTGTTTGTGTATAAATTATGTCATCTCCTTTCTCATAATCTCCCCCCTATTCTTCTTCCTATCTTAGTAAAAAGAAATTTTCAACAGATATCTGAAGTGAGTAGGATCATACCTCAATTTGGTTACGGATCAATATTTCTTGTGCCTCCAGCTGAGAAACATGATTACGGATCAATATTACTTGTGCCTCCAGCTGAGAAACAGACCTCTCTGAATCACTGCTTAATTTGTCAACATGTGTAAGATTAGTACCAGTCACCTGAGGAAAAACAAAATTTGGGTTTCCAGAGACTGTTCTCTCTCCAGTCAATTCAACATTGGCAGAGTCTGGTGAAGGTCTATGCATCGGAGGAAGTAAAGTATACCCTTGGGACCTGTGAGTTAGAAGATGCAGACGATCTCACAAGTATTTAAAACGTGTGATATCAGGAACAGTAGCTAACATAAACGGACAAACAGATGCAGGTTGCACGGCAAGAATTAGTGAATATATAACAATCAGGTTAGCAACTAGATGTCCTCCCTCACCTAAGTAATCTCTAAGGAGTGATGTGTAACACTCATAAAGGTACTGGCAAGAAACCACCAGGTTTATCTTTTTGACGTAACAAAACAAGATGGGAAGTCAGGAACAAGAATGCACAAGCCACTGAAGTATCAAATCATTGACATGCATTCAGCCGCACAGGCAAACGTTTACCAGGAAGATATATATATATATATATATATATTTTTTTTTTTTTTAAGGTAAAATTTTTATTAAGCAAAACAGAAACCTCATCAAGGCAGCCGCACGGGCAAACGTTTACCAGGAAGAGATATATATATATATATATATATTTTTTATTTTTTTTTTAAGGTAAAATTTTTATTAAGCAAAACAGAAACCTCATTAAGGCCCTGACGCTATAGAATCCCAATTAACAATCAAATTCAAAAAAAAAAAAAATTAAAGATGGAAGATGCGACACCCATCAGTAATATATACCTCGAGTGTGATAATATCAGCAAAGCACTATCATTTTACTCTTCCACTGATTTTGATCCAGCAGTCCAAAATGGGTTGCCCAAACACATTACTTTTACAGATATATGACAGAAGCACAAACATAATTGCAATCATGGGGCATCACAGTTTAAGTGTACGCAATAAGTAAAGTCTCTGGTCCAGAAATTAAAATAACTGCATGTATGAAGGTATAAAATTCCAACAAAAGTCATGTAGAAAGAAAATAGAGCCCACAATGGAGCATGCTGCAACCTATCAACTAAATGTACAATATTATAATAGCAATTCACATACCATCCAGATGAACTTGCCGAAGGATAAACATAAGATTTCTGATACACTGCAGTCGCTGCAGCTGCAGCTTGAAGCCTAGCATGATGTTGCCTTAAACCATCGGTGGGTGAACTGCTTGTTGAACTCTGAGATGAGGCATTATTTGTGTTCGTCCCTGCCAAGTAAAACAAGGGTAAGCTACTTCTGATGCTTCAATTTTCTGCTAACCTTCCAAGGGAAGCAAGCTTGGATTGAAGTAATCTAAGACAAGCTGGCAAACTAGAAATAACTACACACAAGAACTTATAGTTGATTAAGACAAAGGGGCAGAAGACATATTTGATTTTGTTTCAACAAGTTGTTCACCTATATGGAAGTTGAACCGAGGGTTACTTTTTTCGTGAGAAAGATCTCCACAACATATAGATCACTCCTCGAAGATCTATCCATTATGATAACACCGTTAAATGTGGTTCTCATCCCAGAACAGAGCGATTGGGGGGATGATACTTTCAAAACCATCCAAAATTCCTTTTCCAGTCCACTCAATAATATCTACTATTTTGAGCTTTATTTTTTTGTCAAAATTTGTTGTGCGTGTGTATTAATATGTATGCATGAAACCGACATGCTTCAGATGTAAATTTAATTCACAAAGATTGAGCAGAGGAAAGGAAGAGGGCATGTCCCTTACAAGGGGTATCCCATGCAATTCCTCTGGAGAATTCACACCCAATTTTTCCTTCAGTTTTCGCATCACAGTAATGTTTGGTAAACTATACTGGATCCTTTTGGAGCAAGAAATACTCCGTTGCTGAAGTCAGTGTCATAACTCAGCTTCACTTCTACCGTGCATCACATTTGTGGGAAGTGAAGAACATACTTCAAAAAATATCCTGCAACGCACCCCCCCCCCCCCCCCCCCCCCCCCCTTTTTACATTATTATGGTTACCAACAGTTGGTCAATTGCTAAAAGAAGCCTAAGTTCCTAACTCAGAAATATTTATGCCGAAGAAATGCATAGACATGGTTCTGACATAATTCAAGAGCAATCTCCTGTGTCAGTGTAATTTAAAGAACGTCCCCCACGAACAAGAGGAAACATTCAAACTCAAGGAGACAGACACAAATAGAAATACATCCCATCGTTCAGAACATTACCTTGTTGATGAGCTGCAGGTCTTACACCATGTCTGCCAGGTGCAGCTGTGCCATTTTCAGGTGGAATAACAGGTGCTCTGCATGTTGGGCAAGTATGTTGTCGCTCTAGCCATGAACGTAGACAATGCACATGAAAAAGGTGTCCACAAACAAGCTTTTTGGCTGTGACCATCTCCTCACGGCAAATAATGCAGGTGGCGTCACTTCTGTAATCTCAGTAACATTACTTTAAAATAACCGTATAAATTCAGTAGACACGCATTCAGATATCAATGAACTTACGTATTGAGCTCTTCAGGTGTTGCATCAGGGAATCGATCATTCATATTTGAAGTGATTCTTCGATACCGAACAAAGTCAGAAAGTCGAGACTTGAAGTTACGAAATGTCTCGTAAAGTTCTCGGATTAAGTGCAGCGGTACACCATAGCTCCTGATACCAACTCTCAAGTCAATCACCAAGCAAAAGCAGATATGATAATGAATAGTGACTGTCTTCTATAATACTATATCAGTTTTGCTAATGTAGGTAAAATAAGAGACAGACATCCAATGTTTCCACAAAGCAACTTCAGCTTCAGATACTTATTCTTAATAAATTCAAATGATCTAATGATAATAGTAATAATAATAATAATAACAATAATAAAAAATAATAATAGTAATAATAACAACAATAATAATAATAATAATAATATTATTAATTATTAATAATAAACAACTAAAATATACTCAAATCCCGCCCCATGAAGTAACAATAGAGCTGACTGCCAATACTAAAGATAATATTTCTACTAGAACCATGTTGTTCAATATTATTGTTTTCCAGCAAAAACACGAAATGTAGCATAAGGTTCCATGAAAAAAGTTCTTTATTTGTTTCTTTTTAAAAAAGTCAAATATATTTCAAATGAAACGAAAAGGAATTACAATAAGATACGATCTCAAAAATGAGAAACGAGAATTTTTTTTTTAATAATAATAATAAATCTTCCCAATTAGCCCAAAGCCTCTCAAAGATCACCCCCAAAGAGCTCATTCCTAGCAGATGCCCAATGCCATACAAGGATGAGGCACTCCACACAAAGTTTACCTCCTCCATCGCCACATCTTCAACAACCATGCTATTTTGTTCCTTCCATAAAGTCCAACAAATAACACTAGGAGTGATCTACCATCAGACCAAAGTTATTTATGTGCATTTTGATCTGATTCCCCTGTTCCAGGATACCACTTGAGGCATTCACTTCCTCAAAAGAGTTTATACCGCTGCTGGTTTTTCTCTATTCCCCCAAAACCTCACATTCCACGCTATTATTCTAGACTTCACAACACATCCAAACATGCCTGCCAACAACTCAATCATATGTATAGCAGCCTCATCTAAATTTAACCCCCTCCAAAGTTTATTCAAGAATATCATTTGTCTTCTCCTTCTTCCCTTTGTTTAAGATGTTCTTCCCTTTCAGTGATGTGTTCCCTATTGTCAACAAAACTCTGCTTTTACTCTAAAAAATTTGAAGAGGTATCCATACACATTAGGTCAAAAAAGTATGTGAAAGAACAGAAGAAAATTATCGCTCGTCAAATAGTTAGATGAATAACCCTATGATCAAGTTAATAAATTCATCAATCAATGGAAAAGGACCGAATGTTTATGTTACTGAGATTTCAAAGAATGATTATACGCATATATAAATGTCACTGTGCATGAATCACTGAATCTAAGTAAACAAACATACAAATATCATGAACTAACCATACAAGAAAGTTTTTGAGTCTCTAATATGCAAATACATGCGTGTGTGCAACAATGTGCAAGTATTTTTGTGCACGGAGTAACATAGATAGGTGTAGACGACCCAACTTAAAAATCAACGGCAAATGAATCACTTACATGAAAATCACAAGAAAGAAGCAGATATACAGAGACAAGTGAACTAAATCGCGGATAAGTTCCAAGTAAAAGGTGAAGACTGGTCTTTTCTCCCATTCTCCTTCCATGAGCATGTCAGTGACGTAGAAAACATATTTCACAAATGTTGCCACTGTCGTTGTTGCTAATATCATGTACCTGCAGCGCATGAACATGCCAAAGAATTAATTTGACCTAAAAACAAACATTTAACTCACATTTGATATATTTACCCTTTTCATCTGACTAGGAAGTTTTCATTAACAAACTTTAACAGTATATAATCAAATTAGTCAGAATGCACATTACAATTTTATAATTGAGAGTGGTGGTAAAACAAACTTCGTACGTAGCTCAGCATGCACATTAGACGATCACAAAGTGCCACAGCCTCACACCATCACACAGAAGCAAATATCTATACTATTTCATCCACAAGGAGAAGTGACACTTTTAAATTAAGGGAAAGGGAGCTAACTTTACTATGCAAAGTACACAAGTACTATTGTCAATGTTCTTAAATCAATCAAATATGTAACTTGTGTTTAGTAATTGAGAATACATGTTGATAAATTCAAACTCACAATTTTAAAAATATGCAAAAGTAGAACATCAAAGTCATAGTCAGTCATAGCAAGGAATATATGTGAATAGCTGACTCATACTTAATTAAAAGTTCATAAATAACTTACTCAAATGCAAAGAAAAGTGACACTGAAGACTTCCACGTCGTTACCAAATTCCTTAGAGCACTGTACAAGAAGAGACCATCCAAACAAAGCAAGAACCCCAAGAAAGAAACAATTCTGATGTGAGATAGCGTCGTAACAGCTGGAGTTGTCTCAATGTACTCAACTCTCTTTTGGGCCAACCAATGCAAAGTCTTGATAGCCAAGAGCGTAGTCACCATTACAAAAAATGTTATAGATAAATCTTGTCGAAAGATTGTAACTGTGAAAAGAATCTCCATAACCTCCCTCCACGTCTGCTCATTCAGCCTCTCAATCTCTGCTTCTCGGAGGGGTCCAAGGAAAAAACGCCCAATTAACTTCCATAAAGTGTACATAATGACCCCACCCATGTTTAGAAGTAGTGCCAAACTGATCTTGGAAGTTGATAGATAAACCATCGCAGGATAAAACTGGACTCTCGTACTGAAAGCATGATAGATAATGGCAAGGGCACCAGCAAAACTAATGGGTGCGTATGTTTGAAGCCTCATCATTTCATCAAATACCTAATATAGCAAAGAAATTAGTAAACTGGATTCAGATAGAAGTTTAAACAATGAAATTCTACACTAGACCTAACATTGAGTGGAACTTGAGGGATATGAAATTAAATCATTAATCATTTGAGAAGTGATATGAAAATTAAAAGAAAATAATTGGCCGAATTTCTTCCATATATTTTTTTCTACCCTCTAACTGTAAGTAACACATGGACTACAACAAAATGATAAAGATAAGGGGATAGTGATAATGAACCATGTAGTCAGCAATGTCAAACAGATAAACGCATAAACTAATGAAGTAGACATCAGTCGTAGCATAAGGAAAATTATAACAAAAATACCAATAAAGTTCCACAGCCAAATGAGAGTAACAGTCATGGTAAGCAAGAACAAAAAGCACATACTCGTTTCTCTCTAACTCTTAGTGCAATTGAGTCTGATTTGAGTTGATTGGTAAAAGCCCCAAACTAAAACCTACTCTAAAGCCCTATTTTCCTAAAATTGGAGTAAACACCAATTTGAGTAGGCAAATTACTAATTCCTGATTTTACGATCCCAATTACACTCACAAGATTATTAGTAAAATTGTATCAAGTAACATTTAATCGAAAATTCGATAAATAAAAACTCACAATCTGAATTCTAATAACCCCATTATAGAATGTAAGTTATTTCCTACCAAGCAAAGAATTCTCCAACACTAAAACCCATCAAGATCACCAAAATTTAAGAGATGGGTATTTATTTCTTCTTCACAACATCCATTTAATAGCTTACAAAGATTTACCAAAACAATAAGTTATGAACAAATTCAAGAAGTAAAACCAATTTGCAACAAAACCCAGACCAGGAAACTAATTTTAACGAAATGGGGTTCTAAGATCAGTCAATAATTGATTCAATAGACTAATTTTAGGCGAAATTTTTTGATGGGCAAAACAATAGATCGATACCCACAGTTACAGGAAGCCCTAATTATCAAGAAATGGTAATGTAAAGCTTAACGAGACCCTGATTACATTGAATCTGATAGCGAATAATATGATCAAGAAGAATGATCGATCGATCGATTACCTTGGATGGATTGAGACGATCGACGTAAGAGTAGCAGCAGAGCAGTAACACAGAAGAATAAGACCACCGCAAATCAAGCGCACATTAAAAAAAAATGAAAAAACTCTGGAAACGGGTCGGGTTGGGTCGGGTTTGAGTCGGGTTGATTGGTTGCTAATAAATAGGGATGGCAGTGGGGCGGATATCCGCCCCACCCAATCCATATCCGCCCCACCCAATCCGTTTGGGGCGGTTTTGGATATTGCATAATGGATTTTCGGATGGTTTTGGGTATTCAAAAAATATCCGTTCACTATTCGGGGCGGATACGGATTTGGCCATATCCGCCCCGCAAGCCCCGCGGATATCCGTTTAACCAACAAATTTACAAAAGTGCCCTTCGCCTATATAAAGGATAAATTCTGTTTTTCACAACCCACAATCGCCCATTCGCTCCCTCACCCTCTCACAGAGCACCGCCCTCCCTCCTCACCAAACTCCAAACTCTCCCTTCGCTCCCTCCTCACCAAACTCTCCCTTCGCTCCCTCACCCTCACCAAACTCTCCCTCTCACAGTCACAGAGCACCGCCCCGCCCATTCGCTCCCTCACCCTCACCCTCACCAAGCTCTCCCTCTCACAGAGCAGCGACCAAACTCCCTCCCTCACACCGCACACCACCTCGCCCTCACTCACGCCGCGAAGCGTCGACATCCTCCCTGCTCCCTGCTCCCCTCACGCCACAGTCGCCGAGCCTGAGATCCTCCCTGCTCCCTGCTCGCTGCTCCCCTCACGCCGCGAATCGACCTGCCTCCCTCCTCTCGATCAAGATCACGATCTGATTTGATCAATATCAAGATCACGATCCGATTTGATCAATATCAAGATCACGATCCGATTTGATTTGATCAAGATCAAAATCACGGTCTGATCTGATTTGATCACGGTCTGATCTGATTTGATCACGATCTGATCTGATCTGATTTGATCACGATCTGATCTGATCAAGATCAAGATCAAGATCTGATCTGATTATCAAGATCTGATCTGATCAAGATCAAGATCCGATCAAGATCATATCTGATCAAGATCTCAAGATCAGATTTGATCAAGATCTCAAGATCAGATTTGATCAAGATCAAGATCTGATCTGATCTCAGAGATCGAATACTTTAGATCGATTTATTTGTAATATGGTTAGTAATTTTTTTTAGATCAGATCGAGAAATATATTTGTTGTAATTTTTTTTTTAGATCAGATCAGATCGAGAAATATATGGTTGTAATTTTTTTTTTTTTTTTAGATCAGATCAGATCGATCGAGAAATATATGGTTGTAAATTTTTTTTTTTTTAGATCAGATCGAGAAATATATGGTTGTAATTTTTTTTTAATTTGTTGTAATCAAGATCTGTTCTGATCTCAGAGATAGAAATATGTGTAATTTTTTTTTGAATTTGTTGTATTTTTTTTTTTTTAGATCAGAGGAATCGAATGTATTTTTTTTTTGGTAATTTGTTGTATTTTTTTTTATGCAAGTAAGATCTGTTTTTTTTTTTTCCGGGTTAAATGGGCGGGGCGGATATCCGTCTATTTGTTCGGGTCGGGGATGGTTTTTAAAAAAATGATAAACGGATATGCGGGGCGGTTTTGGGGACCCGAAATCTCTTGCGGGGCGGGGATGGATTTGCTCAAATCCGCCCCGTTGCCATCCCTACTAATAAATAACACGCAAACCGACACAAAATTAACGGGTCAAACGGGTTGACATAGGTTTAAGATTCAGTAAAACTAGAAACATTTACCTGTTAACGTAAGCTTCAAGAAATTTTGAGCATCCAATTGTAAGCCCCAACGAACTGGCACATCGAAAAACAACATAACTTAAACAAAATGAAAATTTTAAATAACAACTTTTAACCACTCCTCATACGTAAGGTAAAGTATCGTATACATTTTATTTATTTTTTTGGAAATTGAGCTGGGGTTTATTAAGGATCCCCCAACCTGAAAAAATTGAAGATGTTACATTCTGTTATATTATTTTCCTATACTGTCTTCATACACGTACTTCTTGAAATCCTCAGCATAAGAACTAGGAACTACAATGATGAATTCATTGTCTGGGTTCAAGTCAGCGAGATGATCCGCTGCCCTATTAGTTTCTCTATAATGATGTATGACCTTAAACTCCTCCAGCTTGTTAAGTTTACGTCTAATGCGCCCAATGATATGTCTCAAGTCCCAGGGGATTACAATGCTCTTGGTGAGAAATGTAAAAACATGACTTAGAGTCTGTGCATAGCTCGAGCCAAAGTATGGCATTCAAACCAGCAGCCTTGAGCCCTGCTTCAACTCCTTGTAGTTCATGCTTAATAAATGAGTGACCAATTGTAAAACCAGAGCAAACTATTACAACCTCACCGTGCTCGTCCCTGATGAGCGCTCCATACCCACCTCGATCGCCTAGAATTCAGCTTGAACCACCCTGTAAGAGGCTTAGTCCATGTGCATTTAATTGGTTCCTTGTGAATATAAACAGGATCAGTGCGCCACTTATCAAAAACTTCTCTGTTCGCAGGACTATCTTCCACATTGAGCTTCAACCCAGCTATCTTGATGCGCACATCATCATATACTCTTTGAACAACTTGGGTTCCTGGTAGCCGTGTGTTATCATACACTCGTCTATTACGCTCAGCCCACAGATGGTAGACAGTAGCATTGAAGGCTAGTTTTTGGATCACTTTCCTGGGTTCATTACCGACAAAGTGTTGTGTACACCATTCCAATTCCTGGCTCCACTGGGTCATTTGTCTGTAGTAACACAAAAACTGCAGTACTTGTGACCAAACAAACTTAGAGTATGTGCAAGAAAAGAAAAGATGGTCCTCTGTTTCAGGCTCCTGTGAGCAGAAAATGCAAATATCGTTTTAGACTTTACCCCATTCCTTAAGTCTTGACATGGTCTTAAGCGATGAATGGGTAGTGAGCCATGTAGTGAAGCTATGTCGAGGTATGTTCCCCTTGTACCAGATAACCTTCGCCCACTGACATGGATTAGCTCTAGGCCTAAGCACCTCATATGTGTGCTTCAGACTATAGCTCCCACTAGGTTCTGCTCTCCAGACCACTTCATCAGGTCGTTCACAGTCAGCTTCTATTTCAGTAAGCCTACTAGCAATCTCTGTGATAGATGGTTCAATGTATAGCAGGACTAGCCATTCACCATTCTATAAGATAGCACTAACCTTTGCTTATTAGTAAAGAGTCATACAAAAGTTCTTGCGGAAACTTGTTCATAAGAACTCCCAGCGGATGCCAAGGATCCTTCCAAAAACTAGTCATATGACCATTCCCAATTGAATGCAAAACCAGTCACGAAGCCAATTTTCTGCAGTTTAGAATATGTTTCCAGGACCAAGAGGCCTCAATTAGAGCCCTCATGAGCCAAAAATCACGTTGCTTAATAAGGTGTTTCTTGACCCAGCAAACCCAAAGTGACTCCTTGTTGGATACTAGGTTCCAAATATGACGCAAACAAGCTGCTTCATTTGTCACTTGAATGTTCCTTATGCCCAATCCTCCTTCCTGAACTGGTGAACAGATTCTCTTCCAGTTTACCATAGCTTTCTTAGATAGGGTATCATCCCATAAGAAATTTCGAAAAATGTAGTTGATTGTCTTGATGGTTTGCTTAGGGAGCATGAAGCAAGAGATCCAGTAAACTTGCATGCTGCTCAAAACTGCATTGATAAGCACAACCCTTCATGCATATGTTAGAAACTTGTTCTTCCAATAATTGATGTGTTTCCTGATCTTCTCAATGACTGGGCTACATTGCTGGTGAGACTGACTTGAAGACATCAGTGGGAGACCACGATATTTAATTGGGAGCGATCCTACTGAGAACTGGAGCTGCGTAGTTATACCATCCAACACACTGGGTAGTATCCCTGCAATAAACAAGGTGCTCTTGTTGCAATTAACACCTAGGCCCGTGCATGCTTGAAATTTCTGCAAAGTATCAGCTAATGCCTTAGCTGAGGTCATGTCACGCCCCGATTTTCGAAGAAAACGAAATTCTAAAATCCACGTAGGTTTATCCGTTTCCCCAAAACTCGGGACGTGAAATTCAATAACAACAGAAACATTTAGCAGCAATGACAAAATATAGCTCAGAAAATAGGAACAAACTAAATTTTTTAACAAAACTCTAACCAGGAAATTCCGACGTCGCTAGCCCCACTAGCGGAACTCCCGTAACACTGCTCAAAAATCTCTAAACTTGAAAAGCTAATCGACTACATTCCCAAAGGAATGTACCCAAGAAGCGAAAGCTCACTTGGGTCAGCAATAAAGCTGGTGTGAGAAATCTTCATCCCAAAAATCAATAAAATCGCACGTAATAAACATCAAATTAAACACAAACAACAAACCATCACACCAATAAGTAGTTCCTCAACGAGGCAAAGGTGTGATGCAAGAAAACACAGTTCCAATAATTTAGTTCCTCAATGAGGCAAGCATATCATCATCCTAATATGTAAACATGCATTTACCTGTAATTACCCTATAGGAGTTGACTATGGCAAGTCTGACCTGCAGAAATATTAGTGAACTTGCCATCCTGCATAAAAATGATTAGAAACAATGCAACGTAATTTATTCATTTTATTTGAATTAGGTTCATCTTTTTAACAGATTGATCACTTAGACGATACCACATTCGCACCACCTCCGTGCTGAACATACATGCTCGTATGCATCTCTCATATAAAGGAGGACTACTCCGTCAGCCATGCCTAAGTGGGGACATCACATACAGACATGCATCGCGGATACCCCTAACTATATGAGTACCAAAAGTCACTCTTGGGCTATCAATGCGCATAAACTCACGTCACATTTTTTACGGATAAATATCAAAGATTATTTTAGGCATACAAATTCACCACATTTCCGCAAGACTAACCCGAAGGTTATTTTAGTTTCTCTAGTAAGAAATGGGTGCCCCAACTCCGCAAGACGACCCACTGGTCATTTAGTTTTTCTAGTAAAAGAGGGGAAATAATAAACAAAAGAGGTGCGGTAGTTCTAAGTGATACAAGTCCAAGTGGTTTATATTTTCAGAAATCAAGGTTTACCAATATCATTTACTTTTGATAATTCAGAATTCTTCCACAATGACATTTTGTCATACATGAATCGATTTACAATCGTATCCACCCACATTTTTGGGGAAAACATAACATATTTATAAATCATGCTTTATAATAACATGGTGATCAATTGACATTTTGTCATTCATAAGTAAATCAATCCACCCATTATTTTTGGAAAAATGTAATCATTTCAGATGCATACATACAGAGGAACACCATTAATTAATAACATTGTTATCTATATAAAAGCCAACACATGTGTATATGAAACCATACTCAAACTCTCATAATCATACCTCACCACATGTAGCAAATGAATTCAAAATGCACGCAATGACATTTACTAAGTTGCATTTATACCCACACAGATGATAAAATAAGCAAACAAAATGCAGCAGTATCACAAAGGGTTTGGCATATCAGATCAACCAAACTATACACCAATCAATGTATCGAAACCCATTAGAAAAATTTATAAATTCAGCAAGGCAACCCCTTATTTAAAACAACCACTTGTATCATCTAGCCCAACCAAAAATGTCTTAAACTCATTTTAAATGTATCCTAAACCCAACCAAAACTTTGGCCTTAAGTTTTACTAAAATCCATCGTGAACCAACCAATTACTTGTCCTAAACATAAACCCAAAAATTTGTTCCTATACCCGACCAAAACCCAACTTAAATCCATCCAAAACCTGCTCTAAAACTCTACCAAAATTTGTCCCAAATCCGGCCAAAACATGCACTAAAATCCCAGCCAAAGCATGTCCTAACTTTAGCCAAAACATACTATAAAGACTCAAAACAATCCTATAGACTAGCCATATTTGGCCACAAAATACTCAATTCAGTCATGAAACAACTTGGCCAATAGCCTACACACAACCCCGGTTTAACTCTACAGAGCAGAAACATTCAGCACTGAAAGTCCTTTCTAGTCCAAAGGTATCCTGGTAGGCAAACTTCCACTAGACACCGAATTCCTAATGGATACAAACAAGCCATAAACAGATTTAGAAATACTAAAATTAATACTTCGTGAACAAAAAAGCAAACCCATTGCTCCAAACTTATAATGAACTTCTGATCATTTCACTTATAAGGTAGCAACCCTCTAACAGCCCTTGACCACACTCTGGATCAACCCTTAATCAACTAAGAATCAATCTCGATTCAGATCCTGTATCAATCTCGATTCAGATCCTGTATCAACCTCGATTCAGACCCTGAATCAACTCTGCAACTCAGCTGTAAATATTCCTCTAAAATCAATTGAAACAATCCCCAAACTCAGCTGAGACAACCCTTTAATATCATTTAAAACAACCCCAAACAACCATTAAAATCAGTTAAAACAACCCCTAAACACAGCTGGAAAATAGCCTAGTTTCAGCCTGCAAAAGAGTTCCAAATTAGAATATTGCAATCCTCACGATAGACCAATATGCCCTGATTTCAGTTTTCAAATACAACCCGTTTATCACTCAAACATTGCCACAAGTGCACCACCTTTGACATCAACCTCGTAACCTCAAACGCCATAACTCCTATAACTTCCTTCTCCTACTTCAAGTCCACACTATGACTCCATAGATGCAACTGATAATTTCTCCAATACAAATGATGCCACCCGACTAGCTAATCCAAAATCACGCAGTAAACAATGAGATTCTTCACCCACAAATTTAAAGCACATGATCCAACCTCTACATAGTATAATCTACTCTGCCATTCACTTGATAATAACATGACAATTCAGTCCACGAGCATTAGCAAAAATGCAATACAGAGGTACAATAAGGAAGTTGAAAAACTCCTACTTAACCTCAAAATAATGGGTGACAAATATGCTCTCAACCTAATAGCACTGTCATTCTGTAGACCCAAATGTAAGAATTGATCATGCTCATTCTGAGAATGTTGTCTATACCCACCTATGTAGAGCACTATAGAAAACTCACCCTAAGATACCTTGCCTTGAGAGTACAGGAGGGTTGCTCTTATTCCAATCATCAATAGCAACAAAAATATTTTTATTAACTTACTTTTGTTAGAATTAGTATTTATTCAATAGTCCATGCTAACAACCAAAGCACTTGGGGAGGCATTGGCAGCCTTTTCTACAGAAACTTGCCGCCTCATGCAGTAACACAAAATCAAACTGTTTTTTTTTCTTCTAAACTTAATGGTTCGATCTTAAGAAGAAGATAATACAAGCATGATGACTAAATTGTGTTTCAATCTTCAAAGTTCAAACAACAAAATGTGAAATGCAAAGAAAACAGATTTTAGATCAAGGAATGAAATCGAAAGATGGATTGAAGCGAAAAACTCACCGATTTCGCAAAGGATCCACGCAATAACCCTTCATAGTCAATGTCATCACCATTCGCAATTACATCGCTAAAAGCATCTGGGAGAACCCTCCAAAACTCAGCAACAAACTCGACACCTTTTCGCCGACTATTCTGCAATATATATATCGTTGGCAAGATAGAGAAAATGCAACCTCTGCTCTTGAGGGGAACAATGGAACTGTCTAGCCAAGTCTCAACAACTTGTTTTGCTTTATTCATGTGAAAGATGCACCAGTGTGATAAAGTCTCTATGCTCTGCTGTGAACTATTGAGCCTGACTAGTTTATCCACCAAAATGTAGCCATTGAAATTCCCATTCATCTTGCCTAGACCAATCAGGACAATCAGAGAATAAACCTGTTTGAACAAATGCGAACTCGACTGGCAAGAGAGAGAGAGAGACAAAATCAACGAGAGGGATAGTCACAACTCCAACTCAACTTCTCTGTCTCCACAGAGTCTTCCTCACATTCAGTCTCCTACAGAAATCAATCTCCAGATTCACACAACTCGCTGAAGGCGAGATCAGGGAGGATCGATGAGAGTGAGAGAAAGAGAGATTCGCCACAAACCAACCAACCTCTCGACCTTCAAGCTCATCGCCACAGCCCCTTCCTTCATCGTCATCACGTGATTCCCATCGCCGCCATCGAAAAAGAAAACGTAAAAGGGGAAAATAAGAAGGAGAAATAAAAGAAAAGAGGGTTTTCTCTTTATAGGGTGGGTGGCTATTCGCCCCCACTGAACTTCTGAAAAAACCCACATTCTACACTCACCAAATAAAATCCTAAATTTCGAAATTCACATTCAATTAAATGTAACCCTATTTTATTTAATTCAAAATAAAATAAATTAGTTTTATGAAATTCAGGCGTGTTACAGGCCACATCTCCATGAAGAAATGCAATCAGATCATTAGCAAAACCTAGATGAGTGACAACCGGGTCCTTACATTTATGATGTAATTTATAAGCACCTTATTGCACCTTTTTCAACAGGAATACATTCAACACCTCCATTACCATAACAAAAAGGTAAGGGGGCATTGGGCATCCTTGTCTGAGACCTCTGGTAGCCTTGATGTAGCATTTGGGGGAACCATTCAGATTTATGGAGAACTTAGGTGTAGTAATGCATTCACGCACCGAGTTGATGAAAATAACATGAAATTTCAATTTTTCAAAAACATAAAGAACATACTCCCATCTCACAATGTCGTAGGCTTTCTTCAGGTCTATCTTGACGACACATCTAGGGGGAGCCTTGTCCCTATGGTAATTCCTGACTAGCTCATGAGCAAGTAATAAGTTGTCTTGAATATGTCTGCCTTGGATAAATGATGATTTGTTCGGGCTGACAAGTAACTGGACAACTTTTTTTCATTATGAGGGTAAGATCCTTAGTAATACACTTGTAAAGGACATTGCAGCATGCAATAGGCATGTAGTCACTAAAAAAATATGAATTAGCAATTTTAGGAACTAATGCAACTAGAGTTGTATTTACCTGTCCAAACATTTTGTAGCTCCTGAAAAAATTGTCAATAGCCTTAACAAAACATCCTCCCACAATACGCCAAGATGCTTTGAAGAAGAACGAAGTGAACCCGTCGGGACCAGGTGCCTTGTTGGAGTCAATAGAAGAGAAAGCCTCAGTAATCTCATTTCTATCAACTTCTTTTGCAATCTCAACAGCCATGTCTCCTGGAAGAACATTTTTAAAGTCCAAATTGTTGATGATAGAGTCATCATACTCAGTATCATAGCTGCCTGCAAAAAAACTCTGGAAGTATTGCACACATTCACTTGCAATATCCTCAAGACTATCCACTTTTTCACCCAGTGCATTATAAATACAAGAGATTATGTTTACTGACCTTCTTTCCTTCACTCTACTATGAAAGTATGCAGTATTTTGGTCACTAAGAAGGAGCATGTTAGATCGTGCTTTCTGATAAATTTTTAGTTCCTCACTCTTAGAAGCAAGAGCATAGTCCTTCACTGTATGCCTTTCCTCTTGAACTGTGACCTGGTGGTTCTGCAACATGTACTGAGTTCTAGCCATTTTAGTCCTTGCTTCCTAGATGTGAGTACTAGCTGTGATAAAACTGGCCTTGCGCCAGGCAGTTAAGCGTTGCTTCACTGACTTCAGTCGTTGTACAAGACAATACATAGGATTCCCCCTAAGTGGTGTGTTCCAAGCCTCTTCTACAACCTTGTAAAAATATTTTTCATGCACCCAGTAATTGAAAAACTTGAATGACTTGGGCCCTGTGTTAATATCCTTGTACATAGTAAGCACCATTGGTGTATGATTAGACAGTCCATTGTGCTGAAATTCTGACTCTGCATCAGGAAGTTGTTGCAACCATTTGCTATTTACTAGGATTCTATCAACTTAGAGGACATACGATTGATGGCAACATGATTGTTACTCCACGTGAAATAATTTCCTCGGGTACTTGCAGTCATGTAAGCCAGCTTGGACTGCACAACTAGGAACTCCATAATGTCTGCATTAGTAGGAACTACCCTGCTTACTCTCTCTTGAAGATACATGATTGCATTAAAGTCGCCTAGAAGCACCCATGGAAGGTTGTTATAAGTGGAAAATTGTAATATCTCAGCCCATAGTTCTGTACGAGTTTCTGCATTACTGCTGCCATATACCACTGTGACAATACTAGAGTCTCCATTCGGCCAAGTAGCTTGCATAAAAATAGCATGTGTCGACCTTAAAAGCACACAAATTGTTACCTTGAGTGGATCCCATCCTACCCAGATTCTTCCTCCTTGAATAAGATCACTATTATCAGTCCACTTCCAATCACCCAGGAGCTTATTTTGGATATCTACTCGCTTATCATGATGCACTTTTGTTTCAACAATGCCAACTAAGGCTAACTTATTAATCTTTACAAATTCGATAACTTCCTTCTGCTTAAGGGGATCATTGAGACCCCTAATGTTCCAGCATCCCATTTTGTCAATCATTAATAACACTTATTCAAAAGAGGTTGCTTGACCCCTGTTCCAATAGGCGCATTATTGTTTATACCTCTAGTATCCTTCCTAATCTTTTGTTTCGCATTTAACATACTAGTTGATTGAGTTACCTGGTGGGATTGTTGCCATGAACTTTGAGTTCCATCTAACCCTTTCCTCTGCATCAATGCTTTATGCTTAATGGTGCTATTTGGAATACCACTATCCTGCACTTCTATAACTGGAACAGGTGGACAATTGTTATCGAGTTCCCTCGAGGTAACAACACTTGGATTACTCATTTGCCCTGCATCAAATTCTTGTGCTCTTGGCGACCTTTCCACAATCTGTAGATCATAGTCTGCCTGGCCAGCATTCGATTTAGCATCATCCCTAGCAACTAGATTCGGCACTGACTGGGGATTGCCAGTCTTCCTACTCCATATAATATGTTGTTTTTAGGTACTTCCCAACCTTCCTCTATCTCTACTTGAGGTGGTGTATTGCTTGCAACTATGTTCACTGCTTTGTATATCTTAACAGTAGGTTTATTAAGAGTTTTAGTGCACCCAGTAGTGCTATGACCAAAGACATTACAGTGCTTGCATCTGATCAGCTTCCAAGTGTACTCAACACCAATTGTAAATGACCTAGCACCATCCACCACAACTGGAATTTGGGAAGGAAACTGACTGTTCACATTCATATCTACGCAGACCTTAGCATAGTTCATTCGCATATTGTCTTCGGTCGCTTTATCCAACATGATAGGTGTACCAATAACACTTGTTATGGTTTCGATTCCCTTAGGATTCCAAAACATCAATGGTAATCCTTTCAAACACACCCAGATAGGGACAGTATTCAGTGTGTCAATGTCCTCTTCCAAAAACGGCCTCCATGGACGGATAATAAACAATTTGCTCGTTATATGCGTTGATCCAACATCTAGCACTTTTGCTCTATCTTCATCTTCTTGAAAGCTAAAAACAAAGGTATTATCGCTATGGGTTTTCATGTCGAACTTACCTTTGAGTTTCCAAGTGCGGCTAAGTATGTCCTTCACATACCCAAACGCCAATCGCCTGCCTACAAATTTCCCTACGATTAGTTCCTTGCATTGTTTATGCTCTTATACAAAGTCAGAAGATTGTAGTTGAACTATTGTTTTGCCTTCAGTAATCGTTGGAGGCCTAAACACCAATGGTGATGTCCCTATACCCTTTTTGTTTGTAAGCATCTCTGCCCAAATATGGGTTTTAGGGATTGCATGATCGCTAGCATTACTTTCATTGCCATTACTAACGTTATCCTTCGATACGTCCTCACCATTAGTATTGGTCTCGACATTGATAGTAACTAGTGCTTTGCTCATATCGCTTCCTGGCAATACATCTTGCATTGCTTTGCTCGTATTGCTTCATGAGAAAGGATTCTGTGCATGAGTTTCCAGCACCACTTTCGAGGATTCTGCAGATACACCCCACAATGACTGCGCTATCGATGAACCCTCCTTCAGGTTGAGTGTACCTCCCTTGCTTATATCTTCATCTCCCCGGGAGGCTGGATGAGGATATGTGGTGGTTATTTGTTGGGTCGTCATTGATCCATGGTTGATAGGTTTCAGTGTAGATCAAGCAAGATCACCGTCTCCTTTCTCAAACCCTACTTACTCTTACTCTTACTGTTTTGATATGGAAACACTCACTCGAAGATTACAACGTTCTCGAGCAACGATCTTTGAGATTACCCAATCTCGAGCAAACAATACCACCAAGTAACAAGAGTTTAATAAGTATCGTATACATATTTGATACTATTCACAAATATGTTATTGTTCATTTGTACGTCATTATTCTCCATTCACGCAAACTGTGCTTCGCTTCCGCAAGGTGCAACACCTCCAACCACAAAACCCCATCTGCCCCACTAACCATTCAATGGATCGTTCGCGGTGATGATAGCAACCTCAAGCTCGCTTGTATAAATCAAACAACAAGTGAGAGTAATATTCTAATTGTGTTTTATTGATCTGATGAATGTGAAAGCTTTCAATCTACCGTTTTAGTCCATTGATCTAATATGTTGAAGATTTGGAATCGTCACTAGGTAAATAAAGTGTGGGAAAAAAAGTTTTTTGTTTCTGTGTTATTGGTGTGATTTTTGTTTCTAAGCTAAAATGGGGATTGGATGGAGACCAGTCGGCCTCAAAATTTCAATGACCTAGGACCTCTGTTAACCGATCTCACTAGGTTCGGGTTCAGTTCCTTAAAAAACAATCTTTAAATGACAGGTCTAGTTCCCAGGCTTATGTATTCAAGTTGATTACCCCGATCGACCCAGCCCTGGAATAATGTACATAATCGAGGACCTAGTATTATTGTTATTAAAGGACAACTTTTATAAAGATGTTTTGTTAAAAAGTTGTCGATTTTGGTACCTGTTATATGTGATTTGGTCTCAAGACCCTGGGTCTTGACTGCGGTCAGTAATTAAATTGGGGTCTTGAGGCTTCATGAGATCCTGGGTACAAAAGGTGCAAATGGCTCAACTTTATTCCAAAGTTGGGCGTTCTTTGAAAGAGCGCCCACTTATTAGTTATTGTGGATGACTGAATTTGATCAGTGGCTAAGTGTTAAAAAATTGTAAAATATTCAGACGCTCGAAATCTGAAATTAGCTTACAGCGAATGCTCTTAACTCGATATTTTTGGTTGATTATACATGACTCGTGTCCCCCGTTCGAGAGCTTTGAGATCATGTTCATCTAATGGTGGACACGCGAGTCACAGTGCGTGGCATGCCCGCATCGAAGTTTTCTTCAATGTTCAAAAAAATGGTCCAAGCTACACAATTTAATTTTGAAAGGAAGTATACACTTGGTGCACATTTATTTATATTGAGTTTAACGAAGGGTTTTAAAATGGTTCAAATTCCACTAACACACTAATATAACGTTCATCAGTTACTTGCACTGTACAAAAAAATCTAGAGAAGTAAAAACTGTCAATAAATCTGTCAGATGGTTCTTGAGCCATGCACCTTTTGCAGAAGAAAATGATTACATTGAAAAATGGGAAATAATTTGCATTAGCATATCCATCTACTTCAAAGAGAGATAGATGCAACAATTAGCAAGCAAGATCGAGAGAGATCAAAGGAAGAGGTGAAGACAGTACCAAGTGATTATAATGGAGGAGAAGCCCCACTTCTTTAAGTTCGTCTTCCCTGGTTTCAACAAAAAACTGGTTAGTGAGTATATGTCATGCATGAACTTTCAGTCACTCAATCTCTATATTTGTTTAGTAAAGTTTTTTTTTTTTTTTTTTGGCTTATGTTGATATTGTTGTAGTCCATACCCATTTCTTTCTTGAGCAACTTAGTTGGAGAGAATCTTCATGGAGGAGAAGCCATTTTGAAGACTAATTATGATGTTGCTGGTAGATCATGGAGAGTTAAAGTGATGAATGGAAGATATTTTGAAGATGGATGGGAAGAATTTGCTCTACACAATGATCTACATGTTGGATATTTGTTATTGTTTAGACAAGAAGGTGGCTTAGATTTCCATGTCAAAGTGTTTGATCTCAGTGCCTGTGAGAAACAATACTGTCTTCCCCCAGCTGAACCATTGAATGAAAATGAAGGAGGAACTAGGACAAAGATCATCAAGAAAGAAAATAATGATGGAAACCACAATGATACAAGTAAGTTTTGATCTCTTATGAGTTGGTGTTATGTAATGTTAGAGTCCTAGTTTGTTTGCTGACATGTAAGTAATGTGAAACATAGGTTCATGTAGTGATGCAGATCAACCACAGCATGTTAGGAGGAGTACTGTCAAAGCAAAGGAGGCACCCAATTTTACTAAAACAATACATCACTACAATTTCAGATTTTCTTCCATGGTATCACTGAGATTCCTCTGCAGCCTAACTTTCTTTTGTTGAGATTAAGTTATTTTTATTTATACTATTGGAAAGTTGATATGAGTGATCCTCATGAACCCCATCAGTGATAGCTGAACAGCCATCTCAGAGTGCAAGTTTGAACATATGGCATCAATAAGAATCAAGTTAAAAGGGAACCATTCCTAGATCAAGTAACGCTAAGGGGGAATTCTAATTGGCGAGGAAACGGTTCCACACCCCTCAATCGCCCGTTTCCTCGCCAATTAGACAAGCCCAACGCTAAGACATCATGAAGGTGTCAAAAAAACAAGTCTCTAAAATATTACAAACCGTACTCATCGTCCACAATAATTCCCCAATAAGATACCAATCTCGATAAAGATAGACTGCTCCGATCTGTTGAGCCCCTAAAAAACCCTCGTATTTCTCTCTTTTCACACACACGGCATGAGCATGAACCCTACGCCATAACCTAGGATGGATTATCTTGAGACCACCAACTTGGCCAATCTAATAGGAAACCTTAAAACATCAAACTCAAACCAAATTTTGACAATGAACTTCTCCAAATAGATTTGGAGAATCTGTAGTAATGCTTCAGAGTCTGTCATTCAAGTACTCCAAAATGCTACTTTCGCATGATTTGTTAACTCAATATAATGCGCTGAGTACTAATACTATTATCTTTTATTTATTATTATTGTTTTACTTTATGGGCGCATCCATAGAATTCTTGCAATGTTATTTTGTTATGCAGAATATCCCAATTGCACTTGCTAGGTCCAGTGGTCTTGTGGGAAGGAATCGTTTGGTTACCTTGAAAAATGAAATGGGGAAGTGTTGGCAGGTAACTACTGTGACGTACAAGAACTCCAGCTACCTAAAGGTTTACATTCAAAATGGTTGGCGTGAATTTTCAGATGCTAACAAGTTGAGCACAGGAGATGTGTGTACTTTTGATCTTCTGTCAACAGGGGAAAATGTGGTAATGAAGGTTACCATAAAAAAACATAAGAAATCAAAAATTAGTAACAAGACAAAGAAGAGAGCGACCTTGTATAAGGATTTGGATAGTAAGTAGATAACTTGAAAGTTAATGCATGTATATATACTTTTACTTCATTCTGTGTTTAAATTATTGTTGATAGTGTCAAGCAGTAAGTAAAAGTTAATGCATATATGTAGTTTGCCTGATCATGTGAATGTGAATGTAGGTTTAGATGTTAGCAGTACTCCGAGACTGCATGTTAAGAGGGATAGGGATAAGGAAGGAGTGCCTTGTTTTACCGCCGAAATCAAACCGACCAATTTTAGCCAAAATTTCATGGTGAGACTTTCATGCGTGCAGCCCCAGTAATTTCGGTTGCAGTGTCTACACATCTTTTCTAGCAAGTCAAGCTTCATTGCTTTTAAACACAATAAAGCTAAAGTTCTAGTGTTCTGAAAATAATATATGGTTAATGTTGTCTTGCTATGTATCAGAACATTCCAATGTCATTTGCAAGGTCCAATGGCCTCACAGACAGTGTTTGCATGATTACTCTCATGAATACATCAGGGAGATGTTGGCAGGTGAATTTGAGGTGCAAACAGAGCTCAGGCAATGTTTACATGCGAAGTGGTTGGAGAAAATTCTCAGATGATAATGAGTTGAACATGGGAGATATTTGTACCTTTCGACTCCTATCAACTGGGGAGAATGTGGTGATGGAGGTTACTATAACAAAGCATAAGAAAGACAACGGGTCTTCGGACATGACCAAGAAGAGAGTAACCTTGAAGAATTTAGATAGTAAGTTTGTTTCTTCATTCAGTGTTCAAATTTTGTTTAGTAATGGTCCACATAGCATTTACTTATAATTCACTTATTGCCAATAATTGCGACTCTGCGAATAATTTTTGTTGTTTGTTTGTGATGTCAATCTAGGCTCAAGTGTCGCTGCTTCTCCACTTCTCACTATGGATGCTGAAGAAACACCTTACTTCACTGTGAAACTACACGACCATCACAAATATGTTGTGGTAAGCGTCATCTGCATGTAGTCTTTCTCAAATGCTCATATGACCATGCCTGCATGCCAACGGTAGCCTGGTTGACACCCTTTTTTTAATAAAGTGTGCATACTTGAGACCCTTTCTGATGAAAGTTGAGTAATGCAAATAACATTTTGTGATCAATTATGTTGCGGTGCAGTATGTCCCAATGAACTTTGCCAGATCCAATGGAATACTGAGGAATTGCATGGTCACCCTAAAAAATGGAATGGGGAAATGTTGGCAGCTGAGGATGAGGTACACGGAGAGAAAGTACCGAGTTACCATTCATTGGCATGAATTTTTAGATGCTAACAAGTTGAGCACGGGAGATGTTTGTAATTTTAAGCTCCTGTCAAATGGTAAGAAAGTGGTAATGGACGTTATCATAACAAAGCGTAAGGAAGACCAAAATGAAAACAAAACGAAAAAGAGACTGACATCTGAGGATTTCAATAGTAAGTTTCCTTCATTTCTGTATTCAAATATTGTTTGCTTGAAAGCAATGTTATTACTAGTTTGGATGAAGATAATTTACGTCACTGCCAATCTTGTTTGCTAAGTTAAAAAACAATGACCATTACCTGTAAGGTGTTAATTTATTGTTTGTTCATAATGATGTTGAATTTAGGTTCAAGCAGGGCCGCTACTCCATCTCTGATTAAGAATGCTGAAAGCACACCTCATTTTACTGTCAAACTAAAACGCTATAACATTAGTCAAGTTATCATGGTAAGAGTCCTTGCATGTAATAGACTGCTTGGGTTTCTATTTTACTTACCTGAATTAGATTGATTGTCTATTAAAGTCTAATATAATATATTGAAAATTTTATAAACTTGGGAAAAGTGCACCAAAGTTCAACTTTTTTCAATAATGTATTGAGTAATATTATTGAAAGCAATTATCAATTTTTTGTTGTGTAGCATATCCCAATCGCTTTTGCAGTATCCAACGGTCTTACGGAGAGGAATTGCATGATTGCTCTCATAGACAAAAAGGGGTTACTTTGGCAGGTAAGTTTGGGGTACAAGAAGAGCTACTGGGATGACTCAAGTCAAGTTTACATAGGAGGAGATGGTTGGCGTGAATTCTCAGCAGCAAAAAGGTTGAGGATTGGAGATGTGTGTACATTCGAGCTCATTTCATCTGGAAAGAATGTGGTAATGAAGGCCACTGTCTCCCACACTACTGAAATATGATCAACGCATGCCTGTCTTTGGATCACAATTCCATCAGAGCTAAGTGGTTTTATTTAATATTAGGGTTAGGACTAGCTAGTATCAGAATTGGATTCATAATGAGGTTATCACTTTTGGTAGTTGTTTCAAGGACCAAGATGTTTTTGATTATTCAGGATGTGATTAGACTAAATCCCTTACTTGTTTTTATGTGTTGAAACTTGAAAGTAATGATATTCCAGTTTTTGTATTCAAAAGCCGCTACTTATGTGGGCAATAAAGTTCTTGCTACTAGGAATGAAGCTAAGTTTGCAATAATCGAAAGCATTGAAATATGGCTTGTTATTCTGCTGACGGTGTGAGAGTAGAGAACGTTATTGTTGGAGAATCTGAAGTAAGTAAGAAATCCTCTCTTTTAACTCTGATATCTTTCATTTTTTGTTAGTTATCCGTTATATAATATCCTCTGTTATACAAATATGCATTAAGTTAGTTTAGTGAATTTTTGGGAAGATTTTATCTCTCATTTCCAATTGATTGATAAATATGCATTAAGATTTTATACAAATATGCATTAAGTTAGTTTAGTGAAGTTTAGTGGTGCTGAGAGGTTAATACCAATTGATTGATGTGCAGGCTTTGGTATTTGGAGGGCCGCAATGACTACCAGAAAAGGTTCTTACAAAAGCATTTGCAAGAAAAGGAAGAGAGTAGGTTGGTGCCCTTCTCCTTGCAGATCTCCAAAGGTTGATCTTGACCTTGACGAAATCTCTACTGTGTCATGGTTGTTTATGAGTGATTTTAGATCCAATGACTACTTGGTATGTGTTCTGTATAACGCCTTGCATACCTTCTTCATCGTTATACGATCATTAGGGGATGCTTGTTTTGGTTTCTTAATTTAGTAAGCTATGAACTTCGTTTTTTGCCTTGCGTGCCTTGGATCTTTAAAATGCAGTTCTTCTGGTTGTGTTCTAATCCAAAGTTTGGGATTGTATAATTTGTTATTTGGCAATGACTTGAGTGCCTTCAATCATTCAGGGATCTAAATAACCCCGCTCGTTTTTCTTTCAAAAAAAAAAAAAAAAAAAAAAAAAAAAAACCTCACACAATCACCCAGATTCACATTTGTGAGTTTGGGCTTCGCTTCCTGGAGTTTCTGATTGGCATTGCTCACAAGTCTTTTATGCAAAAGGTTGCTATTACACAATTACAAACTTTGTACTATGCTCTTATGACACTATTCACAAATATGATGTTTCTCAATTCACGCAAAAGGCGGCCACACCTCCGACAAACAAAACCCCATCTACCCCACTAATCATCCCTGGATCGTTCACGGCGAAGATGGCACATCAAGCTCGCTTGCATAGATCAAACTACAAGTGTGAGTAATATTCTGACTGTATTTCTTGATATGATTAATGTGAAGGCTTTCAACCTACTGTTAACTGTTTTAGTCCGTCGATCTGATATGTTGAAGATTTAGAGTCATCTTTGTTTAAAACAAGTGGGAAAAAGAAATAGGATTTATGCTTTCATGTGTTTTGGTGTGGTTTTTATGTGATTTCTGTTTCCGGGCTAAAATGGAGATTGGATCGAGACCGTATCGACCCGAAATTTTTAAAGCTTTATGGATAACATTTTACAAACATGTTTTGTTAAAAAAAACTTGTTGATTTTTTTTTGTCCTTTAACCCCTCCCACTCCATATGTAGTCGGATGAGTTCAATCCTGTGACATAGTGATATCATCTGTCACTGCTCAATCACTGAGCCATCAAAAAAAAAATTTGTTGATTGTGATACCTGTTACATGCGATTTGGTCTCAAAACTCTAGATTTTGCTCACAGTAAGCAATTAAATTGGATCTCAAGGCTCAATAGGAACTTTAGGACTAAATGTATCACTTGCATATACCAATGGGTATAGAAGGTACAGGGGCAAGGGATCCAACTTTATTTGACTTTATTCCAAAGTTAGACGCTATTTGAAAGAGCGCTCTTATTAGCTATAGTGGACGACTAAATTTGATTCGGGACTAAATGTTAAAAAAATTGTAAACAGAAATTCTAAATGTCGAGGAAGTGGGCAAGGAAATGAGCCCATCCCGCCACCTCCCTCCCCTTGCTCATTTCCTCACCATGTAGAACTTCTCAATTGCAAAATATTCTAGACACTTGGCGTCTGGAATTAACTTATTGCGGGTGCTCTTTAACTCAATATTTTTGGTTGATTATAAATGACTCGTGTGTCCCCCATTCGAGAGCTTTGAGATCATGTTCATCTAACAGTAGGCACGTGAATCACATTGTGTGGCATGTTCGCATCGAAGTTTTTTTTGATGTTCAAAAATGGTCCAAGCTTCAAATTTTAATTTTAAAGGACGTATACACTTGGTGCACATTTATTGAGTTTAACAAAGGGTTTACACTTGATGCACGTTTATTGATTTAATATGGCTAAGGCTTGTGATAGGGTTGAATGATCTTTCTTGATTCAATTTTTGGAAAAGTTGGGATTCTGGGATGGATGGACACAAATGATTTCCCAATGTATTTCCACCATCTCTCTCCAGGTCCTTTTCAATGGCACTGCTCTCTCACAAATCAAATCGTTTAGGGGACTCTGACAATTAGGCCCTATTTCCCCCTATATTTTTATCCTGATCGCTAAAGCCCTTTCCCACCTTCTTTGTCGAACATAATCAGAAAACATCATTAAGGGCATTAAAATCAGACGTCACTTACCTCATATTTTTTTGCCGAGCTTCCTTAGTCGAAGCTCGTTCTATCAAAGACTTCCTCAATTAATACTGTCTTGCTTCAGGCCAAAGGGTAAGTTTTGATAAATCTTCAGTCTTCTATAGTTCTAATGTGCATTAGAAACATGCTCAAACTGATCAAAATATTGGGCCAACTTACAATCCCAAAAATAAATACCTTAAATCCCCTCTTATTTTATCCAATAATAAATGCAATGATTTTCAGTTCCTTGTGGACAAAGTTAATGCTTAACTCTCAAGCTGAAAATTTAAAGTTATCTCCCAAGCCGGGAGAACGATCATGATCAAAGCAGTTATCCCAGATACACTATGCAAAGTTCCATTGTTCCTTGCTCCATTTCCAAGAAAATTGATAATCTAGCTCGCAATTTTCGATGGAACGGTGTGGAGGAAGTAAGGTCAAACACATATGCACTTGGGATCTTATCTCTCAACCTCACCTGTTAGGCGGTCTTAATATTCTTAACACCAGGAATAAGAATTTTGCTCTTATGGCAAAAAGTATGTGGCAACTCATTTCTTCACCTTTAATATGTCCGGGTACTTCAACAGAAATAACATATCTAAAATTTCCAACCCCATCCATTGCCTTGTTCGCTTGGAGGGTAATATTACCTATTTAAATAAGACGAAGGACCTGGTGCTTTGGCAAGTTAGATCTGGCACCAATATAGATATTTGGTGAGAATGTTGGGTTAAGCTTGACCTTATTCTCACGAACCGTGTCCTTGATTCTTTTGACCAAGAACTGCCGACCGTCGTCTTTGACTTTTGGATTACTGATCGGGTTCCAATACCACATTGGAACTCATATTTGATCCACTCTCTGTTCCCTGGCCCGGTAGTCAGAGATACTCGGCACATACTAATCAAGCACTCTGACTCCTTTGACGCGCTTATTGGTTACCTAACAAACACGAGATTTTCTCAGTCAGGAATGCAACCAAAACTTTTACTAGTGAAGCTTCTGTCTGTTCTATTTATAGTCCATGTCCGAACACCTTTGAACATAAGCTTCTTAGAGATCTTTGGAGAATTAGTGCTCTTCCATGTGCCCATTTCCTTATCTGGAAGATGACCCATAATATTCTTCCTACTAGATCTAATCTGGTTAGATTGCATACTCCCATTGAGGATCAATGCCATTTTTGTAACAGTTACTTTGAGGACGTTATCCACATTTTCTTATTGTCTGATTATTCAACATCCCTGGTGTATCTTGCCTATTCCAATTGATTGGTTTGCTGAGAGTTTCATCACCCCCTATGTTGCTCTCTTCTTTAATTTTATGTGGAACTCAGCTAAAGCTCACTCGGATGTTAAAAAATAAATGACTTCCCAGTTTGCCACCTTTTTACGCACTATCTAGCGAACTAGGAACAATTGTGTTCAATAATTCCAAACTTTGCCTTAATATGTTTATTGCTGACTTCCAGCATGCATGGAAAGTTTGGCATCACATTTAGTTATTTAGTCCATCAACTCGGACAAACAATCTCATCACCATTCACCACCTGCTTGAAACTGATGTTAAGAAACCTCACCATTGCCACCCTTGTCAATTCTCAAGTAATTTTGATCCTGTCAGGTTTGGTTCCCCTACGGAGTTCCGAAAACACCCGCATTGAGCTTATTAACGCATAGATCCAATTAGCTAGATTTCACAGTCTCAATTACACCGCCGCCCATACCCAACGCTTTCCCTTATCCCCTTACCATGATGTTATAATTGTTACTTGTGATGCTAACTATTTTGCCACTCCCCAACATGGAACTATCGGTGTGTATGCAGTTAATTTACGAGGTGAGGTAGTCAGCCCTATATAGGAACAATACTAAATAGTACAATGGCAAAATATTATGCAGCAGAGGCGATGTTACTTCTCATCCAGGCTAAGCAATGGCAAACAAGTTTAATTTTGGGCAATTCATGGACTCTCATTTTCATTCTAAAAATATAAGGACGGTGACATAGTGGGTGTGATTCCTCTCATCAATAGTATTAGGCGTATGCTTACTATTAAGACTCTTTGGTATTGTAATTTTATTGATCGAGCTCTGAACACTGAAGCTCGTACTCTAGCTACTCCTAAAGACACTAGTATTGTAATATTAAGTCCGACCACAACGACCGAATTCAGTATCTTTCGTGCAAAAAATACTAAATTAGTATTAATACATCTGTTTCAAAAAAAAAAAAAAAAAAAAAAAAAAAAAAGGGTTTTAAGTTTTAACATGGTCCAAATTCCACTAACACACTAATATAGTGTTTATCGGTTACCTGGACACAGTGAGAGATACAAGTGCAGTGAAAGATGTGGGATCCAAAGATGTGAATCTTCTACTGTCAGTAAATCTCTCAGATGGTCCTTGAGCCATGAACCTTTTGCAGAAGAAAATGATTACATTGAGAAATGGGATATAATTTGCCTTGCATGCCCATCTACTTCGAAGAGAAATGCAACAATTAGCAAGCAAGATTGAGAGAGAACGAAGGAAGAGGTGAAGACAGTCCCAAGTGATTCTAATGGAGGAGAAGCCCCACTTCTTTAAGTTCATCTTCCCTGGTTTCAACAAAAAACTGGTTAGTGAGTATATGTCATGCATGCACACTCGCTCAATCTCTATATTTGTTTAGTAAGGGTTCCATACTGACAAATTACTCTGTTTTTCTTGGCTTATGTTGATATTGTTGTAGTCCATTCCCATTTCTTTCTTGAGCAACTTAGTTGGTGAGAATCTTCATGGAGGAGAAGCCATTTTGAAGACTAGTTATGACGTTGCTGGTAGATCATGGAGAGTTAAAGTGATGAATGGAAGATATTTTGAAGATGGATGGGAAGAATTTGCTCTACACAATGATCTACATGTTGGGTATTTGTTATTGTTTAGACAAGAAGGTGGCTTAGATTTCCATGTCAAAGTGTTTGACCTCAGTGCCTGTGAGAAACAACACTGTCTTCCACCAGCTGCACCATTGAATGAAAATGAAGGAGGAACTAGGACAAAGACCATCAAGAAAGAAAATAGTGATGGAAACCACAGTGATACAAGTAAGTCTTGATCTCTTATGTGTTGGTGTTATGTAATGTAAGAGTCCAAGTTTGTTTGCTGACATGAAAATAATGTGAAACATAGGTTCATGTAGTGATGCAGATCAACCACAGCATGTTAGGAGGAGCACTGTCAAAGCAAAGGAGGCACCCAATTTTACTATAACATTACAACACCACAATTTCAAATTATCTTCCATGGTATCACTGAGATTCCTCTGCAGCCTAACTTTCTTATAATGATATGAAAACTTGTTCAAATTGCATCCATAGAAGAATTCTTATAATGTTATTTTGTTGTCCAGAATATCCCAATCGCATTTGCTAGGTCCAATGGTTTTGTGGGGAGCAATAGTAAGGTTACCCTGAAAAATGAAATGGGGAAATGTTGGCAGGTAACTACTGTGACATACAAGAAGAGCTCCGGGCAACTAAGGGTTTACATTCGAAATGGTTGGCGTGAATTTTTAGATGCTAACAAGTTGAGCAGAGGGGATGTGTGTACTTTTGATCTTCTGTCAACAGGGGAGAATGTGGTAATGGAGGTTACCATAAAAAAACAGAAGAAATCAAAAATTAGTTACAGGACAAAGAAGAAAGCGACCTTGTATAAGGATTTGGATAGTAAGTAGATAACTTAAAACTTAATATGTATACATATACTTTTACTTCATTCTGTGTTTAAATTATTGTTGATAGTGTTAAGCAGTGAAGTAAAAGTTAATGCATATATGTAGTTTGCCTGATCATGATCATGATCATGTGAATGTAGGTTTTGATGTTAGCAGTACTCCGAGACTTCATGTTAAGAGGGATATGGAAGAAGTACGTTGTTTTACCACCGAAATCAAAATGACCAATTTTAGCCTAAATTGCATGGTGAGACTTTAATGCATACAGCCCTACTAATTTCTGTTGGTGTATCTATTCCATGTCTTTTTTAGCAAGTTAAGCTTCATTAGTTTTAAACACACTAAAGCTAAAGTTCTTGTTCTCTGGAATAATATATGATTAATGTTGTGTTACTATATATGCAGAGCATTCCATTGCCATTTGCAAGGTCCAATGGCCTCACAAACAGGGTTTGCATGATTACTCTCAAGAATACATTGGGGAGATGTTGGCAGGTGAATTTGAGGTACAAACAGAAGTCAGGCAATGTTTACATACGAAGTGGTTGGAGAAAATTCTCAGATGATAACGAGTTGAGCATTGGAGATATTTGTACCTTTCAACTCCTATCAACTGGGGAGAATGTGGTGATGGAGGTAACTATAACAAAGCATAAGAAAGACGAAGGTTCTTCGGACAAGACCAAGAAGAGAGTAACCTCAAAGAATTTAGATGGTAAGTTTGTTTATTTATTCAGTGATCAAATTTTGTTTAGTAATTGTCTACATAGCATTCACTTATAATTCAATTATTGAGAGTAATTTTGTTGTTTGTTTGTGATATCAATCTAGGATCGAGTCGTGCTGCTTCTCCACTTCTCACTATGAATGCTGGAGAAACACCTTACTTCACTGTGAAGCTACAAGACCGTCACAAATATGGTGTGGTAAGCGTCATCTGCATATAGTCTTTCTCAAATGCTCATATTACTATATGTTACTGATTAATTGTTTTCATATTTCAATTTAGATTCATTTTGTTATCTTCTAATGATTCTTCTTCTTTCTGAATAAAGCATGCTTGACACCCTTTCTGACGAAAGTTGAGTAATGCAAATAACAATTTATGATCGATTATGTTGTTGTGCAGTGTGTTCCAATGAACTTTGCCAGATCCAATGGAATACTGAGGAATTGCTTGGTCACTCTAAAAAATGGAATGGAGAAATGTTGGCAGCTGAGGATGAGGTACACGGAGAGAAATTCCCAAGTTGCCATTTATTGGCGTGAATTTTTAGATGCTAACAAGTTGAGCACGGGAGATATTTGTAATTTTAAGCTCCTGTCAAATGGTAAGAAAGTGGTAATGGATGTTATCATAACAAAGGATAAGAAAGACCAAAATGAAAACAAAACGAAGAAGAGACTGACATCTGAGGATGTAGATAGTAAGTTTCCTTCATCCTGTATTCAATTGTTGTTTTCTTGAAAGCAATGTTATTACTAGTTTGAATGAAGATAATTTACGTCACTGCCAATCTTGTTTGCTAAGTAAAAAAACAATGACCATTGGCCTGTAAGGTGTTAATTTATTGTTTGTTCATAATGATGTTGAATGTAGGTTCAAGGGCCGCTACTCGATCTGTTGTTAAGAACGCTGAAAGCACACCTCATTTTACTGTCAAAATAAAACCCTATAACTTGAGTCGAGCTATTATGGTAAGTGTCCCTTTGCATATTATAGACTGCTTGGGTTTTTATTTTACTGACCTGATTTAGATTGATGGTCTATTAAGTCTAATACAATATAATGAAAGATTTTATAAACTTGGGAAAATAGCACCAAAGTTCAACCGTTTTTCAGTAAGATTTGATCACGTTTTTAGCGATTACTTCAAAGGTTAATTCTGGTTCATGATTAGTAATATTATTAAAAGCAGTTATCAATTTTTTTGTTGTGTAGCATATCCCAATCGCTTTTGCAAGATCCAACGGTCTTGCGTACAGGAATTGCAAGATTGCTCTCATAGACGAAAAGGGGTTACATTGGCAGCAGGTGAGTTTGGGGTACAAGAAGAGCTACCAGAATGACTCAGGAAGTCAAGTTTACATAGGAGGAGGTGTTTGGCGTGAATTCTCAGCAGCAAACAGGTTGAGGATTGGAGATGTGTGTACATTCCAGCTCATTTCATCTGGAAAGAATGTGGTAATGAAGGCCACTGTCTCCCACACTACTGAAATATGATCAACGCATGCCTGTTTTTGGATCACAATTCCATCAGAGCTAAGTGGCTTTATTTAAGATTAGGACTAGCTAGTATTAGAACTGGATTGATAATCAAGTTATCACTTTTGGTAGTTACATATGCAAAACTTGACGTGGCTTACATAAATTTGTATGCTTGGTTAACCTTATGGGAATTGAGATCTCCACTTTTCCAAAATTTTACAATCCTACAAACTTTATACAATCCTACAAAATTTTACGAGACAAAATCGCTTGCATTATTTTGTAAAACTCTTATAATCTTGAATTATACGTTTAACTATTTCATAAACACCTTAAACATCACCACCACTGTCATACCATAACAACCCCTGTCACCGTCACTACTATATGACATCGGGCAGAATAGCGATTATTCTGCAGGCTAGCTTTAATAGACAATTCATAGAAAATAACGCAAGAAAAATCGTCCAAAACACAGAGAAATATCTCTAATATCAATTCAAAATTATCTCTAAAGTCAGTTCACAAGTTAGACTTTATAGCTAAAACTTGTGATTATTAGAATTTTATCAAAAATAACAAATTCTCAATAATCATGCTGAAACAAAATATGTAATAAACGAAATAAATTGTTAAAAATCTGGCCCAAATCGGAGTTAGAATCACTTACTAAACAATAATTGAAATATTACTATAAAAAAATACTAAATTTGTGGATTCTGAAGGAAAAACAGTGGATTTTGGCCTCAAAATATGTGCAACAAGCATAGCTGATTGATCACGACGTGCGCGCCAAATTTTTTTTTTCAAATTGGGGTCGTTTACGCGATTTTGATTCTCGTAGCCAAAGTTATGGTCAAAATACTAAAACGCACTCGAAACTATCAAATTAGAAAAAAAAATATTATGATTTTCTACCGTCCTTGCGCTGATTTGCTAATTCAAGATATCTTAGTGCTAATAACGTGCTATCTGACAGCTCAACATCATCTTACTCGGATCCTCTTACATCACTATAATATAATCACCACAATCAACACTACTTTCATTACTGCCCACGACTATCATTGCTATCAACACCATTACAACTACCATAGCATGACCACCTTCGTACCATTTCCCACACAAAATCTCCAACATAACCTAAAAATGGTATCTTAAAATTAATTTACCCAAATTAAAAGATTTACAGCTTTTAAGCCATACAATTATATTAGCTCTTATCTAAATTATTTGACCAAACCCATAATTTACCTCTACTAATGACATGCTAGTTAGTGTACTACATGGTGACGATGTTGTGACATAACCTAGAGATGTGTATGATTGGTATCTCAAAGCGAATTTACCAAATGTGAACATTTTCAAATTCCTTTTTTATCCCCAATATCAAATCACTTTTGGATAGATTTTTTCATTTTCCCCCCCAATTTCGTTTTTTCCGCCCAAATTTCCATTTCAAAACCCCATTTCAGCTTCTCGTCACATACTTTTTTAATCCAGTAAATACCCCTCAACTCTCTCCCACTCTCTTCTTCATCTCCATTTGCTCGTCTTCTTGGCCTCTCTTGCCGTCCGTACATTCGTTCTCAAATGGCTTCAAGAAAGCGAACGGTTCAAAAGCGGAAGGAGAGTAGTCACGATTCGCCGTCTTCTTTGACCAAATCGAAGAGATTGAAGGCAGAATCTGAGATTTGCAATGGATCTAAAGTGCCGCAGAGCAGACGATGTTCGCCAAGGATAAATAAGAACGAACCGTCGAGTTCTGGTTCATCTCAGCCATCTTTACCGAAAGAAGAGGAAATTGAAATCAAGCTCAGCGAAATACCTTCTTGTTCTGAACATGCACCTGCACCTAAACCTAAACCCTCTTCTTCAGTGAAGAAAGAGGAGACCAATGCAGAGGACTTATCTTCACGGTTCGTTGGAGAACCACTTCCGTCAGATGAAGCTCGGGAACGATGGCCTGAAAGATATGAGCCCAAGAAGGTCCGTATCTCAAACCCTAAGTTAATTTGATCTTATTCTAGGGTTTAGGGTTTAGCTGTTCTCTTTTTGTTTATCTTCTACTTTTTTCATATTTGCATTTTTCTGATTGTTGGTTGTTTTGCAGAATGAAGGTGAAGGAGCGCTGCGTGCTCGATGTCATTACACACAAGCTGAAGTCGATGGCTGCATTCTGAACTTGAACGACGATGTATATGTCACTGTAAGTAATTTACACTAGAAAAGACTCCTCTTTGCTGTGTGTCATGTTGAAATGTTCAGTTTTTAGTAATATAGTCATCTCGGTTTCATGGTTGGTTCTATGATCTGATATTTCACATTGGAATTGGGTGTTGCAATCTAAGTTAAAATGTTGTATAAATTGATAAGTTTAATTGCTGTTTGGCAATTACCAAACAAAGATGCAATTTTTGGATCAAAGATGCTATAGCCATATAGTGAATAGGTTTCCAAATTGTGCATTTACATAACTGTATATCCACATTTTCAAACACAAAGGCAGGATGTCAGATGTGATACTAGTTGAGATATCTTAATAAAAAAAGGTTGGGACAGTTTGACAGTTTTATTTGAGTTTTATAATTTAGAAATTAAAGTTAAGTCTGAAAATTATTTTTGCCAACTGGTGATTACTGAAATATAAACACTAAACTATTTGGCACAAGTTAAAAGGGGGGTTGAATGATACCTGAATGTATCTATTGATGCTCTTTGTAATGTTTGTATCTGTTGGGTTAGTAAAAACCAGCTTGTACAGGGAATCCCCCATTTCCTTCTTATAAGATCATTATGAGATGGAAGGGGAGTTTTGAAAGTTATCTTGGTTTTGTGTGCTTAAACAAGGATTGCAAACAATGTCTTACTCAGATTTTAATTTCACTTCAAATTGTATTGCTAATAAACATGCGAGGAAGAGATGCTCAAGACAGTTGCATGATATATGAATGTTTGTTAATGTGTTGTCACTGAATGTATCTCAAATGCATGCTTTAAGTATCATTTGCTAACCATTCTTTAGAGAGCATTTTGAAGAAATTTCACCACATATCCTTAAGAGGATAAACAACTTGGCATACAAAATTTTAGCAATTAGCTAAATCCTTAATGATGGTCATAATTTATTTATTTATTTATTTATTTTTTATAATTTTGTTTTCAAGTTCTCATCAAAATTATCCCACTGTTTTTAAAAAAAAAAATAACTTTCTATGATTTGTACACCTGTATGATGCATTTTGTTTCGAACATATATATTGGTTTCAAATTTTAAATTGCCATCATATGTATGTGTTTTATTTGACTAGGCCGAAGAAGGAAAGCCTGATTACATTGCAAAAATAGTGGAGTTTTTTGAAGCCGTTGATAAGGAACCATATTTTAAGGCTCGGTGGTTTTACAGAGCTGAAGATACAGTAAATTTTATCACAACCTAAACTTATAATGATTTGAGTAGTAATAATGTATTGATATCTCGTTTTTGAATGCATGCAGGTCATCAAAATGCATTCGAATATCATTGATAAAAAACGTGTCTTTTTCTCTGATGTAATGGATGACAACCCTTTGGATTGTATAGTAGCAAAGATTAAGATCCTCCCAGTGCCTTCAAATGTATGTGTTTGTTTATCATTCATATTGTGCTTATAGTTAACTTGTTGTAATTGTTATAATACTTATTTGCATGTTGGAATGCATAGGTTGATATAGCAAAGGTGGGGGAAATCTCGGAGTGTGACTTCTACTGTAATATGACTTATTCGGTACCTTTTTCAACCATTGCTAACTTGCCCGTTGGTAAGTACAAGTACTTTTGCGTTCAATTTTTCTGTGTGTTTGGCTCATATTTTTCAACAGCAATACAAGGCAAATAATATTTTTATTCTGATACTAACAACTTTCATTCTTTGTTGTGTTAGAATTTGGTATCAAATCGCCAGAATCAACTTCTACCATTTCGAGCGAGGAAAGTTGTGGTGATTGTGGTTCTTCAAAGTCTGATATGTCACTTTTGGACTTATATTGTGGATGTGGTGCTATGTCCACTGGTTTATGTCAAGGTGCAGGCATATCTGGTGTTAATTTGATTACTGTAAGTAATGTAATGTTTACCCATTTATTCTCTTTTACCATCATGATTAGCTATTTATTATTTACATGCATAATATTGACACAGTGTGATGTTTTTCTTAGCGATGGGCTGTGGATATGAATCAAGATGCATGTGACAGTTTCCAATCTAACCACCCTGAAACAAAGGTAGCTTCTATTGATTTATTCACTTTTAAGTTCTAATTTATGTAAATGTAAAATTTGCTTGTGATCAATTTTTTAATTAGAATTTTGATAAATTTTTATTTTTAATTTCAGGTCAGGAATGGAAAGGCCGATGACTTTTTAGCTCTGCTTAAAGAATGGGAGAAATTGTGTGCAAAATTCTCTGTGTTGGGCATACCACGTTCCCAAATTCAAATACCAGGTTCATCTGATGACGAAGAAAATGAAGACTATGTAGATTTAAAAGATGGAGAAGATAGGGAATATGAAGTGGGCAACTTTCTTGACATTTGCTATGGTGATCCTAATAAAATAAAGAAAACTGGGCTGTATTTTAAGGTATTTTCAAATTATACATGATACACATGAACAGTTAAATTATTTTATTTATTATTATTATTATTATTTTTATCTTCCTATTTTCTTTTGTTTGATACAATACAAATAAAAACAATTCACATCTTATCCCCATATCGTCTTTGTACTAGAATTGCCCAGTGATTGTACGAGTCATCCTATCCTATATTCATCTTCCCATAACAATTAGCTTGTTTTTTTCTTTGAAGTTTTCATCTATGGAGTATATGATTAATAAATTATTCTTTGTTGTATTAGTGTACATAAAAGTTTTGCATCCATTACCCTTCATCCTTCACTTATTGATGGTCAGAATTCTACTTTAGGGCACTATACATAGAAAAAGTTATAATGCTAGGAATGTTTTTCGTTGGCATTTCAGTGTGCTCCTCACTGCTGCTTGATTATGCTTGGTCTCTTCAATTTTTTCATGGGAATTTTTGTTTTCACATCATTCTTCACCCTCCCATCTGAACTTGATAAGGTGTCTATTCATTGACTATGTTGCATTAAATTGATGTGCCACCTTATCAAGTTCCCAATCTTTGTGTATGCTCTCAAACATAATACCTAGCCATTGCGATTTTCATTTACAGCCCATAATCAGTAAAGTACCATTATTATTGCAAATGCTAGTTTAGTGTCTCAGCTCGTTTCTCTGGTATGGATATGCCTTAGTGTTCAGTCTGATCTTAGCATTTCATTGTCTTCATAGCAGTAAAATATAGATTCACCATTATAATTAGGTGTAATAACAATGGAAAGCATTAAAATCAACATTCAGATCAATACCAAAGGTAACAAATTGACAACATCACTTTCATGCTATTCAGTTTCAGTTTTATAATCTTTCCTTCAATCTTATTTTTACCTTACTATAAAACTATTCAATATGCATTTTTGGATTAATGGGCATCCAATTTGGATGTTTGGTACACAAGTTTCATCATTGTATTTTCTTTTTGCATACTTGTAATGTTTTTGAATTGTCTTTGTTATATTGACCTAATCCAGTATACACCTTGTATTTACAATCAGTACTAGCCTAGTAGGAATTGAGTGACTCATTTCTTATTTCTTTCTGTTCATTTAATTTTCAATTTAGGTAAGTTGGAAAGGTTTTGGCCCAGATTTCGACAGTTGGGAACCCATTGAGGGTTTGATGTATGTCACTTGCAACTTAACGATTTTGTTTGCTTAAAATTTACCATATATTAATGATTGATTTTTCCCTCAAAGGTTAATGCCATTTCTTTTGTTTATTATTTATTAGGAGTTGCGAAGAAAAGATGAGGGATTTTGTAATTGGTGGTTACAAAACAAACATCTTACCCCTACCAGTAAGTTTTTCATCTATTAGTTTTCTAGTTCCACCTTTCAAGTTGCCTTCACCCTAAACTTCTTATAATGTTATTTTTATTATTTATGTCTTTGATTTTTTTCAAATAATTTATTTTTGTTGTTTGTATAGGGTGATGCCGATATTATCTGTGGTGGACCACCGTGCCAGGGTGTTAGCGGTTTTAACCGTTTTAGGAATACAGAAGCGCCTCTCAAGGATGCTAGGAACAGCCAACTTATCATCTTTATGGACATTGTCGATTTTTTGAAACCAAATTACGTGTTGATGGAAAATGTGGTGGACATGCTGAAGTTTTCTGGTGGCTCTCTTGGAAGATATGCATTGAGTCGGCTTGTAGCAATGAATTATCAGGCGCGATTGGGAATGATGGCAGCTGGTTCTTATGGGCTTCCTCAATATCGGTTGCGTGTGTTTATGTGGGGGGCTTGTCCTGTTATGGTAAGAATATTGGAATATGTAGTATATGTATATCATTAAAGAATGTTTCTAATAGCTTTGTTATTTATTTATTTTTCAGAAATTGCCTCAATATCCATTGCCAACTCATGAAGTTATAAGACGTGGTTTTGTTCCGAATGAGTTTGAGGTATTATAATATACATTTTGTTTATTATATGCCATAATCATACATTTATGCAACTTATTATTTTTTCTAATGCAGTTAAATGCTGTTGTTTATGAGGAAAATCAACCTCACAACTTAGAAGGAACTTTGCGCCTCGGGGATGCAATATCCGATCTTCCTCCTGTGGGTGATTGCATGTTTTTGAATTGATTTTTAATGTTTTCATTTCATTTAGCCTTGTATGACACTGTAAACTCTTTTGTGTTGATAATGGCAGGTGACAAACAGTGAGACTCGAGATGAAATGCCTTATGTCAAAGATGCTAACACGGTATTTCAAAGGCGCATACGGTTAAGAAAAAGTGGTTTGTTTATGATCTTTAACCATTGCGAATTTTTTTTAATCTGTACTTGAATGATGTATGTAATGTACTCAACACAACAGTGTTGAAAGCATCACATTAGAAATAAGTACATAACACACCTTGATACAAAACTTGCCAGTTTCCTGTTCCTTAGCAACTGTTGCAGTCAAACCTGCAGCAGGTGAGTGAGGATTTTCCAGATGTGTAGACAGATCTCGAAACGAGGGTTTTAGTATAACTGCAAAGTAATAAAACTCATTCCTGAGTTGAATGCTTAATCAAAAGTCCTAATTCATGTAGAATATATAACAGGCAAACCTTTCAAAATGTAATCTTTCCTTTGAAGTTCTTTCTAAAGTGCAAAAAAAATTAGTAGTTAGATTCATTTGTTTTAGTTAGAACATGCACTTAAAACGGATAACACACCCATAACGGTTCAGGAGCGTTATAGGTTATAACGGGGTATAACGTGATATAACAAAATATTTTGTTAAATATATTTTTGGACCCACAAAGTATTGATGTATTATAGAGACAGAAATGTAAATCATTTTCATAACATTAAATTCAAAAACATCAAAACATCTTCCCTTTGTGTGATTAGTAGTTAGATTTATAACTAATGTTGTTTTAATTGCACATGTTAGTATTTGACCTAACATGTCTATTTACTTGTGTCATATGTTAAATTTTGTAGAGTTCACGAGGTTTGATTCTGTAATGCAAGAAGGTTATGCAAACACAGAGCTTTATGATCATCGACCATATGAGATGAATGCTGATGATTATGCACGTACTTGTATGATTCCAAAGAGAAAGGTTCTTTTAAGCTTACTTTTTATATATTTATTTTTCTTTGTTATTGTTTTTATCTTGTGGTTGAAAGCCTTATCTTATGCACAATAATCATATTAAAAATTTTCCATTTGTTTTAGGGTGCAAATTTTAGAGACTTACCAGGTGTAGTGGTTGGTGAAGATAACATTGTGCAGTGGGATAAAAATGTTGAGAGAGTATTGCTGCCTTCTGGAAAACAATTGGTAATGCTTTTTAAGCTTGCCAGTTTTTTTTTTCCTGGAATGTAAAATACTAATGTTTGAATTTATATAGATACCTGATTATGCAATGTCATTTGTGAAGGGAAAATCAAAGAAGTAAGTGCTTTCGAGTGACCTATATGATTTTATATATTATAATTAAAGTTTACTAACTTTTAGTTTTGTTGAACTCTTATATATTTTTAAGGCCATTTGGTCGCCTGTGGTGGGATGAGGCTGTTGGAACTGTAGTTACTAGACCTCAACCCCATAACCAGGTTAGACCTTATATGCTAGACTTATTTTTAATATATCTATTCTGAAGATTGCATGCAATCTCATTCTAATATCAAATTTGTTTGTCAGACTCTTCTGCATCCCGAGCAAGACAGAGTTCTCACTCCCCGTGAAAATGCCAGGCTACAAGGCTTTCCTGATTACTACAAGCTTTCTGGTCCTGTTGTTGAGAGGTAACTGACTTCCTCAACATGTCAAAACATCAAATTTTCTATAAATCTTGTATATTCATAGTTTCTTGTTTGATTGGAATTCATCAGTGATTTTATTCAATGGTTTTATAACTGTTAAGCACTCATACCATGATCTTGCACACCCAAAACAAGGCCTGAACTTGACTAGCTAACTGCTTTATATGCTGGCCTATCATCATACCTAGCCATTTCTACATCATACCTAGCCATTTCTACATGCCTACTAAGGATCCAGATCTGCTTCCATCCTGTTTGTACAGTCCTATTTCTATTTTGTTCAGAGTTAGGATCATAATATAAGTAATATGATTATCATCATAGGGAAGCTGCAACACAATAAATTTATTGTGTGGGCAGTGATGGTATTCAACTGCAAACACCCAATGGTTTTCATAATGGCTGCTAAGATTTGAAAACCTTCATTTTTTTCCATCTGAACTGTTTGAATCTGTAAGAAATAGTAGGAAATCAGACTATCCAAAGAGTTTAAAGGCACCAAACTTCATCTGATAAGACATGAACATGACCATAATTGGTAAGCAAAGTCACATTTGAAAACCAAATGGTCTTCTGTTTCAGCAGTAGAAAGAGATAAAGGGCAGGCAGGCACCCTCCACTCTTAAATGATTATCAATTGGATTACTAGTGGTTGGTAAAATACCAATCAAAGTTTTCCATAAAATATTTTGATTCCTTTTGAAATCTTAGCTCTCCATAATAATTTGATTGACACATCTTTTTTTCTTCTTTTTCCAGGTACAAACAAGTCGGCAATGCAGTGGCATTTCCTGCAGCCCGCGCTTTAGGCTATGCACTGGGTATGGCTTACCAAGGGAATGCTGGTGATGAACCTGTATTTAAGCTGCCTCTAAGTTTCCCCTTTTGTTTAGAACGTTCTCCGTCAGTAAGCATAGAGGGAAGATAATGAAAGTTGACAGTTCACATAACAGAATGAACTCAATTTAATCATTTTTTGATGATACTCTAATATGTTTACGACAACCCTATTTTTATGACATTCTTAGGTTTATCTGCTGTATTTTTGTCAGTTTGACCCTCGGTTAACTTAGTAATTATGTCTTTTGAACTTGCAAAATTATAAAGCTTTCTTTTCTTCAGAGGTATGAATCTTGTTTTTATTAGTTTGGCCTTATTAGTATCAGAATCTACATATCATACATGCTAAGTTTACAAGGTCATCCCTATCACTCACACTTGCTTGGTTTTAAATAGACCACATTCCTCTTAAGATCGTAGCCAATGTTGTAGAATTGTTGAGCCATGTTTCCAATGATACCAAATTCTTCATCTTTTGCAGGAAGAAATGCAGCGCAGAGTTTGTCATTCTCTTGAGTAAATGCGCTCCATTTGTCTAAAACCAAGCTTGTACCATCTTTAAAGTTAAATGACATGGTAAAAACCCTCTTAACATCCCTTGCTATGCTTCCCAATGCACATAATCTTTGAGATTTGCCATCACCATCTGGTGCTATCCTTAGCTTAAACCTTTTCAGTTCATTCGATAGTGCAGTCATTGTAGTATTATATGCAGAGTGTGGTAAAAATGAATAATGTGTTCCGCTATCTATAATCATACCTCCATGCCCATTACGTTTCAACTCGAATATCTTTGGATCTATTCCTAGTTTTCTTGATCCAATGCTAATATCTTTGACGAAGAGATAATATTTGCCATCTACAACTTGCATCTGAGTAATACTACCGCTCATAATCGCGCCATTTCCAATAACTAAGTTGCCTTGGTTCCTAGAATCACTAAGATTTGCAATGCAGTACGAGAATCGTAATGAAGATTGGCCTAATTGAGAAACCAAAGAGAAATTATCAGGACCTAGGCCGAGTATACCTGTTGCTTCTCCATGTACATGGTGATAATTTGCAATTCCGCAACCAAACACCACATTTGGAATTTGAAATCTCAGTCCGGTTTTGGACATCGAGCTAAGGACCTCTGTAGAAATATAGCCCTCCGTATATGAACCATCTAAATAGCTCTGATGGTATGTACAAATGTTTCGAAAACAATCTGAAAACTTGATAGCTTTGCAATAAGATCTACATGACAATGAAGCATATGTTGTTGACTTAGTCCGATCATAAATTGGTATATGTTGTTTGTAGCACTCGTTACAAGGCTTGCACTGGGTCCATAGCAGACTGGAACCAGTGTCGAGGATGACATAAATTTCAACTGGAGGTGTTCCAATTGACATCCTTACTAGGAACTCTGCTCCATTGCTATCAGCACATACTTGTCCTTCGATTGCATTAGTAGAAATGTTTGTTTTTTGCTTGGAACTCAAATATGCATAACGAGAAACTGATCTTTTTATACCCAATTCGATTCTATCGTATTGAGACATGTTTGGATTGAAGAATGGCGACGAAGAAGAATCATGATGTATAAGATCAAAAGTAAAGGAATGTGGTTTATCAGTTGTATTAGTGATGGTGGACATGGTGATCATGTCAAATGATGAAATGACCCATAAAACAATGAATGTTAACACAAAGACCTTGTTAAAGGCCATGATCACCAAGCTTGAAGAGAGGTACATGAATTGTGAAGAAGATAACTCGCAAGGATTCAATATATATATATATATATATCTCAAGATTAAAACTAGATTTTGTACACTTTGTATAAGAGAAAATATACTATCAAAGTTTTCGCAAGAATCTATACAAATCTCACTTTATATCTTTAAGAGATTTTCTTAAAAATTTATAGTGGATTCGGATGCTCTAATTTTTTACAATATTGTTCGCTGTAGGCCTAAGGCCCGCACATATTTAAAACATGCTATACCAATGAGATCCAACCTCCCACATATGTAACCCTTTCGTGACCCAGTTAATCTGAGACTATAATATCTAGGTAGCCTGCAAGCCTCTGAACCCGTCCACACATGCTAGCCTGAGAGCCCCCACACATAGTAGCCCATAAGCCTCAGAGCCTGCCAACCTGTTGTAGTGTAGTAAGTTATTTATTTTTGTTGATTAATTTTGGAAACATACTTGTCCCGGAGATGTTCTGGGAATCATCGGTTACTTTTGGTTCCTCCTCCAATTTCTAGTATTCAGTTTTTTTTTTTTTTTTTTTTTTTTGAGAGTTCAAATAGTGCAGAGACTTGGTCATTGAAAATGTGGATGAATACTACTTGGAATTGTTAAATCAATTACTTCAGTCTGAATGATAAAAAAAGTTTCAAATTAGTTAGCTGCCTTTAAATCTGCGACGAATTAATTTCTAGGCAGAAAAGTTTTACTGCATTGTAGAATTGTCGAGCCATGTTTCCATATAGAGAAATCTTCATTTAACAAGAAACATAGGCATAATGTTCATCTCTATCATTCACACCTGCTTGGTTCGAAAGATATCACCTTCCTGTTAAGATCATAGCCAATGTTGTAGAATTGTTGAGCCGTGTTTCCTATGACACCAAACTCTTCATCTTCCGCGGAAACAAATGTAGCGCAGAATCTGTCATTCTCTTGAGTAAACACACTCCATTTATCTAAAACCAAGTTTGTACCATCTTTAAAGTTAAATGCCAAAGTAAATACTCTGTTCACATCCTTTGCTATGCTTCCCAATGCACATAATCTTTTAGATCGGCGAAGATCTGGTACTATCCTTACGTTGAACCTTTTAAGTTCATTTGATAGTGCAGTCATTGTAGTAATATATGCAGCAGGTGGTAAAAATGAATAACGAGTTCCGCTATCTATAATCATACCTCCAGCCCCATTACGTTTCAACTCGAATGTCCTTGGATTTATTCTGAGCCTATGTGATCCAATACTAATATCTTTGACGAAAAGATAATATCTGTTCTCTACAACTTGTATCCTAGTCGTAAAACCACTCATAATCGCGCCACTTTCAAGAACCAAGTTGCCCAGGTTCCTAGGATCACTAAGATTTACAATGCAGTATGAGAAGTGCAATGAAGATTGGCCTAATTGAGAAACCAAAGAAAATCGATTAGGAGCTAGGCCAAGTATCCCTGTATCCTCTCCTTGTACTTCGTTATAATTAACAATTCCGCAACCAAACACCACATTTGGAATTTGAAAGTTCATCCCAGTTATGGACATCGATCTGAGAACATCTGTAGAAACATAACCCTTGCTATAGGAACCATCTGCGTACTCCGTATGGTAGGTAACAAATAACTTGTTAATGATCATGACCACCAAGCTTGAAGAGAAGCACATGAACTGTGAAGAAGATGACTCACAAGTAATCAATCTATATATCTCAAGCTAGATTTTTTTAGGATTTCATTTTTAATACTTCATATAATTCATATTTGAGAGATTTTTAAATGAAAATAAAATATTTTTTCAAGTTTTTCACAAAGAATCAATACAAGTACTACATTACTTTAGATCTTTGAGAGATTGTAGTCAGATTTGTTGAGCACAACATATACTTAGAAGTGAAATTATTGCCTTAAGGTTGCAAAATAGATAGCTATCTTATCAAAAATACTAGGAAACCAGGTTTTAATCAAACATAATCGCACAAAAGTTCATTGGTTCAAATCGAGTTCTTGTTCCTAGTCAATGCCATCATCGTAATGAGATAACAAAGGAAGATAAGAATTCATTTTCATCCATAAACACTATAATGGAACCTCCATATCTCCCCAAAAGATTAATTATCTTGATTGTCAATCCTGATTCAACATAAACATATAACAATTGACAAGTGAGAAAATAAGGTCTCAAGATTGCTTTAACTTAGGCTTAATTATATAACATTCACTATAATCAAGTTTATGGAGTTTTGGACATGTGTTAATTATCCTCATCACAGCATTTACAATGTTTGGAGTCTAAACACCTCTTGAAAACCCTGTATGCACATCCTCGAGTTTTTCAAATCCTAGATCTATCGTTCCATCCGCCGCAAGTCTATCGCTGCATTGTTTTAATTCTAGTTACTTATTTGGAAAATTCATGTCTTAAATGCAAAGTTTTCAGTCGACCAAAACTGAGCAATCTTCCCATTTTCAGAAGTACACTCAGAAAAAATAATGAAGGAAGGAAAGCTCAGACTCACAAGACACAAACAACAAGAGATTGTACTGAAACAAAGAGAGACTACTCATGAAGAAGAAGGAGAGTAGAATAAAGATAACTGAAAAGTATGTCATTTGAAAAATCCATATTTGAATTAGTTTACAATGGTAATAAAGATGGATCAAAATCAAGAACAAATTTGTTAACAACTTCAGATGTTGAATTGAAACCCATCAAATTTGGAAGAGAATGAAGAAAATAAGAGAAACCCAGATCTCATCTCAACTTGAATTACAATGGGTTTTTTCAATTTGATCCAAACTTAGCCTTTCGAACCTATGTATTAAAATCTCCATTTCCCCTGTTACACCCATCCCCTGTTTCGAGCAGAAACAGATCTTCTAATACTGAAGAAAATGGACTATGGGTTTCATAGTTTTTTATCCAAATTTCGCATTTTCAACAGAGTTTCAGCTCAATAATCAGGCATTAGATGACTGATCTTGCCTTCCTCACCAGCAGTAATCCCCTGTTCCGTAACTCTCAACCAAATACAAACTGCAGTAAAGCTAAGAACCAAGCTCAACAACCCACTCCCCAAACCAATCCCAACAATCGCCATTACAGAAATACCTCTATTACTCTGCGGAGGCAAAGGGTATCCGAAAAGATCCTTGTTTCCATCAAACGAGCTTGCATTGAACCTAGGCAAATTCCCACTTCTGCTCCCCAAGTTAGAAGGAACTGGACCTGAAAGCCTATTGTTCGAAACATCGAAACCAGATAGCCTAGCCAGTAGTCCCAGTTGTTGCGGAATCTGACCTGTGAATTCATTGTCGTGTAGATCAATGACATTCAAATAAGCACATAGAGATAACTGCGGAGGGATTGAACCTTCAAGATGGTTTGAAGACAGGTTAAGAACAGCTAGATTGAGCAAGAACTGAAACTGCGGAGGTATGGGACCTGTGAGCTGGTTCGAAGAAAGATCTAAGGTCTGTAAATTTGTGCAGTTTGATAGAAATGGAGAGATTGAGCCAGACAAAGAAAGGTTAGGAAGTGTCAGCTTGTAGATTCGACCATTGTTGCACATTGCACCTTGGAGATTGGAAGTGAATCCAGTACATGGGTTGGCAAAGTTGGGTTTCGTCCAATTTGTTAGACTGTTCTTAGGGTCTTGCAGTGATTGCCTTAGGTTGGATAAACAAGCTTCATCATCTGGATGTGATGAAGCTGGTTCTATATGTGGACATGTTAGTATGAGTACTATTGAAGTAGCTACAAATATGTCTTTGGAAATCCAACTTCTACTACTACTAGCCATTAAATTAAGGGTTGTTTTCAACTTTGTTGAAGAGCAGAGGAGATGAAGAGTAGTTTTGTTGTTGTTGGGAAGATGGGTCTTCTTCTTGTTTGGGAGGGGTGTAAGATAAGGGAGTGATGAAGAGCACTAACTTGGGTTTGGTGTAAAAAAAAAAAAAAACAGGGGAATGCTAATGCTAATGTAGTTTGGGGATGGTGGTGGGACTGTACACCACTCTCAGGGGAAATTAGGAGCAAGAATGGAAGATAGTAATAGTTAGAAACTTAGAATGAGATTATTGTATGCAAAGGTTGTTTGGAGTTTGGGTCATGTTCTTATTTATTGGTTCAACTATTTTTCATTTTATATATATTTAACATGTGCAGTATATGTGTGATTTACGAGTCTTACCAACTAAACTAACATCTATTGATAGTCAGTAAAACCAAATTTTTACAACTAAGTATTGCAATCGGGTGATGTAGCGTAATCTTGAAAAAATGATGAAACCTTCTGTGATGATACCAAGTGTTTATATATATTTTGAAGCTGTAAAAAACCTTCTATGATAATACCACATAATTCTGATTGCAAAACCTGATTTCCTAGCCTTACTCGATCAGAGATACCAATTTGGATTTTGGTTCAGATGCGAAAATACAATCGATTCTAACTCGCGAGTAACATGAGATAATCAACTCTAATTGCTTCCATATATGCATATAAAACATAGTTTGCTATAGCTATAGCTTAGATTATTGTGATCAAAGGGAAAGAAACTAAAAAAGACATTAAGGTTACTTGCTTTTGGGTATTGTAGTCAAATTAAAGATCATTGAATTTCTTTGTTTTGTCACAAGTCACAAGCAAAGAAGGTAGGACATGTTTATCCCCTTCCCTTTCCTTTTCATGTGAACCCTTTTGCAATAAAAGTTCCCATCCAATACTGTGTCTTTGATGCAGCTTCATCAAACTCCTTAAATGCACCAGACTATATATTCTTAAAGTCATGGTTTTTTGCATAGGGAGTTCATGGATCATTTGAGGGTACCATCAATGTGTATCAGATTATAATCCCAATGCAAGGTTCTTTATTGCCAGTTTCAGTTCTTTCAAAAAAAATTCAGCCCCATTTTTATTGGAACATTTCTACGCAATCTCTAAAGAGCACTAATTAGTGTCTAATTCATAAAAAGAGGGATGAAATTGACACTCATGTCGTACTGAACACCCTCCCCAAACACTAACCAAACAAAAGGAATAGAGTGATTCTATGTGTCGAGGGAAAGGGCGAGGAAACCAGCGAGGAAAAGGAGGTGGCGGGGGGTGAATCGTTCACCCCCCTCGAGATGCGCGCGCCAAAAACATCTCGAGGGGGGTGAACGGTTCACCCCCCGCCACCTCCTTTTCCTCGCTGGTTTCCTCACTCTTTCCCTCGACATTTAGAATTTCACAAAGGAATAAGCTTAATATATATTTTTTTCTTTTTCTTTTTACCATTATCAAATACCCTAAACTTTAAGATGAGGTTGGGCCATTCATATGCAGGCTCTTGACTTCAACCTGAGGGTGTGTTTGGTTACATGAAATCCTATGTCATGGAAATTCATGAGGGGACCACTACATTTTAGGCTAAATTAATATATAACTCCACATTTACCATTTGACCACCATTTGATTTTGTGATTAATGGTGGGAATGAAAGTCCCATAAACATGAGAATCCCACACCTTGGCCCCCGAAGGCATGTGATTCTCATGTTCATGGAACTTTCACTCCCACCATTGATCACAAAACCAAATGGTGGAAGTGGAGTGATATTTCAATTTAGCCTAAAATATAGTGGTCCCCTCATAAATTTTCATGATATAGGATTCCATGCAACCAAACACACCCTTAGTGGAAATTCACCATAAACATGTAATGGTTTGAAAAATGATTTTGAAAGTGATTTATGGAGAAGTGAGGAACACATGTGCCTTAAGAGTGGTAGAGGATGTGTGCAAGGCTTAAGTGTTGACTTTATGAAGTCTAACAGAGTCTAGTGAGATGGGACAGTGTCATGCTTGGATGTGACCTCAATGGAGAGTCCATTGATGCTAAGCTTGTTTTGTTTTCATTTGGCAGGTAAAAACTAAAGATGTAAATGGGATTTGATCCATAGTTTTGAGTATTATTTAAATATATCTTTCACTTTTTCAAATCATTATTTAGATAATTATTTTTTAATTATACTATTATTTTGAATTAATATTATAATTACTAATAATAATTTTGTCATTATTTAAATTAAAATTAATAATTATTTTTGTTTATATTAGTATTAATTTGTTTTTAATTATACTATAAATACTTTTTAAATAGTTATTTATCATTATTTAAATTAGTATTAATAATTATTTTTTAATTATACTATTATTTAGATACTTTTGTTTTTATTTATTTTTAATTTAAAAAATTAAATAGAGAGATTATTTGATTAATATATAAGATATAAGGGATGATTAACTTTCTCCTAAATTTAAGGGGATTTTGAGGGAAAAGTTATTTTAGAGAATGGGTTAGAGGATGATTGGAGGAGTTTTTTTTTCTTCAATGGAACTCCTAAAATAACTTTTTGACTATTTTAATGGGGATGATTGGAGATGCTCTAACACCACTAGTTGCATTTTAACACTACCAATATAAACAAAAAACTCTCAATTCTCAATTTTTTTTTTTCTATTCTACTCTGCCGCTCTCAATGGCTTCTCCCCAAAACAACAACAATCACTTTTCCACACTGTCGTCATTGCTCGCCTGCCTAATTTTTATCATTTATTTTCTCTATTTTATTCTCATCAACAACATGTTGCAATAACAGCAGCAACGACCCCCACCTTGTCATCGCTGTAGCCGATTGTGCCCCCTTTTTCCTTCGTTCTTGCTTCGACTTCCGCAATGACAAGCTCCATCATCGTAAAAGTTGGTATGGGAGCGAAAAAGGGGGCAATGGCAGGGCGGCCGACGACAACGAAGTTGTTGCTGTTGCTACTCTTGTTGGTTGTGTTGAGAAGAAAATAGAGGAAGGAAAAAAAGAGAATAAAAAAGTAAGAAAAGAATAGGGGAGAGCATGCGACGGTAGTGCAAAGTGGGGCAACAATGACAGGGACATTGTTGTTCCTGCTTGCTTTCTATTGGAAATATATTGCAGAGGGAGGAGATAAGAGATGAGAAGATGAAGACGCAGGAAAAAAAATAAACTTTTATTGGTGGTACCTTTTAGTAGGTTAAAAAAACAAAAATAAAGAAGATAGGTGATCTCAAAGTGAAAATATAGTGATGTCAAAAGTCAGTCCCTTGTATTGTCAAAGAGTAATAATACTCAAAAGATCTCCCTTTTGACATTTTGGCACCAAAATTTGGAGCTTTGTTGTCCAATGTTCACTTTGAATCTAATTATGAGATTTGCCTCAAACCATGGAGTTTGATTTCGTGAATCCTGGGATCTTCTGCTTAGTGATTGTATTTAAAAATTTTCTTTTCCAAAATTACATGTATTTGTCGAGATGTTTAGACCCTGTAACCCTATGAGCCCATATAGTCAACAAAAGTAGACTTCTTACAATCCGACATAATTAAATAACTAAACAAACATAGTTTTCATAATATTTGTTTATAGTTCATGTGTGAGCCCAACATATAAGATCAAGCACTCACTTCAGAGATGATATTATGTTTTCCTCAACCCCTGTAGTTACCCTTTCAAGAGCAAAGAATAGGTAATGGTTTCAACCTATTAGCTCATTCTCAGATTGGATAGATGACCTAAATCCAAGGTGAGACAAAGGTAGCATCCCCTAATTTTGATCTTGTTGGTCAATGTTGTGCTCTAGAACCATATGCACATATGGGGTTAAGGGGGTGGTGTAGTGTGGGAATCAACTTGGTAAGGGCCCTTATGATCTCCCAACCCCACCAAACCAACACTTCTTATATCAATCCACTATGAACCCAGCTCCTTTTGGCACTCGAACAAAAGCGCCATCAATTCTTCCAATTTAGTGGTGTTTGTCTTTTACTAGTGTTTTGGCAAACAAAGTTGGAAATGTGTACGGGGAGAGAGCATTGATTAGTGTTTGAGGAGAATCTTCAGCACGTCAAGGGTAGAGTTGGCATTCACGTGCTGAACACCTTCAGGTGCATTGATTAGCGTTTGAGAAGGATGTCCAACACATAAAAAATAAAATTGACACTCACACGTTGAACACTCCCAATTACTAACCAGGAACAAGTACCAGAGTTGATTTACTAAATAGAAAGGGAGTCACTATAGAGTAGAAGGGAGTCACTACTATATAGAAAGGGAGTCACTATTGAAAATGTGCTGACATTTCATGAAAATGAGTCACCAGAGTAGGGAAGATGCCTCAAATTTTCTCTCTTTGTTTAATTAGGACATGCAAGGCAAATTACTATAGGTTCACTTAAAAAAAAATAGTTATTGACTAAAGGAGAATAAAGTAGTGTCTAGTTTCAGTAATAGTATTTACCAAAAACACTAAGTTGCGAAGTGATTCACCTTATAGAGATAAATAAAGTAATTCTCCTAGAAACATAGGGAGCTCTCAAGCGCACAGTATACATGCAGGTGAGAAATTGGCATGAGCAATTAGACTTGTACATTACGAGATGTGTGAAGTAGAATAGACTAATCATATTTTGCCAGCATGATGCGATGTAGATGACAAATAAGTGTCAAATGTGTGATGGTTCAGTGGTTAGAGTAGTGACTGATGGTATCACTAGGTCACGGAGTTGATCCCAACCTACGACATCTGGGGTGGGAGGGGTTAAGGGATTAAAATAAAAAAACTAATATTACGCAATACAGAGAGCACCAGTCGCTGAGTATTGATCTGCATAATGAAATTTTTTTCTGTTTTTATTTAATTTATTTTTTGTTTCATATAAATTACAGTGATCTTCCCAGCAAAACCAGTCCCCAAATCTTGACAACATCAACCAGTCAATGTGGTTCTTAGAAGAGGTGGGAAGGGTTTCTTTTTTTAACAGATATCCTTTTTTCATTCTTTTGCCTATGCGTTACAGGGATGACCTTCTAGATCGTAAACTAGGCACCTACATGTTTTTTAGATTGTAGGAAGAACAAACGAATCAACCTGCAGGCTGCGAACCAGTCCAAGCACTAGGGTCGTCATCAAAGCGGTTGCGGTTTTCTTGTATATAGGTTATGCCGGCCCAAATTCCACGGATAAGTAAGATACTCACGAACACTAGACTTCCAAAAGCACAAACTACCTGAAAAAAACGTATATAGTTAGTGAAAAGATAGATCGAAAAGAAAAGCTAACTTTCCAGAACTTCAGGAACCAGGCTAAATAACAATTGAATTAGGGATAGAGAGCTAATAATAGCTGAATTTTTGGCAAGCAAGATGGAGGTTTCTCAGAGATGTATATCGCGTTAAATAGACAACTGAATTTGTGTATGCAGTATTCGCAAGAATCAAATGCATGACAATGCCCAAAGTAAGTCAGATAAAACATGTCAATCAAATTAAAACGTGAAAGATCATGCATTTACTGAGATTCCAAATACCACATATCGATACACATGGAACTACCTCAAGGAATGCCTTTAATACCCACAAGAAGGCCAATATAATGATTCCGTTAACTGAAAATCCCACCTGCAGTTGACCAATAAGCAATTTCAAGTTCGAGAAGATAACATTCGCATGTGTTACTACAGTTGCTTAACAGTAGAAGGAATAGGCAAACCAGGCTGATATACATGGAATTTGATTATGAAAATTTAGTGAACAAATTGTCATAATAGAATAGAATGAGCAACTGGATGAAACACCCAACATAAATGTTCTATTTATCATTTATTGTGAAGATACACGCATTTCGATCTAAACCAACGTATACATTAGGATCTTGTATTAGTCACTAACTTTTGAATTTCTTACAATGTACAAAACAGTGTAGTCAAGGCGATCGTCTAGGCGTGCCTCAAGGCGTTTTTACATAATTCTGCCTCGAAGTGAGGAAATGCGGTGCGGTGAAATAAGGCGTCCGCCTCGCCTCGACGCAGCTGCCTCAGCCAAAAAAATGGTTATAGCCAGTCCAATTGCAGCAAAAAGAGGTTGCAACCCACTTTATAATATGGTTTTATGTTTCTTGGTGTAGTATTTGATCAATTTGGTAAAAAATAAAATAAAATGATTTAAAGTTTTCATTATTTTTTGGAGAAAACATATCATGTTTTGATCAGTTTGTGATCAACATCAATCTTGATTTTTCATAGCATAGTTCATTGATTTTTATGCTTTTGGAATACTAATAGTGATCATACTTGTGAATTTTTACCAACCATTCCAACAATTTCTTCTAACAAATGCTCAATATTATCACGTTTCTATTCTTTTAAGATTATTGATTTTAATAATTAAGTGAATGTTTGCAAGTTACTTGACACTTATGTAGTGCATCTTTTCGCTATGCTATACAACTTTATCATATTTTCATTTCGATTTTAGGTAGTTGTGTCATTTTCTGTACATATTTGCTTATAAATAATACTTATAAAAATGATGATATATATATATATATATATATATATATATTTTTTTTTTTATAAATTTGGGATGTTTAAAAATGATGATATATACTACTAATCAAAATGATGATGTATACTACTACACTGATATGTTTTAATTTATTATAAGAACATCTTTACAAATGTTAAGACCGCCTCACTACATTGAGGCGTCCGCCTACTGGCTAAAAGATAGAACAGTCTTTCCTACTCCAGGCAAGTAGTATGGTACGGATATAGACTATAACTCCAGCCTACTGCTCCATACAGAGTACAAATTCTGGGATTTCACACACTCTAATGGACTATGACGAGCTGAGTAGTGTAGTACTAAAGCCCTGAGTGACTCTTGGTTGTCCTTAGTGATAGACGCAATTACTTTGACTACTCTATTCCTACGAAATGAGGCTATCATTGTAAGTCCTAACAACATAACTCCTACTAAATAGTAGTCTTTTCGTCAATACAGGGGTACTCGTTTAGTACTCATTCCTGTGTGTCTCTTTGGGGCACTCGGTCACTAAAATTATCGTAAGTAATGTAATCACTGATCGTCTGCTATCGCTGGAGAAAATAGATCTTGAGCGACTGATCCGGTAGAACAACTAAAAATAGAAGTATCTCTGGAATCCGACCAGCCATTAATTGCATGGGGGTATTTCCGTCTCTAGAGTAGGGTCTGCAGCTCAAATTAAAGCCATGAAAAAGTAGCTGGCAAATCCTAATGGGAACTAGCTCGATCTGCAGAGTGAGAAGCCTTTGCACCCACTAATTCATGCATTTTCAGGCCCGTCCGCCTCAACGCCTTAACTATAATGGTACAAAAAATTTATCATGCTAAAAAATTGACATGGTTCAGTTAGTTATGGTTCAACTAAGGACAGCACATCATTGTTCCCGTGTGAATCAAATACGTCCCTCCAGTCACTTCTAGATCCAAATCCATGTATCTTAATATTTCAACCTACAAATATTCTAGTCTTTCTAAGGGTTATTGTAGTACACTTCATACCTGTTAAAATCATCTTGCATCCTTTAGGACCTTTACTGCTGCAGAAAACGGGTGTTCATTTTTCCCTCAATCTAATTAGATGGGGACGCGTTGCAAAACATAGCATGTTTTCAAATAATGCAGACCACTAACTAGCTTAATTGGCAAACACCCCCTAAATGTAGACAATATCAGGTAAAGGTTTGCTGAATTGGCAACTGCCCACCAATACAAAAGGAACCCACCAATACAAAAGGAATGATGATTCAATTCTTGCTGTACATTCACAATGACAATGGAAAAAGTTACAGCTTAACAACATTCACAATGAACCTTGGCCGTTTTAGCAACCCTCGTAACATTGTAGAACACAAAATGCTAAATGGGAGTAGCATGACACAATCAATCATAAAGCGTGGCTTCCAATTCCCAGCGCCTAAGTAGAGAGTTCATTATGTGGGCTAAGGATCCTTTATTACTACATGTTAAACCCTTTTTCCTGTAGACCCCACCTATAAAGCTCTTGCAAAAGTATTTGGCTTAGAACACTATTCGAAAAGCGAAACGTCATTTGTGAAAGCACCGTGAGCTAAAATAGAATTCTTCCAAAATTTGCAAGACTTTATTTAATTTATATAAAATATAACACATTTTTAAGTTGATTGCAATTGTTTATAGTAGTTTTTGATTTATGCATATTTGTTAAAGAAAGCATCCACATTCGACCCTTACTTTTAACAAATATACATTAAGATCAACTTAAAAACGTATTATACTTGGTAGGACATTTATATCTAAGCTCCCAATGCCTTCACAGAGAGTGTCTCACCATTCAAAGAGCGTTCAAAGCCAAATGCTTTTGGAAGAGCTTTACAATTAGGGTCCACAAGAGAAGGGGTTTGCATACAGTCATAGAAGTGGGATCATCACGCAACCTCATATGGCATAACCCTTCTCATTTAGCATTTTGTCATCTCAAATGTTATGTGGGTTGCTAAAACCACCACGTCAATAGCGGATGCCTCTAAAGACCTTACCATAAAAATCCTACATACTCATCAATCACCAACTCATAATACACCAAGTGGAAATCAGAAACCTGTTGAATTGAATGAAATAACCATAGATGAATGTCAACAAAGGTGCGCCACCGAAAATGTTGAGAAAGTGACATTCAAATGAAAGCTTAAAGAATTCGGAAGTCACAGGCGCCGAAATGATCGAAAGTAACAGTCGGTGGAAAATTTGTGTTGGATTTTAGTGGAGTCAAAAGTAGCTGCCACTTTTATTGACTTTGTGTATAGGAGAAGCCTATAAATAGAGCCCGAGTTTTTCTTTTTTGATCCATCCAAAAATCTCATCTCATTCATCTTCTCCTCAAAGTGATTAAAAGCTTAGAAAAGTTTGTAAAATTGAGAGTAATTTCTTGGGTGTAATTGGGTTGTGGGTTGTGAGTGTTGTAATTGGGTGAACCACATAAATTGTGTGTTATTTTTTTCGCTTTTATTTCGCAGTCTCATAATCTGGTTAACTGGGAAAATGCATGCTTTTTCCCTAACAACTGGTATCAGAGCGTTGGTCATAATTTCTGACAGTTTTTATTTGGAAATTATTGATTGGTATGAATTTCTACTGGTAAGTACTATTCATGTGGATAGTGGAAATTTAGTCAACAAAGGTGTTCTAATACACTATACACGGCGCGTTTTGCAAGAAAAATCAGAAACAATCCAGAGGTCACCAGATTCGAATGAGAGCAATGGCCGTAGATGAAGGGAAGGTGAAAATTGAAAAGGACATTGGCTTTTGGAAGATGTAGATTAAAGATTATCTGTACCAAAAAAAGCTACATCAACCACTCTCTGGAATGAAACCAGAGGATATGAAGGATGAAGAGTGGGCTCTTCTTGATAAACAAGCTCTCAGAGTTATTCGATTGACGTTATACAACAATGTTGATTTCAATATAACAAAGAAAAAATCACGATTGATCTTATGGCGGCTTTCTCTAGCATGTACGACAAACCATCAGCTTTAACAAAGTTCACTTGATGAGGCAGTTATTCAATTTGCGGATAACGGAAGGCGCATCGATAGCTCAAAATCTGAATGAGCTCAACACAATCACAACCTAGTTGAGTTCAGTGGAAATTGAATTCAATGATGAAGTTCGAGCTTTGATTCTCTAATCATCTCTACTAGATGCTACTGTTACAGCAGCCAGCAGCTCGTCGGGAAGCAACAAATTAAAATTCGATGATGTTCAGGATTCGATATTGAGTGAAGAAATTCAGCAAAGAAAATTCGATGAAGCATCAACCTCCTCAGTTTGCACACGGAGTCTAGAGGGAGAACTTCAGAAAGAAGGGACAAATCTAGGTCGAAAAAAAAAAGATTTTAATTGCAACAACTGCGACAAGAAGGGACACTTAAAAAGGATTGTCGAGCACCGAAGAAAGATACTGGCGCACAAGAATTTGCCAACATATCCAAGGTAGCTGGTGATGCTATGATTCTAGGCATCAACAATCTGATTAAATCATGGATCTTAAATTCAAGGGCATCTTTCTACTCCACCACATGTTGAGAAATTAGGAAGAACTGTCATTGGTGATTTCGGGAAGGTTCATTTGGCTGATGATGAAACCTTGAAGATCATGGGAAAGGGAGACATCGGAATAAAGTTGTCGAGTCGGACTACTTGGAAGCTGAAAGGAGTGAGACATTCCTAGTCTTATAAGGAATTTGATCTCGGTGGGACAGCTTGATAGAGAAGGTTACAATACAACCTTTTCAGGATATGAATGGAAGATTACCAAAGGAGTATTCATCATTGCTCGTGGTAAGAATATTGGTACTCTCTAAGTAACCTCAAACTTAGAAAGTATCATTGTATCATTGCAGTAGCAGATCATGATGGCAAATCAAACCTATGGCACCAAAGACTTGATCATATGAGCGAGAGATGAAGACACTTCAGTCAAAGGGGAAGCTACCGGATCTGAAGAATATAGATGTTGGCCTATGCGAGAATTGTAACTTTGGTAAACAGAAGAGCGTCAGTTTTGCAAAGATGGCAAGACAACTAAGGCAAAAAAGTTAGAGTTGGTTCATACAAATGTATGGGAACCATCTCCGGTTCCATATCTTGCACGCTCACTGTATTATGTCACCTTCATCGATGATTGTACAAGGAAGGAGTGGGTCTATTTCCTAAAGCAAAAATCAGAAGTCTTTGATACCTTAAGAAAATGGAAAGTTATGGTGGAAAGTGAAATTGGTTTGAAAGTCAAACTGTTGAGGTCTGACAATGGAGGAGAGTACAAAAATAGTTGATTCAGAGAATTTTGCACAAACAATGGGATCAAAATGGAGAAAATTGTCCCCATGACACCGCAACATAATCGCATAACAGAGTGCATGAACAAAACTCTGAACGAATGTGCAAGACACATGAGGATACATGTCGGCTTAGTCGAGATGTTCTGGGTTGAAGCCGTCAACACCACGGCTTACCAGATCAACTGTGGGCCCTCAGTTCCTTTGGATGGTGGAATATCAGAGGAAGCTTGAAGCGGAAAAGAGGTAAACCTTTCACACTTGAAAGTGTCTGGCTGTATAAAAATAAACCTGACGGCTAAACTGAAGTAAACCCGAAGTCTAAGAAATTTGTCTTTGTAGGATATGGTGGTGATGAGTTTGGGTACCGACTATGGGATTATAAAAATAAAAAAATCATCAAAAGCGGGAAAAATAACACGCCCAATTTACGTGGTTCACCCAACTTGGGCTACGTCCACGGGCTGCTGGAGATCTTTACTAAAGAGAGAAAAATTACAAGCGTTTACAACACTCACAACTCACAATCCAACCCAATTACACCCAAGAAATTACTCTCAATTTTCTCTATCACACAAACTTTTCTAAGCTTTTAATCACTTTGAGGAGAAGATGAATGGGAAGGGATTTTTGGATGGATCAAAAACGAAGAACCAAGGCTCTATTTATAGGCCTTCTCCTACGCACAAAGTCAATAAAAGCGATAGCTACTTTTGACTCCACCGAAATCCAACACAAAATTTCCAACAAATGTCACTTCGGCCAATTCGACGCCTATGACTTCCAAATTCTTCAAGCTTTCATGTGAATGTCACTTTCTCAACATCTTTCGGTGGCCCACCTTTGTTGACCTTCATCTATGGTTATTTTATTCAACTCAACAAAACCCAACCCCAATGAGCTTTTATTCTCCTTGGGTGGAGGAAACACAAAAGAAACCTTGATTATAGAGGCAGAATACCCAAGTTATGGTAAAAAGAAAATCCCCAATTCGTTAAAGTCAACCTAAAAAAACATAAAATTGGAGAACTCCTAATCTCAATAGTTTCTATTCTGAAAACCCAATGGTCATTGCAATGCCCAACTCCTTACATTTTATTCTTCAATTTACAAGCAACAATATGCAAGCTGATGGGCAACTTCCAAACCTCAACATATACTTTCTTAACCAAAGTATGAGACTCTCACAACTCGAAACCAGAAAATTAATGTCATTCGAAGTTGCCTAATATGCAGTTAGTTAGGTCCATGTCATATATGGTATAGAGCAATCGAGTTCATCACTTTAGCTACTCAAACCACTCCTACAACACAATGCAGCCTGCCTCCTCAAAAAGTTTTGAGTTGAGCACATTAAATTCAGAAGCTTCCCTAAAATGTCTTGATGAAGTTGCCAACATTATAAGACCTCCTAACAACGATTTTTGTAACCAATTCTCCATTACCAATAAAATTTTACACCTTATTGTTTCAACAAAAAACATTTGTGTTCTTGTTGTGGACTCAGAGGTTTCTTTTGCTTCCTTATTCTTCAATCTTCAATCTTCACCATTTATGACTATCATTTCATTGCAATTAGCCAAATCAGTAACAAAACTCCTAATTAAGCTTCTAAAAATTATACTAATTCATCTCAAAATTGAACCTTTTGTCATTCGAACAACCAAAATCACTCAAAAAGCTCTAAATTTCAGACAAAAAGCACAAATACTAACCAATTTGGTGGAGATTGAAACAGGGAGAACCGATCGAACCGCCTTCCGAGCTCTCTTAGAGACCTTTCTGAACACATTTTGAACAAACTGAACTAAAAGATCCAAGCTCCGATCCTCAGCTTCATCTCCATCATCCTCATCATCTGTTTCACCTCCATCCATGAAAATCCCAATACCCCCTTTGCCCCAATTGCGTGACTCGGGCTTAAGATCTCCATCCTGCTCAAAATTCAGCTCAAATTGATAAACCCCATTGAAGATTTCTGGGTTTTATTAATGGAGGATGAAAGGGTAAGAGAGAGAGTACCTGAAAGTAACTGGAGATTCGTCTGGAGGCTTGAAGACGATATGGGGTTCGATGAATTTGGACGGAGATGAAGAAAAGAGAAGCTTTTGGGGGAGATTTGGTTCGAATGGAGAGTGGGGTAAAGGAAGAGAGAGATGTTGAAGCTGCCATTAAAGGCTGGTTTTACAGTTTGGTGTTTTCAAGCAGGTTCACTTGGGTACACTTCGATGGATCTTGACGGGTTAGACCCATGATCTGACCCGACACCAAAGTTTATGTTGGGTTTGGGTATTGGTGGGCATCCCATCCGTGATTCCGAACTCGTTATGCCCCATCCTGATTTTTTTAGGTCATTTTGGGATTGATCAAACTCATTTTGATCCCGTCCTGTCTCGATCTAGAGTGGGATGAGATCGGGATAAAAATTTTCAATCCCGCCTATCCCAAATTTATTTATTTAATAATAATTATTTTTATTTTAAATCAAAATACTCTTCAAAATTAAAGTTTAGGATGTGTTGAAATTAAATCAATGTAAGATGAAATTCTATATGAAATCTAAATGAATTGAATAATTAATTTTAAATGAAATATAATATTTATTTGTTTTCCAAATTTATTTATTTATTTTATATCTATTATTATTTATAATGCAAGTTATATGTATATAAATTTGACATTATTGATGTATGAGTAATGTGAGATAATTTTTTTTGTTATTTTTATTGGAGGACTATTTAGTACGTGCTCATCCCGTCCCGTTTCGATCCCGTTTGAGATGGGACGAGATCGGGATGAAGTTTGTCCCGTCTCGATCCCGAATGAACGGAATGGGATAGGGATGGATCCATCTTGTCCCATCCCGTCCCGTGCCCACCCCTAGGTTTGGGGTTTGACATAATTCAATGGTCATCCACATTGGCATCTGCCGCTACTAGTGGAAGACGAGTGACCTGCTCTTTTTAATGTGAAACAGTAAAAGAAAATGAGAAAACGTGAATAACTAAATTCAGACAGATTCGATAGACAAACAATACTAGAAACAAATTCCAAATATTGTCAAGAAAAAATAGCAACTTCGATTATTTGTATCAATTCATGTGGATTGTTCTGGTCCTAGTTAAGGGATTAGATTTTTGCTCCTAGGTCACTCAATATTTTGAAGAATATTGATGTTATAGGCCTAAATTAACGACTTAGTATTATGATACATGTTTGTTTGGTTGCACAAAATATAGACATGGAAATTGAAATCGTTTTTGTGAATTTGATTCCAATGCCTCCCATAAGTAGTGGAAAAGCAGTATTATGAATAATCGATATCTTATCATTAAATAGACAATCAAACAGTGAAAATTTACGTAACAAGGAAAATTGAATCCATTTTCAAACATAAAAGGTTATTTTCGAGGGAAAAAAGAAAAAGAAGCTAGGGATACAATCAGGTCAATATCAATCGAATGAGCCGATGATAGCTTTAAGTAACCATTTAGATATTTTTTATACCAAATGTCTGTTCCGACAATGAACCAGCAAAGTGCACATTTAGCAACAAAAAACAAAAGTGGTGAATATTAGCCAATTGATAATGACAATTTCCCTCAAACAATTAGGGTTAAAGCTTGCAGATAAAATAGTCCAATCAATCCCATTGAAACATGGACCAAACAAAGGCAGTGTACAGAGTGAAACGCGGGAGGAAATGGGCGAGGGGAGTGTTACGGATCGGGGGGGGGGGGGTTCTTGCGCAGGAAGCACAGGAGGATGTTCTGTGCACAGAGGCCTTTCTCCTGTGCGCAAGAGCCCCCTCCCTCCAATCCGAGTGTTACCGCTCTTTCCTCAAAATTCGTGAAAACACGCATTTCAAAGGAAATGAAGGATCACACCCCCTCTCCCTCACCCATTCGGACGTTCCCTCGACATTTAGGAAAAGTGGTACAGAATATAAGAACCTTTAAACACATAAACAAGGTAAACTCTATGATGATGAACAGAGAGGAGGAGAGTGTGGAGGTTTGTTGTGCAATTTCTAAGAAAATGACACAAGGTAACAAAAGAGAATCACAAAAGAAAGAGGTGACTCTTATGTCCTGGAGATATCTTATAAAGTTTATGTACCTTTTTATTGTGACCCACCCTTTGCTTCAATAAAAATCCTCCCTTCACTTTTCCATTAAAAGGGTGGTCACTGTTAATCCTCAACAAGCACAACCCTAAGGACTAATGATCATTGGTTATGAGCTGATCTCTTCGTCGTATGGTGCATTTTCACTCATCGCTCGCTCAATTACAATAAGTACGACTTTCGAAAGAAAATTAGCACCATAAATGAATATTATGTGCACTTCCAATGTCTTAAGTTTTTAGAGTAAGTCCTTGAAGATTCACTTAAACTTGGAAAGCGAACAAAAAAATACATGAAGTATGAATCCATCGTTGCCACAACAAAAAGAATGGTAACTTTCAATTTACCTCATCCTCATAAATAACATGGTTCACCTTTACCCAGCGATTGTGATTGAGTGTCATAGTAAAGAGACTAGAATTAGCCCTAAGTTTTGGTTAAGCATCTTACGTGTCTGTTTCGAAAAGAATTGTTTCTTTTTAAGAAATTGTATTTGAGACGTCTTTATTTTTCATTAATATAAAGGTTTAGAAATCCTTAAAACCCTACTTGCTTTAAAAAAAAAAAAAATTAAGAATTAGGGCACTCCTATTGAAAGGGTGTCACCCTTTATGTTTATGTCAATTATCAAGATACCAGGAGATCATCCTCATAAACTCACAAAAAGGCCTTCTTCCCATTTTGAAAGAATTAGGGTTACAAAATTGAGCTTCATTTAGTTGCTCTTCTTCCCTTGGATAAAACCCTAGTAAAAGTTGTAAGCATTCAACTCAAACCCAACTTTGACAACTACTAGGGCAAGTATCACAAAATTGCTAAAAACTAATCTAACTTTTGCAGAAAGGGTACACTAACAAATTGGGGCACTAATCAGGTGTACAACACACCCTTACAAGAACCAGGTACCCTCTGCACAAACAAGAAGAATCATAATTAAAGGCACATTGTAATGATTTAGGGACAAAATATGTGCCCTGAAAAATAAAATCTCAATTTTAGAATCTTTTTATCTGTTTGCAGATATGCATGAAAAGTTCATACACTCAGAGAAGACAAACTGAACAACTGCCCTTTTATTGAACTACAAGCTTGGCTTTGAAGACATGAAATGTAAACCCACTCAAGTACTAACAATTTGTCTGCTATAATCTCTTATCAATCATCTCGCATACACTAACCTATTCAACAAAATACCAATAGGGAAACAATCAATCGCTCTCTCAAACATGTCGACTGAACTATACACACCGCGTCTATTGAGTCACCTTCTTCTGCTAAAATTCGAAGAACAAACTGTTAGGAGCTGCGAACTATACAACTCTCGAAGAATTATTTGTTCCTTTTCACTCCCTGTTTTGGGTTTGTATTAACCATTATGGAAAAACAGTGCAACCAAACGACCGAGGTGTGTCAACAGCTCCTAGTTAGAAATAAATCGTTTTACCCAGGGAATTCTATAGCTCGACTTTCATGTTACCTGCTGCAAAATTAGAGTGAATTAGGATTTTTCAATCTACTAATCATACTCGAAAGTGATTTCATTTGACTTCCGTGAATTTCGCCTTACCATTTAGTCCTAAACTTTCAAGAGCTTGGTTGGATAAGAAGTTCATCTGTAAAACATTTTGGAGGTCATCATCCCACGTGCCTTGCATCTGCAAATAAATTCAAATTGTACAATTAGCTACGGAAAATATGAATCCAGGATTTTTCGGAAGTAGATGAATTCTTAACTAACCTGTGGAAAATGGGGTACATGGGAATTCGTTGTTTGGAGAGCTTGCAGTGGCCTGTGTGGGGCCATATTAGGTTGATGGGAAGAACTCATTCCTGAACCAAATCCAAGAAGAGCTGAACCTTCGCCTCTTGAATTAAGAACCTACAATTGATTTATAAAGATAAATTAAATTGAGGCTCCAAATAGATAACAATCAAACGTTATTATTTAATCCATGAATGACTAAAATATCTTACTTCTTTGGATAGAATCCGATCTATATCGATGTTCAAGTCTGGATTGACAGTGGCAAGTTTCATAGATAAAAACTGCAAAAGCAAAGCATCCAAACCATCACACACCAAATTAACATAAAACCAACCAACCATTCAATTACACTTGTGCCCAACTGCCGACAGTCTACACACCGCTAATGTGTCCCGACACACTGATATTCTACATAAATCACAAGACATGTGCATTCATTACTTTGAAATTTCATACCTCAACTTGTCGTTGGAGAGATTGCACGTAGTTGATAATCTCATCAAGCATTAATGCCTTTCCAGTAATCTGCAATAGTTAATAGCATTAACAGAAACCAATAGCAATTCCAATGTAACAGTTGATACTAAAAAGTTGAACTTTTTTTTGTACCTTATTGCATCCCGGAACAAGATCCTGAAGAAACCTCATGCGCTGGCTAATTTTTTCTCTTCTCACCTACAAGTCAGTGACAACTCTAAGATCAAATTCACAGAATAGAGATGAGCTAATACGATATATAAAGAGCAATACAACTTGCCCTTTCCGCAAGGCTGTGGCTATTAGTAGCCTGGCCTCTTCGTGCTCTAACATGAATGTAATCTTCTTTCGAAGATTCTCCGTTCTGGGAACTGTCCTTGGTTTGTTTACCACGTGAAGTTGCTCCTGAATTTTTCCCAGTTTTCTGTTTCTTCTCATTCTGCTCTTTCAATCCCTCAGTGGATTCTTGTGAAAGTTCCTTTTGTTGTTCTGTCTCCATATTCTATTATGAAGAAAAAATTAATATTATTCATTGGGTGTGAAAAATGATAAGAAACAACAAGGTTTCCTATTTCCTTATCACTTGTAATTAACATCATAAGAAACACAACTAAGGTCACCTGAATTGAATCAAATGGAGATTGAACAATACAAACAAGTAACTAACATTAAAAGAAATGACACTGAAGTTACCTGAACTGAATTATATTGAGATTGACTGATGCCAGAAAGATGTTCAGCTACCCTTTTCCTTTTCTTATCATCGGGTGACAATCCACTACCACTACCCCCATCATCCGGGATATCGCCTTGAAGTATTGCACCATGATCATCAACCTTGGTGGAATTCTTGTTGGCAATACCCTCTCTCAAAGCATGAGCCATCTGATCATATTCAGAGAGACCAAACGAACTAATCATGGCCGAAAAGCTGCCACTGCCAAAGCTTGAAATCTTTGGTGGAAGATCACCAAGACTCGAATCTGATTGATACCTCATTAGGTGAGAAGCATTACTGGTTCCTTGGCTTTCCATTATACCAACATTATAAGGAATGGCAATTGAATTGTGGGAATCCATTGAAGAAGCTTTCAAATCCACATTCTGTGATAGTGAAGCCAGTGGATCCCAATCAGGACCAAAGACTGAGTTCGGTGTTGAACTCATTGAAGTTGTTGCTACAAACTTATCAGGCTGTGAGGATGCAAACATCCCCGAATTCGGGTTCCTCTGTTGAAACCCCAAATTGCCAATATCTTCACCATCCATTGAATCTCCAAAGCTTCAAAAAGCAATCTGCCTAATTCAACAACAAACCCAAAACCAAGAATTGCAAGTGAAATTGCTATTTAATGCAAAAGATAAGAAGCTCTCTCACTAAAGCTAAAGGAGGGTTTGACTAAAGATAGTAGGTAATTTTCTTGCAAGACTCAACAAGGAACCAAGTAAACTTGGCAGCTTTATATAACAAGCAAGAGGAAGTAAAGCAAAAGAAACCAACTCAGTTGCAGCATCCAATACACTGAAACAACAAAAAGCAAAAAAATCCAACGTACTAAGCATATAATCTTACACACCAGCTATACTTACCCTCCTCTGCTTTCTGAAACCCTAATATCAAATCTAAAGACCTCCACAGACAAGAAAAGTGAACCTTTCATCAGAGCATAAAGGAGTTAAGAATGACAATAGTTAACAGCTCACCAATCTTAAACATGAAAAGAAAGCAGATTCCCTTTTGTTATTTTCATCCAAAACACAACAATTATAGCTAAATTAGCAATACCCATTCCTCAATTAATCATCATTTTGATCTAAAATGCAATTATGAACAACACCCATTACTCAATTAATCATCCAAAAAATCAAACTTGAAATCACAAACAGAACAACATTGTCTCTCCTCTATAGAGAAAACCCTAGTTAAGTAAAACATGGTGTAGACAAGCTTCAAATGCAATACCCTTTACTTCCCCCCTCCCCACCGAATCAAGAAAAAAAAAGGGAAACAGCATATACCCATTATAGATTTCCCAAATGGGTATCAACATACACACCAACAACTTGGAAAATTCTGTCTGCAATTACAACAGCAAGTAAAAGTACTCACCAACACAGAACCCCCCCAAAGTTTCAGCTGCTTCCACCACCACCCCTCAGTAGCCTTAAATCAGGTAATGCAACCAACACCACTCAATGGGTATTTTCAGAAAACAGTAACAAAAAAATTGCCGACCATACTCAATGAAGATTATTGTGATTTGTTGTACAAGTTATAAAGAACACGCAACAAATTGACTGAAGAGAGAGAGAGAGAGAGTTCTCAACATTGCTCACCTTCTCAAATTAACAAATGATGGTTTTTTAAATGACCTGATTAACCACTACTGCCAACTGCTCCTCTCTCTCACTTACTTCTTGGTAAGTACAGTAAATTATTATTTCAGACCAAAATCTTTCATCATCATCTTTGATTGGCTTTTTTAGTAAAATAATTTTTTTTGGGGGTCTGAAATTGTTGAAAAAAAAAAAAAAAAAATTGTTCTTGTTCTTCTCTTGAATCCCAAGTTTTGCTTGATTTCCTTTACTGACACATTTTTGCCAACTATTCTAACAGACCTCTTGCTGTTGTACACTCAATTTTTTCTGCCACCTAATCCATTTTTTGAGTAAACTTGGAAATCAATTGTCAAGAATGGGAAATTTCTTGGAAGCCTGATTTGAAAGGATTGTTTTATATTTGGATGGGTGATTTTTATGTGATCGGACCAATTTTATCAATTTCCAACTTTTCAAAATCCATAAAAAAAAATGTTTGATAATGTAAATCACCCTTCCAAATATAAATTAGGGTTCGTTTGTTTACTCGATGGAATGAGAATGAGAATGGTAATAGAAATGATAATGGTAATGGGAATGAGAATGGTAATGCGAATATGTATGTTTGATATACTTTTAAAATGGTAAAGGTGGTAATGTAAAATTTATTTCCAAAAATACCCTCACTTAGTTAAAATGGGGGAGGGTGAGGAGGATAAAAATGGTCATTATTTAACTTTGAGCATTACAATAGGAATGATAGGGAAGGTAGGAATGACCATTACAACCAAATCTGTAATGGGAATGACCATTACGATGATTTTATGTGATACCAAACGCAGAAATGCCTTTGACCCATTACATTATAATGATCAAACCATTACATTACGACAGTCAATAGGCTAACCAAACACGCCCTTAGTGCTCTCGAAGAAGCTCGGAAAATTGGGGTTTCATGATTTTGTAACGGGGTATCTATCTAATTATTATATATTATTAATTAAATAGTATTTATGGTTTGCTTTATTTCTTTTTCTTTGGCAATGGAATCTTATTATGAATTATTATTTTTAATTTACGTCCTTGTACGGTTTCCAGCTGTGAATGTTTGCCAGCTCAATCAAAGCTATCTATAAATGTGGTCAACATACGAGATTTTGATGGTCAATATCTCGTTAGGTGTTATGACGGCTGTATTTACAGATCTCCCCGTTTTAACGGCTAAATTTGAGAAAATAAGGTGGGTGCACAGAGTGATTTTGTTGCTGCCACTATCGGATTTTTATTCGATGGTGGTTTTGATGGGATATTCATGGACTATATCCATTGAAAATCCCTTTACTTCAATTCATCAATCAAATAATTTCATTATTTTGAATTTTATTAGACCATACAAATTAGTCGTGATCGAGGCCATGCCTATCGAATTTCGATATGAGTTGATTTGATATGAATTGATCTTGGATTTTTGTTTCTAACACACCCAAAGTTTACTTCAATAACATCAAACAACTATTAGATACGAATAAAAACTGGTAATGTAATTATATTAATAGAAACTTCAATATAGAAATTTATAATTTGACTAAAGCAATTGAACTACAATACTGTAATATATTGCATTAATATATGCCAACTAGCTTTAAAATAAAAAGGAACTCTAAATGTCGAGGAAGCCAGCGAGGAAATCAACAAGGTTTGGCGAGAGGGAAGGTGGGGATCGTCCATCTCTCTTGAGATGTGCGCATGAAAAATACCGACACACATTCCAAGAGAGATGGACGGCCCACACTCTCCCTCTCTCCTTTCCTCGCCCATTTCCTCGCTGACTAGAATCACTAAAAAAATCACCCAAAGTTACACAATATAAACTTAAACAATGTTCTTATTTTTTTAATGATTTTTTACCCTAACAAATTTAGTGTTTAATTTTATACATAACTTAAATCTTTAATAATTTTAAAGTAGATGTTTTTATTTTTAAAGGAAAACACGGTTTTTTAAGGATTTGAAACTTATTTATGATATCATCCGTTACAAGTCATTGATTGAATTAAATACCTATTGGCCTTTAACTTGCGCACTTAGCTGAGTGAGTTCTTCGGCAATTTTGAATGGGGTTTTGATCCTGGTTGAAAATTTTCACGCGGTATGTGCTGTGTTGAGTGCTACATATGAAATAACAGTGCAAAGTTGTATGTAAATGGCAATAAGGGCAGCAGAGAGTGCCAGACGATGCAGTGGACTTGTTATCTTCAAAATCACTGGCAAGATCTAACAATGATATTGATTTCCTTATATTTTCTACTCCCCCTGTTTTAAGGATAAGATATTATTTTTCAAAGTGTAAGTGTAGAAGACTATAAGGATATGATGGTATCGAGTTGACCATGTATGTGTCAGCCTCCAAAAAGACTTGTACACAAGATTTAGATTAGAACTAATTAGATTATTCAATAAATATATGTTTAGCATAAGTTAATAAATCGTCGAAGACTTAGACCTTTAAAATATAGGGTTTTAAATGCTGGTAGACTTAAACCTTCAATAAATATTTGTGAGTGGTGTGGTTTGCTAGCATTTTACTTAGGTTGTGTTTGTTTAAAGAAAAAAATATATATTTAATTTTTTTGTAAATGTTGAGCTAGATCATAGGCAAATTTCATGCAATAAAACTATATATCTAATCAAAGGCCCACAGAAGAGACAATTGTTGCAACTTGAGTCCAACCCATGGAATTGAACTTGAGGGCCCATCACCAAAATACCAACTACCAAATGCCTACCTATCAAGGGCGCATATAATTGAACTTGAGGGCCATCCCGGGTTAAGTAGATTTTTACTGTTTGGTTGTCTATTTACTAAGAGTAAATTAATTTTTTTTATAAAATTGGTATTTTCATTATTAATAGAAATCCAAGTCTAAGGGTAGGCTTCAGAATCGAAATTCACAAAAATAGTTTCAATTTCCATTATGTTTTTTATGCAACCAAACCTACCCTTATTTATTATTATTTGTTTGCCGGTATGGCGCTTAAGACTGAATCTCACCACCATGGTGCGGACTATTTGGACTTGAGCTAACGAATGTCGAAACTCAGTAGCAAGTAGTCACTGCATTTGAAATACATAAAAGTTTAATATTTTATAAACAATTATTAAATCCAAATTTTTTTTTATTTGGAAGGTGAGCAGGGTTTTTAAAGATTTCAAAACCTATCAACAGAGCGACCTATAGGTTAACACCCTTAAAAAAGTAACAATGCCGAAAGTAGGATTCGAAGTTAGGACGTGGAGAACAAACCCACACAGCCCTAACCACATAATACCATTGGCCTCAAATCCAAACTTACCAAACCGCATAAACCTAATATAGGAAAAATTCTAGAGCCCCTAATCCCCGAGCGTTGATTTGTGATTGGGTTGGTGGATCGCATGTGATCAGACCAACTCTACCCCTTTCGAACTTCTCCAAATTCATGGAAAGAATAGTAGAGTAATGGTTCGATTACGTGCAAACCACCCTCTTAATCACAAATCAATACTCTTGTGACAAATTTCGTAGAAGCTCTGATATATGTCTGGTCATTGCTGATGAGTCCTTTGTCACCAACTCCAACATTTCCATTACTAGGTTGTGTTCTCTATGGCACGCATCAAAATGGCTTTAAAATGATTGTGATCAGCCAAGCTACAAGTCCCACAACACACATTGAGTTTGATGCGAGTAATTGAGAGTTGAATTTCATGAATACAAATACATAACAAGCATGCATGATGGTTTCGTTTCCTTAAACAAGTTAGCTTTGTCACTTCCCTTTAAAGAACCAAATTCATCATTACTTCATCCCCACGCCTCCTTGCATTCATCAAGTTTATGGAACTTGGGATTTGCTTTTAACTTTATTCCTCATTTTAATCCAAAGTTTATCACTTTGTTAAATGAGTGACGTTAGGATATCAGGTTTTTGTAACTAGGATAATTTGGCATCATCAAAAAGGTTTTTTTTACAATTTCTAGATATATATAATGAGGATTTTATCATTCTTTCAAGATCACGCCATATTACCCTAATTGTGAAAACCTAGTTTGCTAGTATTTTCATTGTTGAATACTATTCTCATTGATGAACCCTAAGCGCGAAGGTGTACGTTTCTGTCATCCGATTAACTCATCACATACATCTAAGAACATCCGATGGTGGAAACCCGTGTCCTTACAAAGTGTATACTAATGAAATCGATACGTTTATTGAATTAAAAAAAAAACCATTTTAATGTAACCAATATTAAATACAAAAGCTTAGTGTTTAGAACACTTAAAAAAGTAGGTTTATTAAATTCCAAAGGAAGGTTGAAGGGAAACACTTTTGCAGAAAGAGTTCTCCCCCAAAAGCCTAAAGATTGCATGAGTTTATGAACTTAGAACTTGTCATCATTTTGCATCTAGGTGAGTTAATGTGTTTTTAAAGTTTTTGATGAATCAAATCTTCATCAATTGTTTGCACTTTGGACCACAACAACTTTTTGGTGTTGTGCCAAGAACAATGCCATGCTTCCAATGGTTGTGGTGTTGATGATGATAGATCTCTCTTTTGATATAGTTTGATTATTTGGACCGATAAACTATTACATGGTCATTATCCAAGTGATCGATTACTGAAGTTCTGCACATGTATTGTTTCGATAAAAATTGAATTTGTATTGCTACTGATTTGATTAAAATATCAAAATGAGAAATAAAAAAAATTTTAAAAAAAAAAACATAAAATTTGTGTGTAATTCTTGTAGGATGGTGCTGATTATGGGCCTTTTCTGGGCCTTTAATTTTCTGATACGTTGGGCAGCAAATGTGGATGAAAATTTTGTGTTACGACCGTATGCATGGCTCACCGATGTAATCTGGGCAAGAAAATGGTTATAATGTAGTATGTTACATGATAAAGTTGTTCATTTTTCTTTCAAAGCTTCCCGCCAACATAGAGTCACCCTTGATGCTAGGATTGCTTAATACTTGGGCCTTTTTTTTATATGGTTTTTGGTTTGTGGAACGAAAATGGGCCTAAATGATTATCCAATGCTATTGAACCCGTCTGACGGGAATCTTTTGTTGGGCCAAACTAACCTTCGTAAAATAGCCCAAAATATTCATTCTGTCAAGCCTGTTCGATTTCAACATAGGAGATGCCAAAAGTAAAATTCGAGAAAACGAATCAATTGTATGAGAAATACTTTAAGAAGCATGGAATGTATTTGCACCATCACCATCTTTGAATAAATGATACGGTAGCACCATGAATAACGCATAACAGAGCAACGCCCAACATTCCGGCAACTACACTTCTTTTTATTGACAATATGGTATGTAGGGTGTCCATAGTCTCACGTCTTGGAGATGTGGCTTGATTTGAGCATGCAAATTAGACTTACATTGGTTAAGCTCAAGGAATCACATTGTGTTCAAACTTCACACACATGCAACCAATGTTGAAGTTCAGAAATTCACTTGATACATATTTATACGCTATAATCTCGTGTGCACTCTGTGAGGTGGTGGTGTTCAAGAGCTTCGCATACAACATAATTGACATTCTAACACACATAGAAGTGGCTTTTAAGTTGTACATTTCGACAGTCATAACCTTGACAATGTAAAAAAGGTTATTCAACAACAAGTACTTTGCTATAAGATATTCTTGGGGTGCTCTAGCTCCTCGAAAGTCTTAAGAACAATCAGTGATATGATAGCAGTAAATTAAGACTACGAGGTCTAATCAGAATCAGATTACAAAGTTCAACTCAGTTTGATCAGACACCCACCAAGCCACCCTCTACTCTGTCCTAGTGAGAGTCTTTATCTCATCTGATCACATGTATCATGTCATATCTTTTATTACGCTAGTCTAAGTACTGGGGTCTTCTCATGGTGACTTGCTGATACAATGAATAAAATACTGAATTTAAGGGGAACATGGTCAAAATATACTTATGTTACTCGTTCCATCCTCGACCCCTAGAATTTCCATAGCTTAGATAGATAGATAAATAATTTTTTTTTATTCTCTGGACATGCTCGAACGTTGGTTAGATTGATCTCATATAAAGGTCACTTAATATTATCATCGCTTTCATTACGCATAAAGATTTATTGTCGCTTTCGATTCATTGCCTTCACTTTACATAAAAACTTATTTTTCTTCATTCCGATTCAATCAATTTAAACAATTGCATTCAATACTCAAAAATTTATCAACAACATAACATAGCACATATATTTTTAATAATCGAACAAAAACTCTCAAGTGATCAATCTCGAACTCGCAGTCTCTCCCACCACGGAGAGTGGATGTTAGATAGACAAATGAGTAAGTTTAAGTATTCATTTTTAAGTTAAGTTTGGATTTTCTTACGCTTTTACTTATTTTTTTTTAAATCACAATCACACAGATATTATTTATTATTTATAGAAAAGCTAAAACTGTAAAACACTTAAAATTTGGAAAAAAAAAAAAAAATTTATTGACTGCCAACCCTAATTGGCTAGAATCGTTGTAAGATAGATAGATAGACATGCAAGAGAGAGAGAGAGGAATATACAGAGTACTGCATGCGGCAGTAGTCTGATATGGTGCATGTATATGTAAGCCTAGTCTACTATATAGTACTATATATGGCTTTACTTGCATGGACCAAAAAATATAGGTGGGAGAGCAACCTAACCAATCACGAGCATCGGCTTACTAGATTCTCTACTAGATCTTCGACGTTGACATATCTGAAATCTGACGATGAACCTATCAGCTTTATTTTATTTCATTCATGCCGTCCATCCTATTTTTTCTCTTCTTGCAGAAGGATGGCTGGCTATCTCTATCTATCTCTTGTCTCTGTTAGACAGACAAATTATTCGGAGGAGGGAAATATCCTTAGATGCCGACAATGGAAAGGCATTAAAATAACGAAAGACTTGTAGTAAATGAAATCACAAAATTAAGACTAATGTTCAATCTTTGCGAGCCATATTTGAATAGGAAAGGGTTAAAGGATTCAAAAAAATATATATATACTTATATGTTGAAGGAACCCTTTTTGTGCTTTCGCTTCGAGACAACAAAGATCACAGTCCAACAAATGCCATCCCATGCAAATTTATCAATGGCAGTGCCATGCATTTTGAATCTTTCATTGGAGTGACACTACCATCAAACATTTCATCTACATTTTCTGGTCCCCCAAACATGAACATTCATTATTTTGGTCCTTATTGATCAAATTTTAACCAGCACAATATTTTTTTGTACACATTGGAATGATGAGTATCCCTACTTAGTTTGTTATTACTTGAGCTGCACAACATTGAATTATTTTCTTTCAAGTAACATATAACCTACACAAAGGAATTTTGTTTCATGAATCAGATCTAATCTAAGTAGGAGACGCATTCAAGCCAATTCTATCCAACAGCTCCTCTACAGGAAGCACTCTCATACTCTCCTCCATGCATATTGCTAAACTGATCATCCGTCACTTATCAAAAACTCTTAGTCTACTACTGCTTCTGCTACTCTTCTTGCCCTTATTTTAGATCATTCATTCTTTTTTTTCCCAGTTGTCCCTAAACAGAGAATTATTGTGAAATCAATATAACCTCCCAATCTCACCTTGCTGAAATTTGCCTTTCTCCCCAGCTGGCCAGTACGCGCTTTGGTAAATAGTAACTTTTTTTTTTAAAACCAGACCAATGTATACTTAATTATCACTCCTTGCATTACATTTTCTTACATCCATGATCAATATCTTTAATTCACTAGTCAATGTAATAACTGTAATTAATGATGATGATGACCCTGATTGCATATATATTGGCTGAGCTTTAAAGTCCATACAACTATATAAGATCTACATTACTAGTGCTACTTCATGAATTAGTCTTTCATATCACTTTGCCATGTTTTCCATAATAGCATCCATCTTTTGACCCCTACATCCACCACATCTAATCTTTTCTTAGCTATGTTTTAGCTGTTGGGGTTGTTCTACTTTGCTTCATATATTCACATTGATTTCAATCTATGCCTTTTGGACACATATATAAGATGACATTAACTAATCTATCAATCTCACTGGTGTTCACTTTAGGTCTTTGTGAAGATCTTTACTTTAGGTCTTTGTGAAGATCTAGCCTTACTTCCACAGACAGAATGTCTTTACTTTAGGTCTTTGTGAAGATCTTCTTTGGCATGGTATAATCTATCAATCTCATCAGGTTAACAAAGACAGCTTAATTGGCATATTTGATACTTTCTATTCCTTTTACTCCCTCTCCATGTGATACTTATGTTTTGTTTGTATTTGCTGTTACTAGTTAGCATATGACCTAATGTGTGGTTGCAATTAAAGGTGCTCTAATGAATTTTTTTTTGAAGTGCCAATAAAGACTAAGAAATATTTATTAAAGCAAATTTAACAAAAATCTAAGAAACCTCTATTTTTCATTGATTATTCAAAACATTCCATGGGTCATCTGTCCTACTTCAACCAAACCAATTTATTGTCAACCTGTAAACCTTGTGGCCTCCCCTGACAACCTCAAATGAATTGAAGGGGAGGAAATGTGTTCAGTTGCCCACCTATTCAATCTCCCTACCCTTTGCACATCCTATGTTTATAAGTTCACCATTACACACAATAGAATCTTATAGTTTCTTTTGGAAAGGTGTGCACCATGAAAGATGGATATATTGAATTCAATGTAATGTATGTAAGTGTTAAGAGTATTGGTTAACTTAAAAATGGTGGTGTAGTGGGAGGTTCTTAAAAGAAAGGGATAGAGAGAAAGAACTAGATTTCTTAAAGTATGTGTGGGAGATGGGGGCATTGAAAGGTATGTATCTTAAGCAAGAGCAACAGCTCCCCAACAGGAAACACCCTTCCTATTATAACCCTTATCTGCTCAGTGCTCACCCCTCCCTTGTTTTAAACTCTCAGTCATTGTCTTTCCTTTAAACCCCATCTTTCTTTCATGTAGTATGCCATGGTCCCCAATGAGGGGTGATCCTAGGCAAATTCTAAAGTGGCCATCTGAAATTCGGGTCATCGACACTTCACTTTCTCCATAGCTGGCCACATTTTCCACACAGTTAAATATTCTTTTAAGGGTTTTAGGGACCCCAGATTCATAATATGCCGTATAGCATTTGGGTGTGAAACCTGTAATACCATCTATCACAAGTCAAAAACGGACAACATTCAAATTTTTTTTTTAAATACCAACATTCAACATATGCCTCTTGTACCAGCTTTCAGTGTTTTAAATTTTCAGGAATGTGCTTTAAGTGAGTCATCAACTTGTGAATATGAAGAGATTGGACCAGAAATCAGTCATGTACTGAGATTAATTCTAATCGATCTTCTTCAATCTTTATAATCATAATTGCATATGCATAATCTAAGCTTAAAGTTGAAAGAATCTCCAGTTGCTAGTGCTAACTCATTGTAATAATCATCTATTTCACTTTGCAATCTTTTCCACAAGAGTAGTTGTCTTTTTGACCTTCACACACTTTGATTTGTTTTCTTAGTTATATGTAAATAGCTGTGGTGATTGTTCACCTTTATTTAGGCTCCCCTGTTTCCTTGTCTAACTAAAGCTTTGATTTGATCCTCTAAACCTTCTTTATACAAATATGGACTCATCGCAATTTTCAAGCTGTATTGCAACTCACCAACCTATGAACAAGCTATTCTTGTAAAACCACATAATTCATGCTTAACCACACAGCACATCAGTCATCTTTTTCATTCAACAATTAAGCTCATCAAGTCCTAAAAAATCACAAGTATAGTTGCAACCATAACTAATTCACCATTTAACAGCTTGATCGCACACGTGTTGACACACTTGCAAGGCCAAACATTCATCATTAGTGGGGTTAACAAAACTAAAACCCAATTGGAGATTAAAAAGTTGAATGGTTTTAATTAGGAAAAAAGCTCGACAAAGAAAACTAATTATGTCCACAAAGTCTTTTCAACTAAATCACTTAAAGACTAAAGTCATCTCATAAGGATATCAATCTCACCCTTTTTGAATAATGGTAGAGAATGTCTATTGCCTTTGAAGAAAAGCTTAGCTAGAAAAGAGGAGTTATGTTTTGTTAATGGAATAAAAAAAAAGTAAGGACTATAGATGGAGATGAAAAACAAGGGAGGTGGTGGTAGGTATGGTCAAAGAGGAGACCCTCCCTTAAAGCACCATTGCCAAACACTACCCTGAGCTGGTTTTGTACTTAGCAGGACTGAAAAAAAGAAAAGTAGATTTTAGCATAATTGGGAACCCCATATTACTAACATCATTTCATGGAATTCATTACAAAAATTTGCCTTTAAATCCTCCCTCACCATTTGTGCAAAATAGATCATTTGATATTAGCTCAAACTTTGGTTACAATAAGAGATAATTTAGTCCCCACATCATCATTTCTTTCCCAATTTCATCCACTCATAACTAAAACAAAGTAAACCTTTACTTTCCCTCCTTTTTTCCTCACTCATAACACCAGCTTCTCTTTTGTTCATGCAAGTTTTACTACTACAACATGTTTATCAAAACACTGATAAGATAGGTCAGACATCAGTCCATGCAGCAAACATTGGCATTTGAGGTATCGAAGGACCTGTAGGTCTTGACTGAGAAGAAGGGATCCAAGAACTCACCGATGTAGGCCTTGCAAAGAGCATTGAGAGCCCGTTCTTATCGGGACTACCTTCTCTTGAACTGTTTAAGCTTGTGACAATTGATGATGCATTTGATAAGTGAACCCCCAGACTAACGGATTCATCCACCACTTGTTGATCAGAGTTCATAGTGTGTAGTTCAATAACATCATGCAATGCCCCGGTAAATGATGTGTTTAGGTAACTCCCGATGCCAGATGATTTCTGTTCGACGGTTTCCACACCATCTGTTGGTGGTTGTGGGGATGACTGATACATGACCATCTTCCATTCTGGTCCTCCACCCATACTGTTGTCATTGCTGTTTTGAGTTGAGCAATGGTGATCAATAGCCTCATTGCTGCAAACTATCTCTTTGTTTCGCTTAGCATGCTCAGCAGTAAGAAGGGTATTGCTTGCCATAATGCGTTCCGTGTCATATCTTGTTATGTCAAAGTTTGTGACTGCATTTACCCCACGAAACTTGATAGCAGCAATGTCATAAGCTTCAGCCGCTTCCTCTTGCGTACCTGAAAATCATTTTCATATTAGAATCTAAGAACTTTGACCAATAAATAATAAATAAAGAAAAAAAAGAATCTGAAATCGTTAAAGTTAGTCTTTGGTGGAGCAAGTAAATGCGCAAAGAAATCCTTAATTTCTCTCTTTCTTTAATATGATCCAAGAGATATCAGCCTTATAAAAGTCTAGTTGCTGAAAAATAGAGCTTGTACAGTCTTATATTGGGTTGAAACTCAGCCTTATAAAAGCATCCCTAGTGACTAAAAAGATGGTCTTCCAAGAGCATGGAGTGCCTTGTACATATGCTTTAACAGCTCTCTTTAATTTCTCAAAAATGAATATCTGATGAAGATGCTTGCATAAAGGCAATGATGCTAATAATGATAACAAGAAATAATTGTTTGAAGAAATTAAAGCTTCAAGTATCTTACTGAATGTCCCAAGATAAAGGTCTTTGTTCCCTGCGACCCTGCCAATGCGCGCTTGCCATCTTCCATGCTGGTGATGCCTGCCAAATTAACAAACACGGGAGCGTAGACATAAGAGGAAAGTTCATATTTGCATTCAAATTAAAGGGTTTTTGATACAAAGAAATTACTAAAAACCTCGTTACTCCTCGGTATATTGAGGCGCCTCTCGAAAACCCGCTACTTTTCCTAAAAAACAAAACAATAACACATTCATTATATTCACCAAAATGCAGTGAAATACAAGTAAGCCATAAAAAAAAACAAAAACAAATTAAATTATACCTTCTCAAGTGAGCAACATATTCCTGCCTACTCATGTTCTTCATGCTTTCGAGTTCCTCTTGGTAATTCTCCAACTGTTAAAACAATAAAGGACATACCAATCAGTAACCATAAGTCCAGAACATACAAATAAACGATATATCAGCATGTTAATTCGAACAGTATATATTGTTACCGAGAAGTTGATGTAGGTCGAGGGACCCCAATACTTCAGTGCTGCTAAATCATAAGCTCTTGCAGCTTTCTCCTCCATATCATAACCCCCTAACCAACAATGGAGAATGATTTAATTAATTAGTACAAAACACAATAGATAAAAGTTGTAATCTAACATTAAGTGAATGGTTAGAGATAATATTACCAAGATAAACTGCACAGGATGATTTGATTTGAATGGCATCCAGAACAAGGGAAGAACATGACAAACAAGAATCAGTGGAGTACTAGTCAGAAACTTACAAGACAGAGAAGACCAAAAAAAAACATTGAAAATGAAAAAACAAAAAAACTCTAAAGAGTTACTGCAAATAGGGTTCTTTCTAATTTCATGAACAACCAACCTTGCCTCCCTTTCCTGGTTTGACCTTCCTTCTTGCAGCTGTTATCCCAAAGATGTGCCTCATATCTACCAGTCCATCTATGTCTGATTGTGATAAAGAAAAAATGGATCAAAACAAAGCAAAATTCAAACCAAAATTTTTAACCCAAGCCAAGTACCCAACAAGGACACATGAAAATGGTAAGGTAAGGTAAAATCATACAACAAAACAAGACAAAAAAAAAAAAACATCATGGATGAATGAATGAATGAAATGATTATAGGAACCAGAAAAAATACAAAAACAAAAGGGAAAATAAATTAAAGATACCAGGTTTGAACATAGACCTTGTAACACCTCTATACTGTGATGTCCTCTGACCAAATGTGTCTATAGACTTCCTGTGAACTGGTTGTTTCTGCCCCACCACCTTCCCTCCTGACCCTCTTTTCTTTGTTGTCTCCGTAGCCACCACACATTCATTTCCTCCTCCAGTTGGGGAAATTTGCTGGGATAGGGGTGCTGTAATACAACTTGATTGAGAACCAGGACTCATTGACAAGCTAAGTGACTGCAAATCTCCATACCCCATTGCACAGACTGACCCAGAACCTCCTCCTTCATCACCACCCACCATGAACCCCCCATCCAACTTTTGCTCCATTTCTTGACAATAATTCCTTGAAACCCAGTTCCTAAAACCTCCTACCCCATCTTCAGACACTTGAGGGAATGAGGGATTGCAAGCAACAAGATGGTTTTCTTTGGTGGTGTTGTGGTTATCTAGTTGTGCTTGATACATTTCATGGTTGGTGAGAGTTGAGAAATAAGGGTGGTGGTGGTGTTGTTGGACTTGAATCTGATGTTGTTGTTGTTGTTGTTGCTGCTGCTGTTGCCTAAATGACTGATGGAGCAAGTTAAGTGAGTGTGAATGGTGTCTATTGTTTCCAACTTCTGAGTCATGGTGGTTGTAATACATACTATCTAGGCTCAAAGACATTGCTTCCCTCTCACTGTTCCCATAGTGATGAGCACCCATTGTTGCACCTCCCAAAAAGTTCTCAAGTTTTGGGGTTGTAGTTGACACCATCCCTTCACATATTTAACACAAAAATAGTTTCAAAACAAGCTATAACTAAAATGGATTCAAATCAAGTAGAAACAGATAAGTGGCAAAGCAAGTGTTGCAAACCTTCTGATTGTGATCTACTAAGAGCTTCCATGATGCAAAGTGAACCATCCGACTTGAGTGGCATTACAGACAAGTGAGAGTAAAACCCACCATTTTCACCTTCAACCCCCTGACAAATCCCAGAGTTGCTAAGATGTGAAGGTGAAAGTAAAAAACTTCTTTGCACTGAAGTGAAAGATTGAACATGAGGTTCTGATTGTACCTCCATATTCATGCAAGGTGAAAGAGAGACACCCAACCAGTTGTTTGTGTTGTTGTTGTTGTTTGTAGAGTTGTTGTTGTTGTTGTTACTCATAGACTTCATCTTCTCCTTCTTCTTATTCTTCTTCTAGTTCTACTCTTTTCTCAAACTTTTCTTTCTTTAACACTTCCACAAGGATCTCCTTCTTCAAGGCAACTCAATCATTGGAAAACAAATAAACTAATCATTCCAAAATCTCTCATACTTCCCTCCATTTGCTTAAAAATATATATGGGTTTTTCTTTTGTTTTCTAGCTGCAGCAAAGAAGGAACTCGATCTATCTATCTATTTATCCATCAGTTTTACTAAACTAGAGGTTCTACAAAGGATCCAACACACACTCCTCTATGCAACCCTCCATGCATTCCTTCCCTTATAACAAAAGAGTCCCCACAGTCTCTCTTTTTACAAGAGAAAACAAAACACAACACCACCCTTTAAACTAAACAAAAAGAATGAGTTCCAGCAAGCAATGCCGGGTAGCTCTCCCTCTCTCATACTGCATTCCATAGGGATCTGTGTATTTGAGAAAAAAGACCATGCTTTCTTTTTTTGCTTTCTTCCCTCACTCTCCCTTTCACTTTTTTCTTTTCCTTTAAGACCCTCCCTTAAATCCAGAGGATAGTAAAGGATTCAAAACCAGCTCAATCTATATTCTAGTCTATTCAAACTTAGCCGATTTCCAACAAAACTTATTTCCTTGTTCTTGATTAGAATCTAGTGGGGTGGGTTGAGTCTGGACAGATTTACTAAAATTAGGTTATTGTTTTAGTTTTTACAGTATCCAGGCAGGCCATAGATAGTTCATAAATATGAAACAAAGGACAACTATCCCTCCAATCACTTCACCAATAATACTACTACTGTACATGAGGGTCTGCACCTCCAAGTATCTAATTAAAGACTTTTGTTGTTCACTCCAACCCAATTTCATTTCAAAAAGTACACATTCATTCCTTAATTGATTTATATGTATATGATTGGTTTTAGATATTTTATTATGATAATGTAACAGAGATATAAAAAAAAATCAATACATTAAGTAGAATGTAGATAGTTTTGGTGATCAAAGCATCTCCAAATTTTCAATGATCCAATGGATTGAATTCATTTCCCTTGTGATGTAGATTTTCGCTGTTTGGTTATCTATTTACTGACAGAAAAATCGATTATTCATAAAATTTTTTACCACTATTTATGAGAATCGAAGTTTGAAGAGGAAGCCTTTAAATCAATTATTCATAAAATTATTCACAAAAACGATTTCAATTTTCATATCTATTTTCCTGCAACCAAACGGACATTTAAATCCAATAATGCAGATTGCAAAATGTGGCTTGATATTGCTTCTCGCATGTAGAAGAACAATACATATCGTTTTGTTGCGTTTTCTCGTAAGTGTGAGCATACGAAAGCATCAGTATGTACTAATTCACGCCTATTGAACAAGCGAAAAGTTTGGCCTAAACATTGATTTGTTATTGATATGGTTAGACAAATAGCATCCATAATGGAAAAATTAACCTTTCTTTTTCATAAAACTAACCAAATTTTGGTACATATAATAAGTAGAACATAAATACAGAGTTATAAATTAACTCTTTATAATTTGCTTTTGTAATATCTTTGGGGTGTGGTAGTCAACACCTGCCTCTAGACAAAAAGTGGGAAGTGGGTCTCTCAATAAAACTTGAAATATTCCCAGAATGATGAGTAAAGGGCCCTCAAAAACAAACTTTTTTGTGAACCATCAAACTTTTTATCATGTATTGTACCATTAGCATTACATTACCTATAGCTTAAGCTGAACCTTTCTCCAAAGAATTTATAATCAAATCCAACTAAACAACCTATAGCGGGATTTAATAATGGGAGATTCGGGGACGCTGCAAACCATCCTACATGAGAACCACGAGAAGACGATGACTGACTTATGCTGGATGTGGCGACCTTTGATCAGTAGTATTAGATAGTTCATCTATTCTCATAGTTCATGGTTTTGTAACTTTATTATTCAGTGACCTTAATTTTGAGGCACATAACTTAACTAGTACTGTGGGACAATATATGTACTATAATTTTAATAAGCTTTAAAAAAAAAAAAAAACTTTATTTATTGATTTGAGAGGAGGAGGGGTCCCTTAAATTTTATGTTTTTTCTTCTTTAGTAGAGGTCACTTTTGGTGGATCAGTAGAGGGAGAGTGCCCTGTTACAGTTCAGTGGATTTCTTCCTACCCCTTTATATGTAATAATTCATTTGGTGTAGTTTTTAGTTTTTAGTTATTGCATGCAAATGTGCATGAAGTGGTTCACGGAGACAGATTTTCTTGAGTGAATGATTTGGTTTGAAAAGAAAGAAAGATGAGTTTGGTAGGATAGAGGGTTCTCTTTTGATTACTGTAATCATGAGTGAATCCATTAAGGCCAAATCATGTTGTTCTCTGCCCTCTTTCTAAGACCATCCCTTACACACACTTGGGTGGGTTAGGTGGGTTGGGTGGGTGCCTTTCTTATTTCATTTTCACAAACCCTTTGTTGGTATATATGTCATTAGCAAACCCTTTGTTCTGGGACTCCAAAATGGTAACCAAAATTTATGAATCTGAGTTTCTCAATGAACATCAATGTCACAATAAGAGGTGGTGTGGTGTTAAGGAGACAAGATGGATTTGGTTTGGAATGGGACCTTACTTGCAAGGATTGGATTGCTTTGCTTGCAATGGGTCAACTATTCAAATTTGGTGATAGAAATTCATATTGGGGTATTAGGGTTTGTCCAAATCAATGTCCAAATATGTGTCATTGTGTCAAATTAAGAAATAAAAAGTCATTGACAAAGAAAATGTAACATTTATATCATATTCAATGTTAGATTTTGACATTTTGCACCCATGGCATTTATAATTAGGAATATAAAATTCAGTCCACTCGCTTTGTTTCTTGATAATAAATTACGGAACTATGCATACCAATTAGTACCCGCGATCCATTCTTAGTGTGATTTAGCTCATGGGGTAATGGATTCGTGAACCATACCATCCATCATAAGATTTATTAACTAAATTAGCACCCATGACATAAATTTATTCAAAGTTATGTTAGGGTTGTCATTGGATAAGTTAGGATCAAATTCGGCTCATCGTATCATATTACAAATTCCATTATTGAATATGAAGTGCTAATAAGTGGATGGAGGACTATTTGATGATGGCTCTTTAAGGCACCATAGGGACTATTTTGTTGAACCCTCCATTAATTGAAGAAGATGGAGAACCTACCTGGAGACTGGGCTGGTCCTGTCTCCTCTGTGGTGTGTCATGGAGTATACAGCTGTGTCCTCAGCTCAACGCCTCATCAATAGTGCTCAGAGAGATACCTCCCTCCTGAACATAATAGAACAGCCTATATGTGTTCTTTGTGGGTCAATGGTGTTATGGCCTAGTGGTTCGGATTGTATGGGTTTATTTTCCACATTCTAGCTTTGAATCTCACCTACGGCATAGTTACTTTTTTAAGAATGTTGACGTGTAGGTCGTCCTGTTGATAGATTTTGAAATCCTTATAAACCCTGCTTACCTTCCGAAAAAACAAATGTGTTCCTTGTGGCACAATTTTGGTCCTTCTCTATCAAGGCCACGCATTTCAAAATCGATTGGATAAACACCATTGGGACTTTATTTCCTATTATTATTAATTTTTAAAAATTGTTTACCCTCATTTTATTGGTTTATTTAATGCCAAAATGCTAAATTGCAATACCCTAATAATTGTCGAAACAATGCTCAAACATACCCTCACCCACCCTCATATGAGAACCAAACTAATGAATTGTCAATGTTGCATAGCATCCATATCACTCGAAGACTTATTTTCGTTGCAGTCCATCTAAGCACCTACATTAACTATTCTATAGTTACAAGCTGATCAAATAATGGAGCACAAAAAAATTCGCTTATAATAAGTTAATGTTAATGACTGGCTTGCTAATATATATCCAAGAATAATCCTTGTAAGAAATCCTAATGATTGATCAATGTAGTTGGTTTAGTTGATAAGACTTGTAAAAATCGTTTGCTTTAACCCTACCATAATATACCATAATTTTGAGATTGTGGGAATGCATAAACAAATCAGGTCGAATGCATTTGACCATTGAAACAACATGCATTGCAACAAAAAGCAATAATTATTATGATAATAATGTTTTTTACACCAAATAAAATACTGATCATAAGTTTGAAATTTAAAACATGAAAAACAGTTCAATGTCCTTTTCAATTTCATCACAACTCATAATGCCCAATTCTTTATTGTACTCTCCTCATTGTCCACTTCAATGAAGATGCAAGAAAATAAATAACAAACAAAAACACCATTAATGCAATTAAATGTATACAAAAGGGAAGGGAGTGCATTTACAATGTGTTGTTTTTTATTTTCTTAATAAAAAATCTACAGAGCCAGACCTCTAGAGCTATGACAGCGCTAGAGGGGCTCTTTGTGCGTGTGATTGTGTTCAATTGAGGCATTATGAGCATTTCTAGGATGATGGAGGATATTGAGTCTGGCATAACACGAGCTTGACGTGTGTGGCTTGACTCTCTAGACAAATTATTTCTTAACAGGGAAAAAAAAAAAATTCAAACAAAATCTAAGCTAAATCACATTATATAAATTACACAGGCCCACAGAAAAAAAAATGTAGATTATGGATAGCAACCAATTTGAAAGTGACAAGAGAACTGAAGAAGCCTGTGACACAATATGTATATCTCCATATGTCATAATCTCTAATTTCTCTCTCTGGTCACTTCAATATATAGGGTTTTCTTTGTTCTTTTGTCAAGTTTTTTGTTTTCTCCTTTGTCTTTTTGAGGCAGGCAAAACTTGGTCTTAAAAGAGAGAGGACACAAGAAGTGTAAATGAAAGACCACCAACAACATACCCTCTATGAGCACCCCTACCCCTCCCCCTTCCTTCAAATCTACTCAATTGGTTTGGTTGGTGGGGTTTCATTCAACACCCCATTGTTTGGATGACCAAAATCCGTATAATTGACTCAGAAAATATCGAAAATAGGCTTTGATGATTGATGAGGGAAGTAAGGAAGGAAAGAGTTGAATCATCTTATTTGGATTGGTCACAAGAGAGGGAGGGGTGCCTTTCATGACTGATACAAGGCCTGGAAATAATTCATTTGGTTGCCTAGAATATTTGAACTTCTTTTTGTTTAATATTACATGAAGAGCTCCTTTGTTTGATGTATTTGGGGGGTTATGAGATGGCATTTGAGAGATGAATGTGAAAAGGATGGCCATGCAGAACCTTTTTTAATTGAGTCAATATCAAGTTACCACTGTTTGGCAAAAACAAACAGATCCAGTAACCCTTTGATGTCCATTTCATGGATGGATTTTGAGGGGTCTGCCATGAGCTTAAAGAGATGCAAATCTAAGGTAGATCTTTGATGGATCAATTACTGATTGGATTTGCAGGAAAACACCATTTAATATGATGGGTGTTTGATTGGGTTCTAAGAGTGCCTTTTCCATGCAACATAATCTAATTTGATGGAACAAAAGAGGTATGTTTTTGGTCAACGTCTTTTTAAACTGAAATTTGAGCAAAGACAAACACAGGCCAAGGATTGTAGGACACAGGCCAAGATCCTCTCAAACAACCTGCTAGTGGTACCATTACTAACGTCAGACCGATATCGGAAGATATGTGTTCAAGATCAAACTTTGTAACATTTCCAAGTGAATAGCAGTTAATTGTCAACCAGTGATTACAGCAGTTGACAAATATATTTTTTATCATTAGCAAACGATAAAGCTTTAGCCTCATCTAATAAATTTCACGCATTAGATCTATTGCTTAATGCATATAGACAAGACATACATCTGTACTATTAGAAATAAACCAACATAAGCTATGGCAGTTTAGATTCACAGAACTATACAAATGCCCATCAAGTACAGAGCATTCAGTATCGTGTAGTAGAGTTTATACAAGTAATTGAGTGTTTAAATCGCATTTATCAGTCAATGAAGCAAATTTGACTTGCAACTAAAAGTTTAAACATAAACACTTAATTCTCAAAAAATCAAATATCATACACGTGTGATGTACCTGCGGGAATGGAAACAAATTGACTGGCAAGGTATTCAGTCCTCCAAGTAATCAAAATTTTGGGTACATCCGTATGAGTTGAGAAATGAAAACTGGTCACCATCTTCGAACTAACGATGTTAGCAACTGGAAAAAAAAAAAAAATTGTTCTCTGTCAGAGTTTCATATCATTGGGTTTTTTTTTTTTTTGCAGAGAACTAGAGCAACATCATGTAACAGTTAAGTATATGACCAGAGACGATATATACAATGCTTTCAGTTCAACTTTGGGAATATGACTTATGCGAAACGACCACTTGATTTATGCAGGATTTTGCCTAACAACAACGAGCCCTACGCATACCAGAAACTGAGGCTTGGATATACACGCCCAGACAGCACAACTTGTTTTGCAATCTGCCAACTTTCTGGGCATAGCAAGCAGAACCGAATAAACTAAAATGCTGCAGTTAAACGATTGTATCCATGCCAGGGCCCAGACATGATGTTGCATGTCAGTATCTTCAACTCCTAGAACCTCAGTGTGTGCCACCGCAGTTTAACATAACTCTACTGTAAATTAACAGCATGGGATTTGTAACGTTTTTTGCATTCATAGCCAAACTATAACTTAACAAACCAAAACTACAACATGCAGACAATGCAAGAAGTAGAACAATTAACAATTACAATCTGGATAGGCCAGATATGGTTAATTTGAAAGGAAACCTTGCCGATGTCTTAATTGTCCAGTAAATTATTAAGTTGGCTGTCTTGAGTTTTGATGTTAGACTGCAGCTAAAACCGAGAGCCAGTTAAGTGATAAGACAGTTTCTTACCTCAAAAAGCTCAAATGGGTTCCCACGCCTGTACACATCACTCTTCTTGCTCTTACCATTAGGTAGGATGGTAAACAACAGGGCTCTCCACCCAATCAGCAAGACTGCAGTGCTTCCCATCGTTACAACCATGAAGGCAGCTGCGGGAAAATGACCAGATGATGCAACTCTGATGGCAATTCCTAACTGACAGTATCAACAAACTAAAATTGTAAGTCAACAACAAAGTGGAATTGGAAACTGATTTTACTTCTAGATTTGAAACATTTTGCTTCCAAATAAAGGAGATTTGGAAGATATAGAAGTGAAGACAAAGACTCGGCAACTTGAACCATTGAAGAACAAAGGACGAAGCACGAATCAGGTAACCAATTCTTGTTTCCTTTTTTTATGTTTTTAGTTTTCATTGTAAATTATGAACACTATTAAATTTATAAAAAAAAAATTGTTTGAGCTCCGTTTAACTTGAATTTTTTTAGAAAAATTACGATTAACATAGAAATAACATGTCAAAGTTTCATCCTGCTTTGACACCGTATCTCAAAATACATGTTTAGGTCCACGCCACTAAATATTTTATTAAACGGTCTTTGTAGGTGTTCAAGGACCACTGTTTCGGGTGCTCTTGCGCAATTGAGGCTAGTCGGCCTACCAACCGGTTTGTGTTGCGCCCAACGTGAGCCTCGTTCTGGTGATTATGATAGAGATACCCTTTCTCACTTTTTTAACACATATCTCGAGGCACACATGCCGAAAGGAATTGAAACTTTGTTAAATTTATGATGTTGGTCTTTAATTTTCCTCAAATTTTCAGCTCAAACAAAGCTCGAATAATATAGTTTTCATTTAGTCATGTGTATGTAGTGTCCTTAATTTACAATGAAAACCAAGGGGTCCTTCTGGGTCAATAAAAACCATTTTTTGTCCATAACGATACAATATAATGTAATCTAAAACTAAACTAATGAAAAGAAAATAACAAATAAACTAAAATCAAGATAATCAAATAAATCAATTCATTTTCATCAATCAATCACCTACATCAATGACCTATTGGCCATATTTATACTAAAACTAGCTTGCAAACCCTAAATGTTGTTGGAGCCCTAGTCCACAATTATTCAATTATGAGCTTATTTAGGCCCGACCCAACAACTAAACTAAACTAAATAAAATAAAATAAATTTAATCTTAATACTAATTTACATCACACTCACTCATCTAATTAAGTGCATCGTTAATAGAATCAAGAAGATTTATCAAATCCTTAACGAACAAGCTCAATCTACTCCATGAGGGGAATAATCTCTTTCCCTGAAACAATCATTAGGGTCTTGATAATACATCAACATTTTATTTAGGGTATGGATTTAACCATGGTCATTTAAAAGAAAACTATGTAGTCCCAGGCGTTAGGCGAGGAGCATGTCCTGGGTGCCTACCAACCTAGCAAAAGGCAATAAACTCATGTTATTAAAAAATAAAAAATAAAAAAATTGTAGTCAACATCTATCACCTAGGTGAGCGCCTTCGACTGCATTTTTTTTTTAATAACATAAGCAATGCCTAGGCGAGGTGAGGTCAAGTGTAGCCTGCTAGCACATAGGCGTCACCCAAGTCTACATAGAAAGAAAACAAAAAGATTGGCATGAATTATGCCTGATTTCTAAACATATGATTAGAGTTTTATCAGGATTCACGGTTCAATACAATTCATTCCTTGAAGAGCTTAGAATCAGACACCCTACAATTAGACTTTAATTGCCATTAGAACTTTACAATTTCGGTAAGACTTTTTTTTAACATATTGCATTCTGGCGTTCTTCTAAGGCTTTTTGTGGAATTTTTTATTGTAAAAAATTTTGGACATTTTATTTATTGGTTTCTTACATTTTCTTTTACTTTTTTTAAGGGTAAGTGAAACAGCAAAAACAATATTTCAATTGGGGGGGGGGGGGGAGGAATAAATACACAAGAGAGTAAGACGCAGAACAAGGCCAAACAAGGAGAAAAAGGGCAAACTAGCAAGTCAACGAGCACTGAACTAGATCTCCCAGCCAATGAGAAAAAGAGGATGTCAGCTAACGAATTCCAACTTGCTCAGCCATTGCCACACCCTTAATTCGATTCCTCTGCATAAGGCTAGAACATCCTGCCTCTTCCCTTTAAAGAGACAGTTGATTCACTCTTGACAGATTACCCATATCCCAGCCATAAATAGATGATTATGCAGTCACTTACCACGAAAAGAGAGAACCCTAGTGTCCAATTTATTTACCCATTCCATCATGGAAAACCCAATAGGCATACTACCTCTGCAGCTTCCTACAATGTCAGCCCAGATATTGTGAGAGCAGAGAAACTTTTAAAAAAAAAAAAAAAAATGGAAGGTAAGCAATTGTTTTCCATGGGTTAGCATAGTGGTTGGTGATGATGATGAGGCCCCCTTTAGCCAAGACGTCAATGGTCAAGATGCGGCCAAAAAGATAACACTCAGAAGAAAAAAATTAATTATATGCAGAGTCTGCCTCAACAAAAACCATTTCATTGGGGATAGCCTGCGTGCTACTCACCTGATTCCAAGCAGAGACGTTGGCCCCCAAAAAGTAACCGAATCAGTCCTTGACTGAGAATTTACTCGTATTATGATCCCACCTCCAGTTACCTTTATCATTTGAAAAAACGACCAACTGGAGAAGCTCAATTAAGTTCTGTTCCTCCCAATCATTGATGCCGCTTCGAAGAATCACATTCTATCCTGGATAAGTCTCAATTCCTGTAGCAAAGTTCTTAACTGAACCTGATTTACAATCAGAAATATCAAAAATCTCTCTGAATCTAGACTTGAGTGGGGCTTCCATAAGCCAAATATCTCCCCATAAATCAATTATGTCACGTGAGTTCAACGCAAACTTGAAGTGTCTCTTAAATTTGACTTAGAGATTCAATATATTTTCCTTTACTATTTATCACATTCATTGTTTTGTTTCAACAAGAACACAACCTCCAAGCATAGCCATGAACACTATGCCCTGAATAACCTCTTAATGTGATCTACACTTGGCATTCAACTATCTGTTACAGCAATATGAGAATACAGCTACATCAAAAAAACTACAGGTTTCTTATTAACTAAAATATATTGGTTCCAGCAAATTTCTCTGCCTCCATAAGACCAAAACTATTAGAAAAATGCTTTTAATTGGTGTTTCCAGTCTTTCTTTGATATATAAATGGCCAAAACTTTCTGTCCTAATGGTTTATGGTTTAGTGCTCAACTCCATAAAAGTACATTTTCTTCTCTGGTAAATGTGGAGACTCCCACATAGAAAACATGTGACCATACCATGGCCTTGCCAAAAGTATGCAACAAGCCACTAAAAACTAATAATCTGCATCGCTAAGTTATTGGATGTATACTAGTCCGTGTTCAAACTTCAAACTAACATTAAACCTCAAAATCGTCATAAAAGCTATATAAAATACTCAATTTATATTCATAAATTTTATTATACAATACGGCACTGGATTCTCATTGACATCATCATTAACAGTAAAATATTTTCCCACAATTATGACTAATCAAAGCTCTATTCACATTGGATGCACTTATCATCATCACCTAGTAAGTATGGGATCAGCTACACCATCTTATAAGGCACATTTGACTACATATTAGACACATTTATCTCATGAGTATCATTTTAGAAGGCATACTACACAGGATGTTCTAAACATCTATCATCTTATAAGGCATACTTTGTTGGAGTTTGTATAGCAAATAACCAACATTGAAGAGAAAAGATGTGTCTTTTGAATTAAGAAATGATGTATAATACACCTTTTGTTCTCTATATATTGAGGAGAAAAATAAGTTCTTTAAATACATTAATTTTTTCTAGAGTTATTCATTCTTCTTCACTTCTGAGAGAGATTGCATTCAGTAAATTCGCCAGAGCCAACACCCTTGTGCTACGGTGTTGGTATTAGATAGTTGAATCCTGGTAGTCAGATGCCTAAAGAACTACAACACCGAGTAGGGGCGAATTTTGTCTATAGGACATAGCAATCCGCTAGCTTTTATCTACAAATCAAGGCATACCAACTCCGTCAATTCAAGATAGTGATTTTGCAAGCCTCTATCTGCAATACAAGTTAGTAGATTTATTTATTTTTATTTGATTTCGTTGTAATCAATTTATAATGCAAATAGTATTTGTATTGTTATATTATTTATTTCAAATAAATTTATACATTGTTCTGATTGTTCTCCAACAATCTATAGACAGAATTATGGAACAATCAGTTAATGGCGTCAAACCCCATGTTGGAAACCAGACAAGTTCAAGGGTATGGATTTGAAATGCTGGCAACAAAAGATGTTGTTCTATCTAACAACCTTGAACCTTGCTCATATTGTCAAGGAAGATGTATTTGTCACTGAAGCAGATGATATTTTCACAGATCAGTTTAATGCAATTGATGCATGGAAATATAGTGAGTTTTTTATGCAGGAACTATATCATAAACAATCTCGATGATAAGTTGTATGATGTGTATAGATCATACAAAACAGCAAAAGAACTTTGGAATTCCCTGGAGAATAAATATAAAATTGAAGATGTTGATTTAAAGAAGTTTATCATTGGAAAAATTTTAAAGTACCAAATGATAGACTCGAAGACTGTTGTGAACCAAGTGGAGGAACTCCAGATTATGATCCTAGAATTTGCTTCAGAGGGAACGAAATTGCCACACCAATTTGTAGTCGGGGCCGTCATTGAGAAATTGCCTCCATCTTAGAATGATTTCAAGATTCATCTCAAACATAAGAAGACTGATATGACAATGGATGACTTTCAAGAAGAGCACCGCAAGAGTGAGGGAATGAACACTTCTGAGTTCGACGCCAAAGCCAATGTTGTTGAGGATGGAAACAAGTCTAAGCCTAAGTACAACATTTAGAAAAAGTAAAATGGCAAAATCCACAAGTGGATATGTATTTACACTTGATGGGGCAGCAGTGTCGTGGAAATAAAAAAACAAACATGTATAGCACGTTCCACAATGCAATCTGAATTTATATCCTTACATCAGACTGCTGAAGAAGTGGATTGGCTAAGAAATTTTTAGAAGATATTCCGTTATGGCCTCAACCTATGACTGCTGTATATATTCACTGCGACTGCATGCAGCCATTGCGCGAACAAAAAATAACATTTACAATGGCAAGTCTAAGCACATAAGACGGCGGCATAACACAATAAAACAATTGCTCAAAACTGTGATCATTTCAATTGACTATGTGAAGTTAAAGGAGAATATTGCGGATCAAATTACTAAGGGCTCGTTTGGTTACTTGATGGAATGAGAATGGGAATGGGAATGGGAATGGGAATGGTAATGGTAATGGTAATGGGAATGAAAATGGGAATGGGAATGGTAATGGGAATATGTATGTTTGGTATACTTTTAAAATGGTAAGGTGGTAATGTAAAACTTATTTCCAAAAATACCCTCACTTAGTTAAAATGGGGGAGTGTGAGGATGGTAAGGGTAAAAATGGTCATTAGGTAACTTTGACCATTACAATGGGAATGGTAATGGCCATTCATAGGGGGGAGGTAGGAATGGCCATTACAACCAAATCTGTAATGGGAATGACCATTACGATGGTTTTATGTGATACCAAACGCAGGAATGCCTTTGACCCATTACATTGTAATGGTCAAACCATTACATTACGACGGTCAATGGGCTAACCAAACACGCCCTAAGGGTATACCAGAAGAGCAAGTGTTAAAATTATCGAGGGGAATGGGCTTAAAGCCAATCCAATGAGGAGTATACCTGGCGGAATCCTAGCCTAGCCAAATGAAATTTCAAGGCCTAGATTCAAAAAGACAAACTAGTTAGGTGAAATTCAAAGTATAGAGTGTACACATCTATTCATTCCTATGATAAGAAATGTATACTACCTGTGATGGTCAGGGTGAATATTTATTTATTCTTAATGACACTAATCTCTTGAGAGATAAGATAAATACAACAGGGTATTAATAATCTAAGTGTCACCTATATGGGAGTAAATGTGGAATCACATTTATGAAAATGATATGGTTGAGTTCTCTAAAGCTCTCATGAATCCGGGATTTGTTCAAGACCAAAATGAACACAACTGTATGAATTGAAAAATGTGAAGATATAATATGTGTGATGATCATTGTCTTGATTTACTAAACATGGTGAACAGTTCAATGTCTCCTATACACACTGCATCACCAGTAAATCCGATAAGTATTCATTAAGGAAGGTTCAAGTCAAAAAGACACCTCTCCTGATGCATATTAAGTCTAAGTTTATCTCCAAAAGACAACTTTGTATATTTACTATACAAATGTGGGGTATTGTTGGAGTTTGTATAGAAAATAACCAACATTGAAGAGAAAATATGTGTCTTTTGAATTAAAAATTGATGTGTCTGATCAACACACCATTTTGTTCTCTATATATTGAAGGAAAAAATAAGTTATTTAAATACATTTATTTTTTCTAGAGTTATTCATTATTCTTCACTTCTGAGAGAGATTGCATTCAGTAAATTCGCCAGAGCCAACACCCTTGTGCTACGGTGTTGGTATTAGATAGTTGAATCCTGGTAGTCAGACGCCTAAAGAACTACAACACCGAGTAAGGGTGAATTCTGTCTATAGGGCATATCAATCCGCTAGCTTCTATCTACAAATCAAGGCGTACCAACTCCGCCAATTCAAGATAGTGATTTTGCAATACAAGTTAGTAGATTTATTTTTTTATTTGATTTCGTTGTAATCAATTTATAATGCAATAGTATTTGTATTGTTATATTATTTATTTAAAATAAATTTATACATTGTTCTGATTGTTCTCCAACATACTTCACAATGGATGCATTTATTTCATGAGAATGTTATAGCGTCAACAAATCAACCAACGGCACATAATGTAAGAACCATTTGAATGCCTACACACAAAATTCATCTCTACAATTACCAAGTTGATCAAACTTACCGGAATACCAACAGCCCACGACTTTGCCGCAGCCACCACAGCTTTATTCAAACCATTCATTCCTCTTCCATCATTTGCATAACCCCCAAGAAAATAAGCACTCAAAAACCATCCTGCCCAACCAATCATACTTCAATCTCCATAAAATAAAATAAAATATATATATATATATATCAAAACTTGACCAAACCCAATTTTAGATTAAACACTAAAAAGCAAAACTAAATTCATAGATTCCATACCAGCAATAAAGGGGTCAGCTGTATGAAGCGTCTCTACATCAAGAACAGGGAACCCATGGCTGAACCTTCCAATTGCAGAGAAAACCAACAAAGCCAAGACATCCCCACCAGACAAAAGCGCAACATGACTACAAAATCACAACCAATGGGATCCTCACCAATCAAATTTTAACAAACAAACAACAAAATACGAATGAAAACAGAGCCTTGAATTACCCCCATTTGTTCAATTGAGCCGAAAAGTCAGGTTTGTCGAACTGAATCACCCCTTCCAAAGGAACCCTTTCTTCCCCACTGAACCCAGCTTCTTCAAGCGGTGGAGGGGTTGAAAGAGATGGTTTAGTTGTTGCAGAAGAAGAAGACGAATCAGCCGCATTGGTAAGAGTGAACTTTGGGGCTCTTCGAGGGATGGATGAGAGGAACTTGGATTTGGGTTTGGAGAAGAGAGATTGATGATTTGCATGCCATTGTGGAGGAGATGATGAGATGATTAGGCATCTCTTGGTTGAGAGAGCTCCGTTTGGAGCTTGGCTGAGCAAAAACATTATTTCTTCTTCTCTGTTTTTGGTTACCACTCACTTCGATTTTCTTCTTTTCAATAAAACAGGGCACTGGAGAGTTTGCACGTGCATTGCGCGTGTTCTTGTTTTAGACTACCGATATTAGCTTTGATGCGTTCAGATCCGTTCTCGCTCTTCCTGATGATATCTAATCGCACAAATGAGTAGCGGTTAGGCCTAATATCACCGTTGTGGTGGCTGAAAGCACTCCAATGCTTAGGTTAGATACTGGTTCGAGAAAGAATAAAGATTGTATGTAAATTGCAGTGCGTATGTATATGTATAACTGCGTATTTTTCTCTTCCTCTCATCGATTCTTATAGCGAGTGTTCCCTCCCCAACTGTCCACGTAATCGAGGGCATGATCGAAGGAGATCTCGCATAAAATCTTGCATGTGCATGATTGGAGTTCTTCGACACTTGACTTTATTTAGGACTCAATGCTTAATTGGGTTAGAGTTGATTTCGTGCAAGTGAATCTCAGGCCTGTTATAGTTTTGACTTTTGAGATTCACTGTTCAAGCCTTCTTGTCCTAGGCCAAGCCCGAAGTTGCGGGCCTCCGAAGCTGGCATGTCTTAGGACTAGATGCCTGACTGACGAGTTGAACAGTAGCCTTGTGCATGGGTCCGCTGGGGATTGTGCTGAAGTTTTTTACGTGCTAGAGTTAGTCCATGCCATGTGTACGGCTATAATTGAGTGACCATTTGATATCTCATCAATTATGTAATTCACAATTTATTTTTTAATATTTCAAAAAAAAAATGTATATAATCTGTGATTTTAGTCGACCAGCAATTTATTTTTTAATATTTTCAAAAAATGTATATAATCCGTACTTTTAGTCGACCAGTGGAATTTGGAAGGCTAAATAACAAAATAGTAATTCGAATGAGAAACAAAATGAGAGGAACGATGGTACATCTTTACCACAAGATCGTAAAACATTTGAGCTACATTTTATATGGTGATTCTAAGAATGCATAACATTCCTGAAGCGATCCTAGCTCTCGATTTAACCATGATAGTCACCTTGATGTTAATAGCTACAAACAAAGAATTGTAGCTAGCACGGCAAGTTCTAGCTGCTCCCAAAACAGGTAAAGGCTTCCCTACGTGGTTAGTTCAATCTGGTATCGGTCATGGAGGTTGTAAGACGAGGTAGTAGTGCTGTCGGCTTGGCTTGATGATGTAACTGTTCCAGAGGCTAGATTGATATAGTGTTTGGGTCTGGATGAGTGATGGTTCTGTAGACCTCACGACAGCCAGGTTGATGATTGCAGTTGTTGTAAGGTAGGATATAGTCCTATGCCATGGCAATGACAACCAAGGGGCAGGCAATCAGTGGCGATTGTGGTGGTGATCCTGGTGGATGGTTGTAGTGTGACCACGGTGCACTGGCGGTAAGCTCGTGGTGAATCACAGTCTATGGCAATAGTATCATAGTAGTACACAATCTCTGTAATATAAACCCTAGTAGAGCTGAAAAGCACTTTCTCAACAAACTGGTTTTGAGCCTCTTATTACAAGTTCCAATCAAAACCTATTTTTCAAGCATACATAACCTCCACAAGGCACAGCCAATAAGAAAAATAACTAATGACATCATCCATAAAGGTCTAAGGCGCAGCGCCATAACAGGCAGAACAACACATGACATGGACTCCGATCCAAGTGAACCAAGCAGATCACAACAGCTCCCAGCACATCAACTCACAATACTAAAAAGGGATAATTGAGCGAAGCAAGCATGTCAGGACAGAGCCTAATACATCAACTAGCTAAAAGCTTACATGAGAAATATCCTGCACTATAGACATGGCAGCTCGCCAAAAATGTAGGATGGTTTTCCGATCTTCCCATGCTCAAACTCCATTGATGGAAGAGTAGCTCAGACTTCACACATACAGAAAGTGAAAGAAAGCAGTAAAGGACAAGGCAGCATGAAACAATAAACCCTAATGAAAAAAATGAAAAAAACCCGCCAGTGAGGATAGAAAGCCAGTCGCGGGAAGCTACAGAAACTGAGGAGTCATTGATACCCCCCACAATTTGGCCAAGCTATATCCATGAGTTTAGGCCATTCACTTGGTAAATCTACTAAGCTAAAGTTCAAGAAGAACAATTGGTTTCAAAGCTCAAAGAACCTACAAGCGCCTTAATCAGAGACCAAGGATTGACATGTGGTAGCAGGCAGGGCTTGATCAAAGGGGTGCCCAGCTAAAACATGTTAAGCTTAGTTTCCTCAAATCGAACCGTGAGACTTCATGACCTAATTCTTGCTTGGCAGAGAACACCACAGCAGGAAAATGGATGAGATAACGAGAGGATGTCCATGGTTGCAGAATCTTGTAACAAATTAGTTCTTTCCCCAAGTACTAAATCAGAGTCAGATCCATACAGAATCTAGAATAGTAGACAGTCATGACAAACGTCTCACACTTGCTTTGTGGCAAACATAAGCATATTAGAGCTCAGGGAACATTGAGCACCAAAACTATTTTCATGCTGTAATTTATTTCCTTCCAACCAGATCACTGATATGTGGCATCACAATCAACATCTTTGTGTTCAGTGTTTAAAAGAGGAAGCAACAATGCAACACAACACACAACCACATCCAAGTAGCATACATTAACAGTAATGAATAAAAAGAAAATATCAGATCTTTCAACAAAAATTGAAATGAAATTACATCATAAAAGTAAATCAGCATCAACAAAGCTTCCTAATCCTTGCTGCTAAAATCTAGTGTAGCCTAATGCAAATATCTCAAGTTACGAAAAAATTTCTCTTCAAATCATCGTCATTCCCACCAACTGCCAGCCGCCACAAGTTTCTGCTCATAGAACACGTGTCTTAATTGTACAACTCTTTAGATAAAGCCAAACTATCCTAAAGAAAGTGTAACAGTACCAACTCTAAGAATCCTAACAAAACATCTAAAAGATGTTGCCACTCTTGGGAATGCAAGAGCTGTCCCTTTTGGAATTGTAACACTGTATTAGGAGAACTCCTGCTAGAGAAATGAAAACTAAAATACTAACAGTAGAATCGGGAGATGAACCAAAGGGAATTTAAGATTATCCAAGGTTTGCTTGAAAAAAAATGAACGATAGAACAACACAGGCCACAAGTATGAAAATGGCTGAAAACTCACAGCGTTCACATTAATAAACAAACATGACGGTTACAATGAAATCTACAGATAGAAGTACCTTACAACAGATCAATGATTACAAGTTAGCCCAATGCCCTTCCCCTGCAACAAAGTCGGCGTCTTCCAATGATTCCACTTACATCAAACTAAACAGCGAGCCAACAGGTGCTAACTCAGGTAAGACTTGTCGCAGATGGCATCACAAGTCCAGGGACCGACTGAAATTTCGACTCAGGCATTGTCCATATTGCACCAAAATTAATTTTCCCAAAGCCACTAACCCATTTGTCATTGCTAGATCTGCACATTGATTCCAAAGATCACTTGCCAACCTCCACTAAGTGAACAACCTCATCATCCACAAAGTTGATCCCCACCCTTTCATCCCATGGGATTTGGACCTCTTTTTACCCTCGGTATTATTTTCCCTACTAAGATACTTTAGTGATTTTCTCAGAAGCATTAATTGCATTAGTTACAATCGACAGTCCTGATATAAAGAGATCAACCTGACCACAAGGCTTGTGCTTTGTAGCTCTCAACCGGTGAATCTCAAGAGGAAACACTAACTCATCAGAATAATTATGGCAAGAAATCAATCATTGTGTAAAAGCATGAAACCCTTAAAATTGAGAGCTAATGGCAACCTTGGCTCATAATCCACCATTAAAATATGGAATTGTGAAAGATGATATGCCAGTAATGATCGGAGAAACTATTCTGTAAAAGATCACATGGAGAGAATGTCCCAATTCAACCAAGATTGGCAAGAGAAGATCACCAAAATTATGGCAAGATACTCTATATTCAGATGAAATAATTGCTACATATATTTTGAAACGAAATATAACAGAAAAAAAATCTCTCAATTTGATGAAGAAAATCTCCCAGTTCAGGCCATATGGTAAGATCAAAGCCCTCAATCTTTTTTTTTTCCTCTTCATTTTCCCTTTCTAAGTAACCTTTATTTTTCCCCCTCTTTTTCTCTCCTCTTGATCAAGTGAGCATTAATTAGAGATTTAGTTTTTTTTCTTCTTCCCGAGATTCATTCCTACATCTGTAATTAAAAGCTACAGCCTTATGGACATTCTGATCAAGGATTGAGATTTCATTTTTCGATTTCATTTCGGTATCCTGATTTTAAGAAATATTTCGGTGTAAAGAAAAAACGAAAAAATTTCGAGGATATATAAAAAATATATATAAATAATTTTGAAAGTATTTGAAAATGTGAAAAAAAAAATATATGAGTAAATAAATCCATTAAACCTATTAAATGAAACATAAATACCAAGAAATGAAACAAACATGAAATCAATATATAATTAGAAAATCAGGGGGTGGTTTCAAAAATTAATATATAAGTAGAATAAATGATAATTAGAAAATCAGGAGGTGATTTTAAAAATCAATAAGTAGTTAGAAGAATTGATAATACGCAAAAACCCCCAAAATTTACAAAAAAACTCTAAAGTTTCAAAAAAAAAACCTTGAAAAAATGTATTTTTTATAGCTAGGTTTTGTATTTTTACAAAATTTACGAAAAAAAATCACAAAATTTTTCGAAATAAACATCGAAAAAATGTAACTTTTAGTTTCGCCATTTTTCTTTTCGTAATTTCAAAAATAACGAAATTTTCGTTGAAATTTTGCGAAATCACATTCCTTGATTTTGATATCAAGCCTATAAATAATTACCCACTTCCCTTTGGAAATCTTTCCATTCCTTACTTCCAAATCACCAAACATCCAGCTTAGCCTTCTGCGACTCTTGCTCAGCAAATAGATCTTGAAGAAGGTGACAAATACTAGGCAAAATAAATAAATACATAAATAAATTTTGATCAATAAAACACAGATATATTGATAAAGAGAAATGCCACTATGATTGAAAAAGGTCAGTCACAGGCCAGGGAAATTACAACACAAGGTACATAGTATAATAGGATCAACAGTGGAGGAATTCAGGTCGCATGTCTACTTACACTCTGAACTCAAACTCTTCCCAAAACAACAAAACCAAACAGAAGACGAGATCATGAGAGACCCATCCAGATATCTCATCCCCTCTCCTTCCTAATGGAATAATAGTGTTTCTCGTCTCTCAGACTCTCACCACCAATATCTCACCTGCTTTGATATATTGCTGGCCCAAATTCTTTTAACGAATCCCAACCAAAGTTATCAAATTTTCTAGATTTCCAAAATTAGATTCACTGAAAATCCACGTGTTGACTCTTAAATTCGAAATCTACTCGGATGGAAAACGAGAGTGAATGCTCTAATTACAACACTACCTTTGAGTGTCTAATTAAACTAAACTAGAACTGAATGACTCACTAAAACAGTCATATCATTGAATCCAAACATGAAATTTCATTCTCAATCAATATTGAAGTTTACAATCATTAAGAAATAAATGTAATAAAACTAGTTCAAGGGGAGAAAAATCCCAACATAACCACCGTGTTTAAAACAAGAATAAACGCACATATATAAGTACAATATTATCAAGGAAAGAATATAATTAATGCTGATCTCTCTTCCATTATTTCAACAAAGATTTATAATTTCAAAGTTACTTCTAGTGATCTCACGCAATAAAACACCAAGATTTGGGTTGAAATACCTAGATCATGCATCGATGTGTTGATAAATTTCCAAATACATCGATACAGGATACAAAACCATCTAAAGTGAAAAATGGTCCATCAAACTCTTTGATATGAGCCTATAATTGGGGTGTGCTTCAAAAGGTATCATGATCAACAAAATATTCAAGCTCCCTTCCTCTCAGCTCACCAAACTATTTTTGGTTTTCTAAAGGAAAATATATTTATTCCACAATGAAAAAACAATTTTCTTAACAAACAAAATCTTGTTGAATGTCAAGTGCAAGGAAACAATTTAGAAAGTTGTTGACACATATATCATACTGACAATTTAAAGATGGATGAAACACATGATGATAAGATCCAGAGTCAACGAAAGGGGGAAGAAAAAGAGCACCAACACAATTTGTATAAATCAATCTCTCACATGACTATGCAAAGTACATAATAAATCAACTAATTACCAGCCAGAGAAGGCTTAAACCTGAGATCAGCTCCTCTTTGATTTTGTTTAATAGAAACAGCACCATTGCTTTCCACGGAGCCCGAGGAATCCTCATTTGCCTTTCCAGCATCTATCCCTGCATCAACATTGTTTCCTTGCTGGTTCCACTTTCCACTTGCTACAGGACCCAATACCCCATTTTGATTGCCAGAAGCCATCCCCATTGCACTACCAAGACCATTGTTCGAATAAGCAGGAGGAAACACCCCATTTCCATATGATACAGGGCCACTTCTAGGTCCAACCATACCCATCCCGTTCCAAGGACTCCTTGGAGATGCCATTGGCGATCCAAAGCCGACTCCACCATATGGCCTAATTGGATACCCTCCATAAGGGTTCATACCATATGGATAACTCGAAACCGGAGGGGGATAGTACCTAAACCTTGGACCATAAGGTGGAAAATTTCCCCCGGGATAGCCACCAAATAGTGAACCTCGTCCAGCACCACCCATTCTCATATTATAACCACCGCTACGATGACTGTAATCATTGCCATTTTGACTTCCATCCTTTGGGACAGCCCTCTTGACCTCAACAGACTTATCATTCAATTGATGAAAATTCTTTTGCATCACATTGTCAACAGCTTCCTCTGATTCAAACGTGATAAATCCAAAACCCCTGGGCCTGTGAGTTACACCATCGTACATCACAACAACATCTGTAGTCCTACCAAACTGCTCAAAGTATGCCTTGAATTCTTCCTCGGTTACACTAGCAGATAATCCTCCTACAAAAATCTTCTTAGTCCTAATCAGACCGTTGTCAATACTACCACCACTATTCCACTGATACCCCCTGTTGTTTTGCTGATGGGGCTGATAGTTCTGATTTTGATGTTGTTGATTCCTGGGTACGGCTTTTTTCACTTCTACCTATTAAAACAAAATCACACAAAACCCAAATCAGACAATCCATCAAACAAACCCAAATCACTTACACTTTTAGATTCTCAATTCAATTCTACAGTCAATCAAATAAGACAAATAACTACTTTTGAACTGATAATCTACATAGCAAAAAAATTGATAATTAATAATGGGTATTTTGTTTTCACTTTCTATCCACTGCAACAAAATTAAACCACACAACCCAATTCTACAATAAAAATCTAGGGCAAAAGTACATAACTTGCAAAGAAACAATACATGGGTACTACTATATTCACTCATACAACCTAAATCCAAAAACCCATTAACACAATGAAGCAATTAACACGAAAAACATGAATTAAACCCAAAAATAACAAAAGGGGTTGTTGAAAACTCACAGTTCTGCCAAGTACAACATGCTTGGTTTGAAGGGCTTCATCAGCTGAAGAAGGATCTGAGAAGATAACAAACCCAAATCCTCTAGCATGGCCATTGCTTCTATCCCTCATTATCTTAGTGTCGGCCACTTCCCCATACTTGCTGAAGTGATCTTTCAGAGTTTCTTCATTAGTTTCCCAAGAAATTCCCCCCACAAACAACTTCCCTAAATCAGAGTCCATTGTTGTCAGACCAACAAAACCCTAACTCCAAAGCTAATCTACCAAACCCAAACCCTAAAACACACAAAACAGTCCCTTTTTTTCAATAACAAACCTCTCTCTAGCCTCTCCCTCTGCTAAACCCACCAAAACCCTTTCTCAAAATAACACTCTGAAACAAAGGTGAAGTTTTTAAAGAAAAGTAAACACAGAGTCAAATACTTGTTTTATCACAAGATCAAAGGTTGATATTGCACCTTATTATTTGGAGCTTTTTGTGACCATTCAATCTTTGATGTGGAAATATAATAGTAATCTTATATGAACTAGGGTTTTTCTATAGCTTTGAAAAAGTAAAATCTTTTATTATATGAGAGTCACATTTGTAATAGGTGTACCAAAGTTGTATAAGTTTTCGACTTGTAAAATAGAAAGTACTTGTCGTAGTTGATAGAAAATTTAGTGTACTTTGTCGAAGTGGTAAAAGATAGCATGAGTGTGCGGTAATTTGAAAAATTGACAAAAAAAACATCGGGGTTGTTTTTCCAAGATTCACAACATAATAAACATGTGTGACGGAATGTTAATTACATGAATACAATTGACATGCTATTAGTGTGATGAAATCGCGTAGTGGTGTGATGAAGTTTTTGGTTGAAGCATCGGGATTACTTCCAACTACATAAGCTAAATCTCTACTTTAACTCCGTTGCTATACTAAAAGAATTGTACTCAATAATGTGGCAAACATTGTTACCATCATTAATTTTATTGAATATTTTAATTGTAATCTCGTGACATATATGTTGTTGATCATTGAGTACAAGTTTTGAACGGAAAAGTTAAGAGTCATACTAAAGCACTCAAGCATTCATAGAATCACAATAGCTCTTCATTGCTTTTACATTTTATGCATCTCTATTTGAATCTCAAAATGTGCTATATAAATATGTAATTAGTATGATCATCCACAACACTTGTGCTCAAAATCCCTCATAGAAACGTATGTTGTTAGCTTGTTACGCATTATAGCATTGCTAATATTAATGACTATTACACAATAATCATATCGTTGACACAAACATTGTGGACATGTTACGATACTTGCATATAGCTAGCTTTTTAAATCTAGTATTTCGATCAAATTATCTTTGGCAGATTTGAACTGTGGGTTATCATCGCAATCTCAAGTAGACATTACACAACAACTATAAATTACCATCTAATTACATAGACTTTGTGGTGGTATTAGTATGCCGGTGTTCTTAATAAAACGTCTGGTGGTAATATCTGAACACTTCTGCAACGACAACCAAACCCTACATGACTTGGACTACACAAACCCGACCCAAACCCGACTAATCTAAAAATTCATCCAATGGGCCTTTTAATGGCCCAAGGAATTTGTTGTGATACTGGGCCTCTCCAAGAATTTTGTACATAAAGCCTGCTAGCAATGTTTAATTGTTTTTGTTTCACTAAACCTGTTTTAGTCTCATGTTAACAAAAACTATAATTTCTAACCAGACAAATTTTGTTATAATTTCGGTTGGTAAGATCTGATCAAGAATGACATAAACCTCTCCAACAATATACTAAACTTGAACTCAATCCCAAGATCTCCTCACATGACAGAGTGGTCGTCGCCATTCGAGCTACTACGATATGATATGATTCACTAGTGTAAGCAACCAACGGTTTTTCTGCATGCGAATATTCGATTATCGAGTAAAAGTTATTATTCCACGCATATATCGACATAAGAACCGCATTAATCATTTAACTAATCAACCCCTCCTCAATTTTAAACTCATTGCATGTGGCAAAGGGATTTGAATATAACCTAGTTGAATGAAATAAGTGTTAGTTAGCAAACGCTTATCATAAAATACTAGTAATTAGAAGGATTATGGTGAAGCATCTTTAGGTCTTCAAGGAGCAATGAAAGCAACTAGGCATTATTTTTAGGGTTTCTCAATCTCACTTGCATTAGAAATGTATTTGTCATCTTCTCTCAAAAACCTAGTTCATGGAAGCTTTGGTTTATATACAATGGGGTGGGTTTTATCTCATTGTAATATTGTATTGGGGTGGTCTTGGGCTTGAAATATGAGAGGAAGATAGTTGGAGACATGATGAGTGCATTAAGCACAAACTTCAACCAATTGAACAATTAATCAAACATGATGAGTGTGTTGAAGTTGAATCATCCCACTTTCACACTTTGGTTTTGTTTTCATGGTTTGATTGAAAAGTGTAGCAACTAGCAACTGCTTTGAACATGCTAACACATGCAATGACTTGACCAAAGCACTATTTATCAAACCACACAATAGGGGTTAAAACCTTAACTAAACATGTAACTTATTCTAGCATCTCCAAAGCAAACCGCACACCATACCTTCATAGACTTATTTGAAACCACAATTTAGAAAAGTTTAAATGTTTAAGAAAATAAGTAATGTTGCATTTATTTTTATTTTCGTTGTGAATACTTGTAAAGCACCAATGGGGTATCAGCTTAGCGGTAGATTTGTAACAAATGACATCATAAGTTCAGGGTTTGAGCCTTGCTGACCACATTTGAAATGAGACAGGTGTTAAACAAGAGATATTGCATTTATTCTTAGGGTTTTTTTGAGTTTAGCACTCGCTAATTTGCGTCCAATAGAATCCCATAAAACTCACAAATACCCTTAGACATAAATGGCATGTGTAAGTCACATACTAAGTCCAAAATCTATCTAATGATTGAACAAATAATTGTGTCCTCTCATCTCCTTCACCCTTTTTTTTTTTTGGTTCAAACACGAAGAGGTTTATTAATGAAAGAAAGGGAAACAAATTACAAAGAGAGACATTCTTATATCAAGGAATGTCAAGACCCTATGAAAGTGTCAAAACCCAACTCCCTAAACAAATTACATGCAGTACCCATCCTCCACAGCAATTCTCTAATCTCGATAAAGATAGAGTGCTCTGATCTGTTGAGTCCTTCAAATACCCTTTTGTTTCTTTCTTTCCACACGCACCACATGAGAACGTGAGGGACCCTACGCCATAACCACTCCCCCCGACGGGAAGGATTAGCTTGAGACCACCAACTTAGCCAATCTAAAATGGAGCCTTCAAACATCAAACTCAAACCGAATTCTGCCAAGAAACTGCTCCAAATGGATTTGGAAAAACTGCAGTGAAGCATCAAATGGTCCAGTGTCTCATCAAATTCATTGCAAAGCACACAAAGACTCCCTGTGAGGATTCCTCTTTTTCTTAACCTATCTTTAGTCAAGAGCTTCTCATGCAAAACTGACCAACTAGAGAAATTAATCCGAGGAAAAAGGTTTTTCACCCATACCAGATTTTTGTGGGAATAAATGAAGGGGTTAGAATGGGTCTCATAATGAGATGCAGCCAACATATCTGAAAATTCTTTCACCGAGAAGCCCACACCTTTACCCTTCCACACCAAACTATCTGATCCCTCTGAGAGCATTTGTCTATCTAAAAAATGCATTAGATTAGCGAACTCATCTAGTTCCCCAGTATTGAGGTGTCTTCAAAAGGAAAGATCCCAAGAATTGTCGTTAGACCAAAAATTGCTCACACTCCCATATTGATTGTTGTTAATGAAAAACAACATTGGAAACAGATCCTTCAAAGATTGGTTACTACACCAAGCATCATGCCAGAAAGAGATGAGATCACCATTTCCATATTGGAGAGGGGTGTGAGGGTAGAAACCACTTGCGCACCGGAAGATGGACTTCCACAAAGAGCATCCGTAGAAAGTGTACTTAGTTCTCTTTTCCCAAACCCATTATTGCGCCCATATTTGTCCATAATGAGAGATCTCCATAAATTATCATTTTCTTCTGCAAATCGCCAAAGCCACTTAGAAAGTAATGCAATATTGAAAGTGAGCACCTGACGAATGCCTAAACCACCTCGAGATTTAGGACAACAAATTTTCTCCCAACCCACTAAATGCATCTTTCTAAAGTTATGAGTAGAACCCCAAAGGAAATCGCTCATGATCCGTTCCATCTTGGCTGCTATTGAACAGGGAACCTTGATAAGAGACAGAAAGAAAATTTTCTCCCAACCCACTAAATGCATCTTTCAGCCTAATTGTGTCGTGCTCTGAAGTTAAAGTCAAAACATGGATGCACATTTATAGAATATACACAGTGCATTATACGTTTGTAAATATTAATGTCATTGCGTAACAAATATCAATTTTAGGAAAACTCTGTCATACTAATCAGTGAACCTACTTTTTTGTTTTGTTTTTTTTCAAATGGAAACAAGGTTTTTATAGGATCTCAAAACCCATAAAGATGCCACAAGTTGGGTTTGAACTCATGATCTAGTGGTATCATCCGTCAAACTCTAACCGTTGAGCTATCATACCATTGAAATAACGACATCTTCGTGTTTGGAGATTTCAGGTTCAACCTGTTATACTGTCTGGAACTGCCACTGCCAATTCTTGTGGGTTTAAAACCAATGGACTAATTTAACAGTTAAGAAATAACTGAAATGAAACGTATGTAAATACATAATTGAAATGTATATCTAGCATAGCGTGTCCTAGACTATTAATATTTTAAATACTTATTATTGAAAAGGGTCAAGGAGATGAAAGAACATCGTTGGATCTTCTTTGATCTGTCCAATAATCGTCAACCATTGGATGGATTTTAGACTTATTTAAGTCAAGGGTATTTGTGAATTTTATGAAATTTTAAATGGTCAAGAAAAGTCAATGTCTTTGATTAGTATTAACCAAAACAATCAATGTGAGTTTGAGGGTCAGCCTTAATTAATTTTCAAACTTAAAAATCTCTTATCTTATCACGGAAACTTGCAAAGGCTTTACAAAGTCTTTTTTTTCTTACTAGTACAAACTTTGTGTGCCTATGAGTCATACTATCCTAATTTAGACAAGGATATATGCTAAAATTTTAATATTAAAAAAAATATTTATTTTCTTTCTCACGTGTGATGTACTATAAATAATGCATTTTTACTAGAAGTGTTTCATTAACTTGGAATGATATTCCAATACAAAATAAAACCTATACATGCAACATGCAGAATTAGATACAGTTATCACAAAATAACCATATTTTAATTTTATCTACTATAACGTGATATATTGGAGTGAATCAAAGACGATGAGAAGGTAGTTAAAGTTGTTGCAAGCCTTGCATAAAATAGATACAGTAACTCCATGATGCAAGAAACCATTCTTCTTTACCATCCAATTAGCATCTAGGAGAACTATTATGAAATAAGTATAAAAAGTGATAATTTGTCGAAATCAACTCTACCGCCAAACCCAAACCCTAAAATGCACAAATTAGAGTTCACTTTTTGTTCAAGACCAAACATCTCTCTCTGCTGAACCACCAAAACCCTTTCTCAAAATAACTGAGCGAAACAGAGTTAAAGTTTTAGGATAAAAAGGTTTTTTTAATGCATAAGATCGGATGGCTGACATTGTACCTTATATTAGGAGCTGTTTATGGCGGTTTGATCTTTGACGGAGAAATGTAATAGAAGTGTAATTTGTTACCTATATGGACTAGGTTTTCTATAAATTTGAAAAAGGAAAATTTTGATTATATATGAGTAACATGTTGAGAATTTTTGTTTCACTAGGTGTACCAAAGTTTGGATGAATTGGTGGTTCAAATTCATCGAGATGATCACGATTTAGGCTTACTAGTAAAATAGAGAGTATTTGTGGTGGTGGATAGAAAAATTGTCATACTTTGTCAAAGTGGTAAAAGATAACAGAAGTGTGATGGAAAATTATAGGGGTCGAGGGAGGGAGTGAGGGATGGGTGGAAGCTACCCATCTGCCTTGAGATGAGCATCATCACACATCTCAAATTTGAAGTGCTTATTTCGAGGCGAATGGATGGTTACCACCCATCCCTCACTCCCTCCCTCGCTCTGTAGCAAAGCTCTGAGTGTGATAGTGTGAAATATTGCACATTTTATATTTATGTTAAAAACGATGATGAATATTATTTGTAGATGAAAGAACCATCAATGTCATTTTTCCAAGTGTCACAACATAATAAAAATGTGTGACGAAGTGTCAATTACATGAATACCATCGACATGCTAGTAGTGTGATGAAGTCTTAGTTAAAGAATCGGAATTCCTTTCAAAAGACAACATGGATATGATTGACATGGTAGCGGTGTGATGAATTTTTGGTTGAAGCATCAAGATTACTTTGAATTGCATAAACTAAATCTCTATTTTGACTCCATTGTTATACTAAAATACTTGTACTCAATAATGTGGCAAACATCGTTACCATCATTTATGTCATTGGATATTTTAACTTGTAATCTTGTGTCATAAATGTTGTCCATCACTAAGTACAAATTTTGTGAAATTAGAGGGTGGGTGCATTCGAAAGTTAGGTGGGGGCGAATAGCCACTCACCATATAAAAAAAAGGAGAAGAAACAAAACCTTTTGCTTCCTCCTTTTCTTTTCTCCTTTTCCTTCTCTTTTTCCTTCTTCTTTTCCTTTCATTTTGTTGCATTTCGATGGCGGCGAAGGGGGGTGTGATCGTTGGGAGAGGATAGACTTTTCAAGCAACAATGGGGGCAGTTGGGCTTGTTATCTAGAGGTGGTGATGATTCGTGATGTGGTCTGTGGAGGTTGAGTGGCTGTCAAGAAGAGAGGGTGGCAATCCAGCCGAGCTTTTCGTATTCTTCGATTTAGGGAGACAATGGGTGGATTTTTGAATAAAAGAAAAGAAAATAAGAGAAAGTTGAACAACGTCAATGAACCATCTCCTGTAACAACCATTGTTGGGGAAGTGTTGCCAACACAGTTCGAGGTCTGGCAGTTGGTTTTGGGATTCTTGCAAAAAAAAAAAGAGGTGAGTTTTCTTCATTTCGTTCTTGTATGTGAGTTTTCGCCGTTCTCAATCTAAATTTTGTTTGTGTTTTTGAACCTCTAAATCATGATTCGTGTACGTGTTTTCTTAATTATTGATTTAGTTCCAAACACCTCATTTCTCAGTTTACGATTTAAATCTGTTTTAGTTTGAAGGTTATTTGCTTGATGATTTGTCTGTGAGAACTATTTGTTGTTAATTAACCATGCCTACTGAATGTCTGATCATATATCGATCTGAAAATGCCCAAATTTTCACACAAAATCGCAAGTGTTGTCAGAATTTGAGAGTGATGTTAGTTCAATTTACCTTCAGATTTTGATCATTTTAGTGATTGTTCTAAGTGATGTTTCAGTTCCATCACAATAATAATTGAATCAATATTTATCAGAGCACACCCCCAAGGAATTCAAGATGAAATGAGAGATTAGTTTTTTTTTTTTTTTTTTTTTTTTTGAGTGGCTAAGCTAAGGTCGAGTTTGTCTCTGAACAAATTGTACAGTTCAACAATAAACATATGTGCATGTCTGCAACTGACCATTGTTAGCAGTTGTTCTTCTTGACGTATTTGCAATGCTAGTATTACCAGCAAGAAAATAGAGCACCAGGTGCTTGCTGCTAGTCCCTTTCAGCTACATTACCTGTACTTAAAAAATGCTATTTGCAAGGATGGGGGTTGGTGCTCAACCAATCCACTTCACCTTATGTGAAGCTACCCATAACCCCTTATATTGAATATGAACTTCACTTTTGCATGCTATTTGTTCTTGCGTACTGGAAGAGTGGATAGTGAATGAAGCTGTCTTTACTTCCCATGAATCTAGCTACTTATCAATTTAATTTGTTGTTAATAGTGTAGTGTCCTCGCACTCTTCGAGAATATAGTAAACTAGGCAATACATCAATTTCAATATTAAAATGGATAAACGGTTGCATTCTCAAATTTTTGGAGAACATAGAGTTAGATGAATTTACATAGTGAACCAGGTTATCTAGTTAAATGCCCTTAGAGATTTTGGTTTGAATGTGATAGTTTGGGGAATGTTATGATTGATCTGAGATGGTGGGTTTTGATGTTTACTGTGTTATGATCATGTTTTGTTTTTATAGTTAAGCGTATTGTAAGGATATATGGGATTGTCAATTCGCTTGATGATTAGTGTTATTGTAATGTATATAACATTATTATCTATTGTTTATTAATAAAGTTTAATCGTTTTATGACAATATGTATGCGGTTATTTCAAACGCATTCTAAGTGTGAGCTTCAGTTGACGTGTGATATAAGTGACTCGTGCGTGATGTTGTGAAGTGTATAACTTGAGACTTAGCTATTATGAAACTATTACTTGTTCCCCAAGAGAATGGTGGATACTGTAGTTGATTTATTTATGGTTGACAAAGTGTCGCTATAAAAGAGTTTTGAGTTTTAGTTTTTTTTTTATGCTCTTTCCCACAATTCCGAAGGAAAAAAAAGTGAAAATAAAATAAATTTTTGTATACAGATTTGCTTGTATACGTGTGATATTATTATGGGTATGCAGACTTGCTTGCATATTGGTGCACCGTTTCATGTGAGTTCGGTTGTACGTGTAGATTTAGGAAGAATGCTTGCCATAGATCGAACTTCGGGAGAGATGACATGTTCCTCGAGGTGGCACCCCACTTGGAACATGTACGCTCCGAGTGGTTTCGAAGGCAAGGGAGACACACTTAGGTGAGGTGTGTTCGGCAGAGGAGGAGAGTGCGATTGTGAAAAAGCAGCGAGATTTCTTTTTGTGTATGTGCATGATTACCTTAAAGGAATAAACTAAATGCTCATTCAACCATTGAATGAGAACTACATGTCTTCCTAAAGGTAGAAAAATGTGTTTGTTTAATACTTCAATAATAGTCTAATATGATTATTTATTGTATTGTTGTGGTATTTATGAGGATTGATAACTCATAAACTTTATTTATTAGAAATAAATAATGCATATTTATTTATTATGATGATAACACCTTTGCCTCATGGAGGAACTATCTGATGGTGTGGTTATTTTTATTGTTTGGTTTATTTTAATGTTGTCATGTGCGGATTTATTGAATTTGGGATGAAGATTTCTCACACCGACTTTATTGCTGACCCGAGTGAGCTTTTGCTTATTGGGTACATTCTTTTTGGAATGTAGCCAATTAGGCTTTCAGGTTTAGAGATTTTGAGCCGCGTTACTGGAGTTTCGCTAGTGAGCTAGCCATGTCAATCTTATCGGGTTAGAATTTTTATTTGTTTCAGTAATCTAAATCATGTTTAGTTGTTGCTGCTATTTGTTTCTATTGTTATTGAATTCTCACGTCCCGAGTTTTGGGGGAAACAGATAATCCTACGTGAATTTTAGGATTTTCGTTTCCTTCAAAAATCGGGGCGTGACACTTGTGCAGCTAAAATCATACAAATTTTTACTTTTTCTCACCTTCAAGACAGCCTACATATCGCATGGGTAGGTAAAACAAAAAAACTAGCATTTGCTCAATAAGGTGTGAAAACAGCTAAGAGAGATGACCCTGAGACTAGTAGAGGTATTCTAAGTTAGGAGTGATGCTAGGCGGCGAGGAAAGGGGCGAGGGAGGGGGGTTTGACCCCCCATTCATCTCGAGATTCACATAGGAGTGCATCTCGAAGGAGATGGAGAGTCACACTCCCCTCCCACGCCCGTTTCCTCGCCATTTAGAATCGCCGAACGCAATAAATACAATAGATTGCTTGGAGGTTCCTTTTAGCCCTCGAGGAAAGGGTCAAGGAAATGGATGAGGCGGTGGGTATTACCACTCATCCCTCTCCAGATTCATGAGGCTGTGCATCTCAAGGGCATAGGCATGTATCTCGAAGAAGATGAGCGGTCACACTCACACCTCACCCGTTTCCTCGCCATTTAGAATTTTCCTTGCCAGAAAGATCATGCATATGAAGAAAAATATCTATTTCTTTGAAATACACGTTGAATAATTATAAATAGGATTTAACAAATTTTCACACCAACTTTTTCTAGAGAGCTAGGATAGGCGAGCTAGTCCTGTGCCATGCCTGGTCCAATACCATCAATCAACTTCAAGATGTGTGCCAAGTTTGGCTCAATATTGTCCATCATCCTTCTAGCTGGCTTGAGAAACCGGTCTAGTTTGCCCACTTGAAGGGCAAAGTTACATTTTTGCCCCTCCTCTTTAAACATACAATCAAAAAAACTTTTTGGAGGAGGGGCAAAAATGTCAATTTGCCTTTTCAGGTGGAAAAAAAAGGCCAATTTTTCAAGCGGGCTAAAATTTCTAGATGAACAATATTGAAGCAGGCTTGACGCGGGCTTAACGCTCAACAAGTGAGGAAGAATTGCACCAAGAAAAAAAGCTTAAGTTAATATTATATCAGGCAAATGATATAAGAACATGTCTAGAGAGCAGCCAGAGCAGAAAAGCTCGGCCCGCGTCGTCGGGACAGGTTCAATACCCTTCATCATCTTATTTTAGAAATGCCCAATACTCCCATTCGAACACAATCACACGACCCCACCTTGGGGCTAGGAACATAATCTCTAGTTTTTTGGATGATATAAATATCAAGAATTCTAATACGCAAGGAAACGCGCGACGAGCACTCCTAACGCATTTTCTCGCCGCCAAGAAGGGCTAATTAGATGCCACATTATTCCTAGAAATGGCTGATGAGACAACTCGACATAATAACTTTAAAAAAGAAAAATGAAAACAAATACCAAGACATTTTTTTTTAGGACATTGTGTTGAAGGATAACCTAGATAACCTAGGAGAATAGGAGATGATGTATGTAGGGGTTGCTCTTAGTTTTTCAAGAAACAACACCAATTAACATAAAGAAATGAAGTGAGGTCATCATCATCATCTTCTTCTTCTTCATTACAAAACTCTTCAATATATAGGACCTTGAGTTCCAAATCTCAATGAATGTCTAGGGTGTTACCATGTAGGGAAGGAAGTCTATCTTAGTACATAGTAAGGGAGTCCCTAAAGACAAGGGAGGGGAGGGTAGTTGTTTGGAGAGATTTTAATGCATTCTTTAATTTGACCAAGAAGGAAGAAAAGGAGATAAGACATGCCTTTGGGATTACACACTTTGGACTTTGTGAGGGGGTTTGTGACCCTTTTGTATACAGTAGAGAAAAAAATTAGGGTTTTGTTTTTTATGCTTCAAATGGGGTGTCATGAATGACTCAAGAGGGTCTTTAAAAATGCCTAATTTAAACCCCAATCCAAATAAACAAACCCTAATAGTTAGCATCTCCATGCAAGACATTTGTGACCTAACCCTAAAAAAAACCCATTGAATACTTAAACCCCAAAATCCCTATGCATTCACTTTTTAATATAGAAACACCATTGTATTGGAAATGTAAACAAAACACAAGTTCCTTTCTAAGACACTAGCACAAGTAGGTCAGATGGGATTGTACTGAACCCTAATTTTCAATGGGGGTAACCATGTGATATGGAATTGATTCATCAAGAAAAGGTACTCCCCCCCCCCCCCCCCCCCCCCCTCATGTGACCATCATCATTCATGACCACCACCTACATTGGGTGAGTCCTGTTGTGAGGGGGTGTGGGAGTTCTCTCTATGATATATTTATTGTTCATCTAGTGATTTGAGTCTTTCCACAAGTGTAGTTGGCAATTGGGGTTCTTTTTGTGTCTCACTAATAGTGGTGTTGCATTGTTTGCTTTGGTTTCCTGTGCAACTCATGCACTCATGGTAGGCTTTTGGAAGATGGTAGAGAGGAGTAAGGACTCCAGAGAGTTAGATGGCTCAAAAGTCCTCCTCAGCCACCCACATCCCTGACTCTCCAAGTACACTGCGTGGCTCAGGAAATAGTTTTTGGAATGAATTGCATTGTTGACTGGTCCTCCGAGAGCTCCCAAACTTACAAGATCAAACTTGAATGAGTGATAATTATCAACTTAAGAGAGCTAGCTCATCATAATTTTTACAAGATCAAACTTGAATGAGTGATAATTATCAACTTAAGAGAGCTAGCTCATCATAATTTTTACTTATAGAATTCCAATTTATGCCTAATTCATCAAATTCTATAAGCTAAACTTTGCAGTTGATACTTGCTAAATAGATCATTCATGAAATACATGTCTTGACTATATTTAAAGTGTATTCGAGGTGTATAACTGAAATATCCAACACGAGTATATTAGATTTAAAATTACTTAGATATCAATTTTAGTGATTTTTATGTAATATATAACTTGTATGACATTACGAATCGTGTAAAACTTTTTATATAATATTTAATAATTTAAAATACATACTGTCAAATTTAATGGGGGGTATTCAATTATGGATTTTAATAGGCTGTGAAAAATTTTAAATTTAATAGATTTTAAAATATTTCAAAGGAGTTTACAGAATCCACTGAACTTTGACATATTTTAAGTGACTGGATTTTGATGGATTTTTATTATTGGATTTTCTAAATTTTATAAATGATTGTTATGAATTTTTATTGATTATTATAAATTTCTGTAAATTCTTATGAATATGCTATTAATCATAGGAAGTTATGAAATAGCGTCCCCTACATTGTTATCCATGTCAACACAAATCATAAAACATCCATCAAATATCAATAAAACAATCGTTTGTATGCTATGTGAATTTTATTTCAAATTAAAAAAATTAAAATACATTGAATATGGTACAAAAGTAATACAAATAACTATTTTTCTTTTGAAAATAATAAATAATGCAAATAATTTATTTTGAGGATCCTCACTTAATACTTTTTTGGGAACACCTTAAATTTGTATGTGCAAGCAAAAACAAAATACAAATATGTATATAAATAAAATTTGTTGATATTTTTGTTTTTGGCTCTAAAGCAAAATGTAGCAATGGAATAACATCAAATTCTGCTTCATAAGTATATACAACAAGCAAAATGTAATCAAAACTTCTACAAATGAATTTTGTAAACGATTACCATGCAGCAAACTTGGAGAAATTCAAAGCTTATTTTAACAAACCAAATGTTCATTGGATATAGATAATCTTACCAAAATGTTCATTGGATACAGATAATCCTACCAAATGTTCAGAAAGAGGAAAAAAAAAAGATGAAGAAAGAACACGAAAAATAGAAAATAAGAGGACGAGAATAATAATAATAATAATAATAATAATAATAATAATAATAATAATAATAAGAACAAGAACAAGAAAAAAAGAAAAAGAGGAAGTGCGGGTGGTGGAGCAGCCAGCGGTGGTAGGGCATGGTGGTGTAGACAAAAGTTGTGGGCCGAGGTGGTATTGCTATTGTGAAGAGGGAATAGAAGTGAAGGTGGTGGTGTCTTTAAGCAAATCACAAAAAATGGGATGATGGTGTTCTTTAGCGAAAATGGCGGTGTTATTTAACGATAGTCAATATAAATCCGTTGAAATATGAGGGGTAGGGCTGAACAAAAAACCGATCAAATCGATTAAACCGACTGAACCGATTGGTTCGGTTTAAATTCGATTTGGATCGGTTTCGGTTTTAAAAAACTCAAAACCGAAGTGGTCGGTTCGGTTTTCGGTTTCTATTTGATTTTAACCGACCAAATATATATAATAAATAATATATTTTATATATAAATAATACAATATGTTTAAAATAGTCGGTCGGTTCGATTTTTATTTCGGTTTTGGTTCAATTTTAGGCGGTTCGGTTACGGTTTGCATAAATTAGAATCGGTTCGGTTTTCGGATCGATTTTGTTAATGGTCGGTTCAGTTTCGGTTTGAAATTTTTAAAATTGACCTAAGTCGGTTCGGTTTTCAACCTTAATGCGGGGGGAGGTTGGATTTGGAATAACTCTTGTTATATATACTTTTCACTCACAAATCCTTCAAAATCCACAACTTTAACAAATTTATTAAAATTCACTACTTTTTTAAGACCCTCTAATTTTGGTGGACTTTTGAAAATCATGAATTGAATACCCCTCGATTTTAATGAATTATAAAACAATCATTTAAAATTTGTATTTGAATATCCCTAAATTTACATGTATTATTTTAAATCCTTAATTGAATATTTCAATATTTTAATAAATTTTAAAATATTCTACAGTTTATTAAAATTCATAATTAAATACCCGTGTAAATCATTATCAAAATTTTAACATTATTTTTTGGACAAAACAAAATATTTATTACAATCGAGTATGAAATCACGATCCTTGCTTGCCACAACCACTTCAATGAAAAGTCCCAAACTTCAATGGTATTCAAGTAATTCCAACAACAAACATGACACGTGTTAAATTCCTAATGGAAAATTCTAATTGTCGAGGAAATCGGTGAAGGAATGCTTCATCCCCCTTGCAATGCATGCCTTCTATCTCTTGCATGTATTGCGAAGGGGATGGAGGGTCCCCCTCACTGATTTCCTCGCCAATTAGCCTTACACATTCCTAAGACGTGTAGATAATGCAAGAATAATTTTACATGGCGAGGAAATGACCGAGGAAACCAGCGAGAGAAGTGAGGTGGAGGGGAGTGAACCATTCACCTCCTTTGAAATGCGAGCAGGTGAATGGTTCATTCCCTCCACCTCACTTTCCTCGCTCATTTCCTCGACATTTAGAATTTTGCATAATGCAAATGGGAGAAAGTGGCCCCACGGCGTTATGTCGGGAGGAAGGAGGCGAAGCGCTTAGTGGGCCCACGGACAAGGCCATTTCTCGGGGAAGGCCCTTATGGGTACCATCTCCATTTGAATAGCACGTGGTGGGTCCAACCCGAGGAGCCCAACAACCGTTGACACGTCAACGTCACTCACTACACACCCACTCTACATAAGATATCGTATCGGGAACCTCGCGCGTGATGTAGAGAGAGAGTTGCGCGCGATGCGATGGTATGTTTGACACTTGAGTGATTCGGTGGAGCAGTACGGTGCAGTCAGTGGCAGCAACTAGTCCACGCCTACTGTACACGTAGAAGCTTTTATCGAGTTTCGTGTTTTGTAGCGTAGCTGGTTGAACCGGTGGAATGAGATCATAGACCGTAACAGTAGCTGCCTAGCTGGTGGTGACGATGGTCAAACCCAAACGACTAATGTGTAGCTGTAAAACTCAATTGCCCTTAGAGATAGAGATGGTGCCGTTATAATCTAGATTGTATCGGGAAGTATGACAATTAAATTCTCACTAATCCATTTTTACTGATAAAATTACGTTCATTATCGCTATCTGAGATGGTGTCGCACTTTGTAACATGATTTTCATGTAAGTGTTATTTCTCATACGCCTCAAAGATATGCTCGAACAATGTTGCGTTAATTTTTACGTACACAACCAGAAGGTTCACTATTTATTTGTTGAGAAATACAATTTTTATAAATAATCAAATGCATATCATGATTACTTGAAGCATTGGCATTTATATGTTTAAAAAAAAGAAAAATAAATGGTAATTTTATTTACCCTGAAACATATTTTGAGTATAATTCTTCTGATTTGAAAAAAAAAAAAAATGTGACTAAAAACAATCACGAATTGTCGAATAAAATCATTCAATTTGACTATCGTTTGATCGCCTTTTAAAGAAGAGGAATTCTAAATGTCGAGGAAACAGGCGAGGAAAGCGATGTGGCGGGTTGGAGACTGTCCACCCCGCTCGAGATGTGCACCGTCATTTTTGGTACGTGCATCTCGAACGGAGTGAACGATCCCCACCCCACCACGTCACTTTCCTGGCCTGTTTCCTCGACATTTAGAATTACTCTTTAAAGAACCCTTCGGGAATCAAATTGAATAGCTACATGTCCGGAAAAAGCAATTTATTAAAGTTTTGTGCACTTTGCACCCTTTATCTTTGAGCAAAAAATAGATCAATAAATATCTAAATTTTTTATAGATAAATTGGGACCATTTTATTGATCAATTCCTTCTTGAAATAATAACATTATCAATTGAGACCTTTTTTATATCAAAGGCAATGAATGCAAAACATAAATCCAAATTTCCCTTTCAAGGCCTTATCATATCTAAATTCATTGAATCCAATTTTCTCCTCTACTTGATTCATGGCCATTCATTTCAAAGATTTGATGGTCTACTTTACTATAGTATTTGATTTGGAATCAATTTTGTTTGACCAAGAAATTATCAAATGGAGTTTAAAGACAAAATTCAAATTGGACTAATTAACACAGCCAACTTTGTTTAGTAAAAAATTATTCAATTGGATAAACATATAGATGGACAAGTGCTGGACACCACCAATTGGTCCTTAACCTAATACTTTTCAATCCACATTTAATCTTTTCCCATTTTTACAGCCATAAGAACTAAACTAGCATATGGTATGTTAAGCAAGACCGGAATGTTGGCTTGTAGCATATGGAATCACAAGTTTAGAGTTCGATTCGAACTTGTTGGTGGTATTTAGGGTAAGAGGGAAAAACAAGATTGGAAAGTTGATGTTGGCCAATTCGCCCTTATGTCTCAACTCTTAAGATTCTACTTGGGGCATTCGACCTCTGAAGTGGCATCTATGAATCCACTCCAGACTTCTATGTAAAGAAAATAATTGAAAATTGTATTATTGTCTTTGATTGAATACAAATCAAGTTTATATAGAGCTAATTTTGATATAATTTTGTAGAAACATGAAACTTAAAATTTCTTATACAATATATTATAATTGTGTCATATTTTGACTTTTCTATTTGTAACTTTTATATTTTTGTGACTTTACTTTTTATAAAAGTGAATAAATCTTGGACTTAAGTTTGACTATGTTGATTGCAAATCTAACATATTCCAACACATGACATCTATGGACCCACTCGAGGTAGGGATGAACAAAAAATCGATCAAAATAACTAAACCGACCGAACCGATCAAAACCGAATCAAATCAATTCGGTTTAAATTCGATTTGGATCGGTTTCGGTTTTAAAAAAATTCAAAACCGAAGTGGTCGGTTCGGTTTTCGGTTTCTATGTGATTTGAACCGACCAAACCGAACCGACCGAATATATATATATAATAAATAATATATATTTTATATATAAATAATATAATATGTTTAAAATAGTAGGTCGATTCGATTTTATTTCGGTTTTGGTTCGATTTTAGTCAGTTCGGTTCGGTTACGGTTTGCATAAATTAGAATCGGTTCGATTTCGGATCGGTTTTGTTAATGGTCGGTTCGGTTTCGATTTGAAAATTTTAAAACCGACCTAGGTCGATTCGATTCGGTTCATAATTTAGGTGAAAAATTCAGCCCTAACTCGTGGTATAATAACTCTGTTTGAAGTGTGTCATGTGGGTTCTACTCCATTTTAGCATTCATGCTTTGTTGTGTGAAATAGAACTTTTAGAAAAAGGCTTGAAGTCATATATAATGATTATAGGATCTAATAAAACCTTGTCCGCCCTTCATTGAGAGAAGAATCAAGTGAAAAGATGAGAGTTTTATGAGAGAAAATTTGCCTACAAACGAGTATTGATAATTAGTAAACAATTAATCAATAGTTAATTTCTTTGAAAGATTGGATCAACTATAAACCAATTTAGGTCCAATGCACGCACATCCATTAGCTAGAACAATTGCAAGTATGATGTGTTTTGTTTTTTGGGGTCTAAATTGCTTTGTGAATTTTATATTAGTGTGGGAAGGTATATGTGCTGTGTTATGTATGGGGTAAGAAATATGTCAACAGGTAAGTAGTGACTAGTGAAATTATTTATGCATAATGAGTTTAATTAACACTTTGATCTCTGTGTATAAGTGATGTAGGAAAGAAGAATAACTCCTCGATGAGCCCTTCTAGTCGTCGAGGAAACGGGTGAGGGAGTGGGTATTATCACTCATTTTTCTCAAGATTTACGAAATTATGCATCTCACGGGGGATGAATATTCTATCGCGGCGCCATCTAAGATAGATAGCTCCATCTTAAATGGTACCTTAAACGTACTTACGTTAAAACTTTTTATTTTACTTTCTAATTGTTTTGCTTATTGTGGACGTTCTTTAATAATCTTTTAAACATCTAAAAATATATAACTTTTGTTCTTTTTTTTCTTTTCTTCCTTTTACTTTAAAATTTTGACTACATGCATAATTTAAAAAGCAAACCCTGAACTGAAACTCAGAACCTTTATGCCAAGAATTTCACAAGTAAATTTTTTTGTTCTAAAAAAGTATCATCTCAAAAGAAAGAGATATTTTTGCAGTAATGTTTTTTTCTAGATAAATAAACATTTTAGAGAGAGTGAGAGAAGTAGAAGAAGAGAGTGTTTAGTACATTGGTCCTCCACGGTTTCAATCACTTCATCTTTCTCACACTCACTCACTACTCTCTTTATACACTCTCTCTCTCTTCTCAATTATTTTCCTCCCCAAACCCAAACCACACTGGTTTTTGTCTCAAAATCTTCTTCTTTAGTTCTTGAGCCCATCTTAAAATGCCCCCCTTTCTACCTTCACTTCTAGCTCAACATTTTGTTTACTTATTTCATGACCCTATGTTTGCTTCAGAGCTTATTTGAGCTCCCATCTTGGTTTCTTGGTCTGGGATGATGGATTTTGGGTTGGTGGGTTTGGATGGGTTGGTGGGGTTGGGAGGGGGAGGAGGGTGTGAGACTGGGTTTGGGTTTTCAGATTGTGAAGCCAAGCAAAGGGGATATGGTGGATATGGGTTGTTTAACAAGCAAGTGAGGTCATCTGAGTCTGGTTCAGCTGATCAGGAGGATTGGAGGGGGTTGAAAATGGCAGTAACAGAGGATTTAGGAAGTTCAAAGTCAATGTTGATGGTTCAACAGCAACAGAGGGGTCCTTCTTTGGTTAGATCTAATTCTGGTTACTCTGAAGGTGAGATGCTTAGCTTCTCTAATCCCAAATCAGATTCTGTTGTGACTGGTAGTAATGAAGCTACTTTGCCTTACTATCACCATACCTTGTCTGCTTACAACAGATATTCAGGTACAATAAAAATCCTTCCTTTACTTTACTTGCATGTTAAGTGTTTGACATTTTAGTTTTTAAGTGATTGGGGTGGTGGGTTTTGGTTGGATTTTGGAATTGTGAAAGTGAAATGGAATTTGGTGAGTTTTCTCTGTTCATGTGGAAAGATTAGAACTTTATATTAGAGAAAAAAAGGGTTTGTATTGGTTGGTTTATTAGGTTTTGGTTCTTATGCTGTCGAAAGGTCTTTTCATGGGCACTCATGGGGGGATAGATCTCTTGGATTTGTGTCTTATCAACAAAAAGTGTGTTCTTTTGTTCTTTGTCTTACTGTTTTGGGTGATGGTTGCTTCAAATTTTCCCAACAGTGATGGAAGGAATAAAGAAGGAAAAAAAAAAGGTTGATAGATTTAAAGGGGGATAGGAACAGTGACCAGACCAAATTGATTGGTTTTCATGTCATCTTTTCTTCTTGTTATTCTCCTGGACTATTATTCTTCTTCTCTTAAAGGGTATTTGTTAAGATTGATCTAGATTTCTTTAAATATTGATACAGGTTTTCATACTTGCTAGCTAAAGGTGTCTTCTTGATTTGTTCCCTTCTTGTTTGATGGAATTAGATTTGTTGTTTCAGGTTTGGCTTCTGGAGGTTTGAATACAAGCATGCATGGAGCTCTAACTGGGGCTAGAGGGCCATTCACTCCATCTCAGTGGATGGAGCTGGAACATCAGGCCTTGATCTACAAGTACATCAATGCTAATGTGCCTATACCTTCTAATCTGCTCTTCCCCATCAGAAAAGCTCTCAACCCCTCTGGGTTCTCTAGCTTTTCTGGACCTTTCAGCCCCAATACATGTAAGCTTGTTCATTTCCTTTCTTTGCTTAATAGTAGAAGAAAAAAGTGGTTCAATTTATTGTTTACATGTGTTCAATATTCATTTTGTCGATGAATGGCTTGGATAGGGGCTTGTTCTGATAGAGATTATAGTGCTAGTTCCATGATTTTTCATTGATGTATTGATTTTGTTAGAGATTTTGTTGGAGTAGAAATCATGTAGTTCATAGTTTGCTATTGATTGGATTCTGAGATTAAATTTTATTGTTTTGCTTATAGTGGGATGGGGTTCTTTCCATCTGGGCTTTTCTGGCAACAATGATCCCGAACCAGGGAGGTGTCGTCGGACTGATGGGAAGAAATGGCGATGCTCCAGGGATGCAGTTGCCGACCAGAAGTACTGTGAACGGCACATGAACAGAGGTCGCCATCGTTCAAGAAAGCCTGTGGAAGGCCAGACTGGCCATGCTGCCGCTGGACCAGCTACTGCTAAGATGTTGCCAATGGCTTCCTCAACACCAGCATCACTTGTGCCCAGTGGCGGTGCATCCAACAGCGTCAATGGCAGACAGCACCAGGTCAAGAATTATCAGCCTGGTGTCGGTAATCCTTCTGCAAACTCTGACCTCAACAGGTGATTTTTTCTCACTTGGGCCTGTTTATGCTCCTTAATTGTTTAGGATTTTACATATTTGTCATCGTAAGAATCAGGGGACTCAAAATTTTTAACTAAATCGTTGAGTATGGATGAACTATTCATCATATAACTCACCCTAAAAGATCAATCATTCCTGAAATTCACCATACCATGGATGATTGTGTTTTTTTTAATAAATTAAATGCAATGATTAATGAGATTTGGATTTTGGATCTTTATGACGTTATACTGGGGTTCAAATTTCAGATTGGTTTGAATTTTTATGGGAACCATAGTTATTGCAAAGATACCATCCTTTCAAATTTCAGACTAGTTTGAATTTTTATGAGAACCATTGTTATTGCAAAAATATCAAATCCTTTCAAATTTCAGACAAAAAGTTTGAATTTTATGAGAACCATAGTTACTGCAAAGATATAAACCTTACAAAATATTCGCTTGTAGGGCTTTCATGTGGGTATGATATGATGAGTTCATAAGAGTGAAATATTTGAGTCTTTGATCAAATATCTTTTCTGAAGTGATCAGTATTGTTTGATTAAAGTTGATGAAACACACTGGTTATAGTAGTTGAAATTCCTAGAGAAAATTGAATTTTGTTATCTTAATTTCTGTCTGTTAAAATAATCCTTAAGGTTTGATTTTTAAAGAGTATATAATTTTGCAGGATTTTACTGAACAATGAGAATGTTGGTGGTAAATTGCATGATTCACGAGGCACATCATTGGTATCTCCTACAATGAATTTGAAACCCAAGGACACCACATTCTCGAATTTGAAACAACACTTCCAGTGTGAAGACTCCTCTAGAATGGATTTTGGACTCGTCTCGTCTGAATCCATAGTGAATTCTTCTCAAAGAAGTTCTTATCTAAACAGAAGCTACATTTCCTCTGATCTTAATGATCGAGAATTGAAGACACAAGATCCTCTCCGCCATTTTATGGATGACTGGCCCAAAAACCGTTCCAATAGCTCTTCTTGGCCTGAGATGGAAGAAAACCAATTAGACCGAATCCAGCTTTCTATTTCGATCCCAATGTCTTCGAACTTCTCATCATCCACTTCCTCGCCCAATCATGAGAAACTCGCTCTCTCACCACTGAGGCTCTCACGGGAGTGCAACCCAATTCAGATGGGTTTAGGTGTAGACGGTGTTCTGAATGAACCAACACAAAGACAAGCGAATTGGATACCAATCTCTTGGGAGTCTTCTGTCGGGGGTCCTTTGGGGGAGGTCTTGAACAACACAAGCAACACATCGGGAGGAGAGTGCAAGAATTCCTCGTCCGGTCTTAACCTTGTGACTGAAGGCTGGGATGTCAGCCCTCACATGGGGCTATCACCAACCGGAGTCCTGCAAAAGTCTGCCTTCGGTTCACTTTCAAATAGCAGTACTGGTAGCAGCCCAAGAGCTGAAACTAACTTGACCAATGAAGGCGCCAGCTTGTGCGACAATCTTCTAGGCCCAACTCTTGTAAATTCATCCTCCATTCCTTCCTTATAGGAGCCGGTCGATGGAATTGAACTAGTGTTCAGACAGACACCTATGCTAAAAGGTTTGCGAGTTTGGGTTAACTTTTTATGCTTTCTTTGTCACTTGTTTTTTCTTCTAAACTTACGGTTTGCAGAACATGAGCTTGGTTTTGCCATGTGGACTTTTGATGTCTATATGTGGTATCTTCTATGGTTTGAGGATTTAAATTATGTATTATGTTCTTCAATTCATGCTTCATAATATTCAAGCTTATCCCTTCATTTTCATGCATGTTTTATGTACAAGAATTGACATTGATTCTGTGGGAAGTTCCAAGACATATTTTAGATTTGAAAAGATTTGGTTGGATGTCTTTTGCAATTAAACTTGGATTGTCATGTTTGTATCAAACATGAATTATTAGTGACCACATTAATAGCATTCAATACATGGGGCCCTAAGTCAACTTCATATTTTTTCATATCCAGTGTCATCAATTTTTGTGATATTATACTATCTTTTCATCCATGGTTTTGAAAAATTAGGTCTACCTGTTTCATGTAAAAGAACCTGTGGTTGCATGGCTATGGTTGGATTCAGCATGAAGTAAATTCCTGTAGAATAAAGTTTGTCTGTCGAAGCTTAATTAACACTGTGGCGTCGTCTAAGTGTGTTTCTCCGTGTAATTAGGAGCTAGTATGTCTTAGATCAGTCTCCACGCTTGGATTAGTCTACAGTTAAAGTAAATCTTCATCTGACAGGAGGTAATGCGAATGCTATGTCACGATGACCATCAAATACCCAGCGGTGTGTCCAATTAAGCAGACCATCATTACCATGAGTTCATCTAAAAGTGTGCAAGGGCAGGAAGAAACATTTGTTATAAGCCATCGTAACAATTTTTCATTAGTTGATGTGAGACTATTCAAGCCAAAATTTTCGTAACAATTTTTCATTAGTTGATGTGAGACTATTCAAGCCAAAATTATCCTAACGTATTCTTTCTATGTTGGTATATTAGAATCATTGTGTATCCAATAACTCGATACGCCTTTCATAATGAGGTCAAATCCAGCCAACCCTGTTAACATCTCATTCATGGTTTATAAAACTTAGACAGATAGGTTACAGTCACCATAGCCGGCTATTGATTAAGAAACAAAACAAGTATGTTTATAGTTGATGTGAGACTATTCAAGTCAAAATTATCCTAACGTATTCCTTCTATGTTGGTATATTAGAATCATTGTGTATCCAATAACTCGATACGCCTTTCATAATGAGGTCAAATACAGCCAACCCTGTTAACATCTCATTCATGGTTTATAAAACTTAGACAGATAGGTTACAGTCACCATAGCCGGCTATTGATTAAGAAACAAAACAAGTATGTTTATGCATCATTGAATTTGTGTACAAAGGGACCAAACAACTTTTATGTTAGTTTGAGGAATGGTTCCAATTAGGGAATACAAAATTGGTAAATCCATATTCATTGTAAGTTAATAGATCATATTCTTTCTACGACTAGGAATTAGGTAAAATTGGTAGACATCAGCTAAAGCAATTTTTGTGCGACGTGGATATTAGGTGGCAACAACTTCTGATTAGTCTTCGTATCCTCATTGGGGACTGAAATAATTCCCATGTTCTTTATACGTTAAAGTCTAACAAATTAAGATGATCAATGACCGCGTGTGAGCGATACTTTAACAGTTTATGGTGTCGATGTCATGCTATAATCAGATGCTTATATAGTTCAAACTTTGCAGTCCTTGAGTGTACCAATTGACAAATTCAGCTTGAAGGAATGTAATACTAAATTCATTGCTTACCAAGCAAAATAAGATTTATATTTGTTCTAAGACTATAATTAAGTCAAATATAATTGTAGTTGCAAACTAATCAATTGCAGTGTGTACCACATTTCCATTGAAATTGAACAACATTAGAAATGTTTATTTGAAGAAAATTAGTGCACATATAAGTCTATTCAAATCCGACAATCTATATGGACTCTTGGTACATGTACTTATATATCAGAACCGATAGCCAAATCTCAAAAGATTCATCATATATCATCTGAACAAGTCTTATCAACTAAGTTAGCACCTATCAACAAATTATCGCATTGTTACATGTTTAAAGAATCTTATGTGATAATTTGAAAAGTTAGATAAGGAGTAAAGCAAGTGTATATGATGTATGTATAGTATAAGATCCAATTCCTAAAAGATGTATTAATCTAACATTGAATTTCCATTAATACATCCAAAGACACCAACCCAAGTATCCATCACAAAGACCTTGTCAATTTATGAACTCGTCCACAAGCCCCATTGAACTTCCCATTTTGTAGTCTTTTACAATACGTTTCAACTGACGTGAACTCAAAGAGCCACCTAGCCCTGCCTTTCAGTTTAAAAGCTTAACCATTTCTTCTTCCTTCACACTTTACTTGCTCTCCGCATTCTCATAATCTTCAGTTAGAAAGCGCGCAATGTGTGACCCATCATCTAGTCTTTATAAGCTTTCTACATCTTTTGCTCTTCAAGAAAACATATCTGAAAACTTAAAGATGATGAATATGACTCAAAGAAAGGTTCATTCACGAGGGAATGTCCCCTTTGCATGGGAGAATCAGCCTGGGATATCAAAGACGGCGAAGGTCCAAGACTCCCCTTCAGATAATGGGAGATCATATGTTCTTAATAAGTTAACACCACCACCTTGTCAACAATCTGATGGTCATCCTACTAAAGTTGTTGTAAGGCAACAACATGACATACAGATTCCTCTGCCTCCATGCCCATTCAACCCTTCTGCAACGACGACTAGGAGTTCATCAAGAAAGGGGAGTCGGGGACACAATGATCCCTTTCTCGCAGCTTATAAGGAGTGCACTAAGAGTGATAAGTTGGGGAAGAGTCAGAGTGGTAGGAGATCAAGTGTTGGGTCTATGTTCTCTTGTAAACATTCATGTGGTGTTAGAGAGGATAGCTTAGTTGGAGTGTCTCAGCTTCCTCTGCCTAACAAAGAGACACCGTCTTTGGATGCAAAACCAATTGCAGACAGATTCATATGAAGGAGCAAATAACGAGTAGTACTAATCAATGTTTGATATAATAGAATTTCCGAATTTCTATCTTGATGCTTTGTTTGTGTTCTTCATATGATTTATAGATTGAAGTGAGACGAAAGTTTTGCTATGTTTGCATAAAATTGGATATCAAGAAGTAATTCATGACTCAGTGTGCAAAGTAGTGAACTATAGTATTTGCAAATAGAGTGACAAAAATTAGGCATGTAGAACAAATGTCTTGCGATCTTTCATTTAGTATAATTTTTTTGGTTCCCATTTCTTGAAACTCTATGAGACCAATTCATTGATCTGTTTCATAATTTCACTAACCGAATAGCCTAACTTAGACAAAAATTGGATAAAACAAGGCCATTGTATACAGTTTTAGCAGAATGATATCAAATAAATGAAGCATCTAACCTTTCAATCTAATCCTCTCTGTCTTTGCATTATAAGATGCGATTTTAATTAATTATCTTCCACGTTCTTCGTTGACATGATTATTACAGTATTGTTTTGCTCCTGTTATCCTGTTTGGTTCATTGCAGGCTGCAACGATTGCCAGAGAGTGCCTGTCAAGTGGCTCTTGTAACTTGTGTGTCATGGAAAAGGACCCCTAGGCAAAACAAATTGACTGAAATAAATTAAAGGACCCCTATCATTTTCACTCTATCTCTATCTAATGCGGTTTGACATTTGTGTGAGGCTTATCTCGAACATCCACGTGTCCAGACAATTCATTAATTTCAATTCGGATCATAATATTTTGGGCTAGATAACTCCATAGTTCTGAGTTTTCTGCACATGAAGTATTGAGATAGCCCCCCGCCTAAAACATCAGATTAAGACTTTTATTGGAGCAGGGTTGTTGATGCATCAAGGAGTCTATTTTTGGTTTTTAGTCTTGGTATTTTCTTTGAGGCTTTCTATTTTTTATGTAAGATTTTCAATGCATGGAATTTCCATAGATTTCTAATTTCATTTGTTTAGACTAATTTGAGTTGTACTATATCCTAAGTTACCACCGATGATGTACTACTTCTCCCATGGCCTTCGATTGAATCCAAATTTGTATGCCAATGGAAAAGTCTGCCTCAGCCTTCTGAATTCTTGGAGTGGCCTGCGGTAGACCCTGGACAATCAACTGGGTTGCAAGTGCTTCTCTCTATTCAAGCTTTGGTACTCTGGTTAGAAAAATGGCGAGAAGAAGAGTAAAATGTACTGTGATAATACATTTGTGCTCTCATGCAAGGCCATCCTCTACACACTGCGTAAACCACCAAGGTACTTTGAGGATTTTGTTATATATGGGACATTTTTGTCAACGTACAAAAACTCTTCTTGAGGCATGCAAGGCGTATATCGAAGATGCTCAGATTGGTCATCAGCCCATCCAAGATGATGAAACTAAGCTAGAGGAGGAGGAGGTTGAGGTCGACAAGAACACTGATCAGAACTTCAAGATGTCGTTAAGCACCATTATTGAAGCTATTTCTCCAGTTAAGTAGTAGTTCTGGCATGCCAGTGACTGAGGTTTCGCCTGCAATGTATATTCTACCTTTAAATACTTGTTTAGCTCAAAATCTAAAGAGAAGCCGAAAGCAAGTTATTGCATACAGGTCTATAGTAACAAGTAAGACACCGGCATGTTTAGTGAATACTGGCTTTTAATTACCAGAGTTTTGGTTTCCTTTTAAATTTGAAATCTGGAATTTGTTCATGGCATGTAACAATCACTTTTTCCAGATAAAAATTGAATAACACCTAGATACACCAGCAAAATACTGGACGAAACATTATACCTTGTACTTGTAGCTGATGCTGCCACCACCACCTCACTGCTACATATCTTGTTGCGGTCTCTGCTAAATGTCAAGTCATGACCAATGAATACGAATCATATTTTTGAAGGAAATGTATATAATTATCAGGGGAATGCATTTATTCTGTAAGATAATGAACTACTGATATTAACAAGTATCTTTTTTTTTTTTTTTCAATTGGTTATGATGATACATCATATAGACTGTTATCGCAGGCATACACGTGGCAAAGATCGTCCATCAAGAGGATCAGGTATCTCAAAAACCAGACCAATTCATAAAGTCCAAACAAGGTTTGCCATAATATATCATAGTTAAAGGCCCAAATCTAAGCCGATAAAGTTCTCCCTTAAAGAGGAGGAACATTACAAAGAAAAATAGTTGTGGATGGAGTTACGCCTCCGATGACGTATCTTCATAAAGGAATAGACTGTTACAAGGAACGTCTCCTATCGTTGCGCCTCACATGCTTAAGTTACGCAGAGAATTAACAACGACCATTACAAAAGGTAAATAGAACAGTCGACAAATGTATGCAACTTTAACTGAGTTCTGTCCAGATTTATCTCCATTTCTAACTGAATCACTGACTTAAGCATCGGAGTATCTTTGGCCATAAAAAATGTGGTTTTGCGCAATCTAACATTTGTATTGCAAGTCATACTTACAGGAGACCTGATTTTGGGCGCATCAGGTTCACTTGCAATAACAAAGTAAAAGTTGCTATAAGGAACATGTAACAAGCAAGATGAAGACCCACAGAGAAACTAAAGATTTGATACGTTTATGTCATTCAAACCATATGCCTGATTTTAGCTGTGAGGATACTGTTGGATTGAGGATAGTATTGGCTCAAATAATCTCACATTAAGTAAAGAAGAGTTGTCACAAATGTTTATAAGGAAGCGACCACCCTAACTAGTTGTTACCTACTCACACAAAATGTAAGAAGGTTACAATTGTTGTTGCCCTAACAACAAAATGTAAGGAAGTGGTCACACGACTTGTGTGAACAAACACATATAATGGAGCCCAGGCCCAGAAGTAGGCCCAGCTAGGGCATTTATTTCCACCACCGCTACTTGTCCTTCTGATTGAACGCGCGCGGGAGCCATTTTTTTCTCACAGAAACCCAAACGAGCGAAAGGACGAACGAACAACAACTCAAAATTTTGAATTCGGTGAGTTCGATTTCAATCTCGGCCAAATTTATTGCTTTTGTTTCTATCTTCTTTTCAATCGTTTCTTCTCCATTCGTTTATAGATCAAACTCACTCTCACTCAAATTTATGTGTTATGATGCACTAACTAGGGTTTTAGGAAAAAAAAATTAGGGTTCAGACTTAAAATGGATCGAATTAGAACTGAGTGGCACTGAGCCTTTGTATCTGATCATGCTATGCGATTGTTCATAGGGAAATATGCTTGTTTATATGTAGATTGTCAGCAATAAGTTTTGTAAAATCGATTGGGGATATAATTTGGTAAAACAACGGTGAAATATTGGTATACTAGTGCTTATATGTTAACTGCTTAGCAGCACTGTTTTCAGTAGTGGAAGTGAAGTGAAATGTTAAGATGCGATGTTTTGTATAATGGTTTTTTTGTTCTAGGGTTTTCTTTGTTACACGCACGCACAACACCTTTTTTAGTTCTGCTGGAATGTATTTCTTTATTGTTGTCAAATTCTTTACACCCAATGTATATTGAAGATGTGGACTTTGGTTTTCTTGTTTATCAATTTCAATTTTTTTTTTAATTTGTTGTCTGCTACAAAGGTTTCCTTGTCGGGAAAAATGACCAGTAACCCACAGTCTTCCGGGACACAGGTAACATTGACCTCCTATTACTTTGTATAAATATTTGTTTACTTTTGGTTGCATGAACATGATAATACATTCAATGGTGATCTTGTAACCATTCAATTCAGCCTCCTATTACTGGATCTCCAATCCCTCAAAATTATGGCCAGTCAATGCCTATGCAGGTAAATATTGTTTGTTTAAGTTTGGATTTTGTTTGCTCTAGACAGTTCTGTTGATATTTTGAAAGCGTGAAAGATTTACAATTCAATCCAATATTTGTAGTTCCGTCCTGTTGCTCCACAACAAGCACAACCATATATGGGACTTACTTCCCATCAATTTCAGCCTGTTGGACAAGGAATGGGAATTTCCCCTGGTCAAACTCAGCAGTTCCAGTATTCTCAGCCAATGCAGCAATTACCTCCAAGACTTGGCCAGATGGGTCAAGGTCCTCCTTCATCACAAGGGATTCCAATGCCCTATCCGCAGCAAAACATGCCTATGACATCCACTTCACATCCTCAACAAAATAATCACACACAAATTGTAGGGGGCATGGGAATGTCCATGTCTTCAGCTTATACTGTAAGAGATTGTGCTACTCTCTTGACCTGGGTTCTTGAGTTTGGTAGGTTGTTTAAAATCTTATGTTTTCTTATGATTGAAACTTTTGTAGTTTGCACCATCACCCTATGGTCAGCAACAAAATAGCAACATTTCATCCCAGTACCAACCAATACCTCAAATGCATGCGCATACCACTCCCTCTAGTGGACAACCATGGTTGCCTGGAAGCCAGAGTGCACCTGTTGTCACATCTGTGCAGCAGCCTGGGCAACAACAATCACTTTCACCTGCCACTGGTCCGGTAAGAATCCTAATTATGTGTGTGTTATTTTGTTGGTACAACCAATCTGCTGCGGCTTTTGCAGTTTTAATTATGGTTTTTTTTTCCTCGCATGTTTTACATGTTTAGGTCACAAATGTGCACCCTAATTCGTCGGATTGGCAAGAACATGCATCTGCTGATGGGAGAAGGTATATAATTGCTCTCGCTCCAGACTAACTGAATTTGAGTCACCCTTTTAACATTGATAAGATTATCCTTTCTTATCTGTATGATACTAGTGTAATACCCGTGCCGTTGGCACTATCACAGATTATATTATACCTTCACGGCTATGTCGAATACTCACATTTGAGGTTTTATTACAATTTCTAAAAACACTTGCATAATTGTCTATTACAACAATTATGATGAATTAATTGTCTAGGGTATAATCCGTGCCATTGGCACTCCATATACTTTGTTTTTGCTAAATATTATGTATTGAACACCCTTACCACCATCCCTACTTTTCCCTAGAGTATTTTCCGTGCCATTGGCACTATTATTCAACCCCATTATCAGTAAGCTGGAGTCGAGAACTGTAAGTTGTTTCCGTATTGATTTTTCATAAAGATAAAATGGTTATAGATTTTATTGTCTATCTCGGCCAATTTAATTGGGGATGCTTCAACAAACACACTTTGCATACTAATCGTCAAATTGGTAAAAAATTTCAAAAATAAAATTGTGTGTTGGTGATATAAACTTGGGCCATGAACTTGTTTAATTTGCAACATAAACTTGGGCCGTGAATGTTTAGTTAAACTTGGGCTTTACTTGGGGAAAAAACAAAGCAGCTAAACCTCACCCCTAAAATTACATCACATGGACTTTAACCATCCTAGTTAAAACCAAAGGCTTAGTTACTTTAAATACAGATTCACCACAAATGACAAAAGTCTGATTTCAATTGGCTTTGCAACTGTTTCAAGCTTTACCACTTTAAAGCTTCAACAACAATTTAGCTTTGCAACTATTTTCAAGGAGACGATTTAGGACAGATATGTCGAAACTCTTTCTCCAACCTTTCAAGGATTCTGATGCCCTGCAATTCTTTCTCCAACCTTTTCTTGATTTTAATTTCTTTCAGTTTCTTGCATCATCAGTTTTTTCAAAGCTTAGCATTTTGAGGAAGGAAGGAGGAAGGAGAAAAGACGAAGGAAATGATAAGTACTTCAAAGCTGAAGCCTTCAACAAAAAAGGGAGGTATGGTAGAGAGGAAGAGAATTCTTGGTTTACAAAAAGGGAGGTATGGTAGAAAGAAGATTGAAAGGCCTCTTAAAGGAAAGAAAACGAAAAGGGAGGCATGGTAGAGAGGAAGAGTGCCCAAGGGAAGGAGAGACGTGTATTCTTGGTTCAATTTTTTTACTTAAGTTCTACCAATATGACAACTTATGCCACGTAGGACAAACACACTCAAATTACTGTTCATGAACAGTTAAAATCCAATCTGAAATGTAAGAGAGATGACATGACGATTCTGGAGGGAATAATTGTATGAGACAAACAGTGGCAAAGATGAAATTTTTAAAGAATGTCTTGTTCATATATTTTATTTAACTATTATTTCTTTGTACTATCTTCAGGTATTATTATAACAAGAAGACAAGGCAATCTAGTTGGGAGAAGCCTCTTGAATTAATGACTCCTATTGAGGTGAGTAAAATTATCTGCGGATTTGTTACTACTATTGGAATCTTCCTTCACTGTTAGTTGTTTTATGATAATCCAAACACGTACTTGATGCCAACCATCACTCTGTTTAAATTGGTCAATGTTATTTTATGCAATTTATTTTGCATGTTCTTCCCCTGGTTTGTAGATGTCATGGAAAGTCAGGAGAAACATACAACTGCTCTATATGCTCACTTTTCAAGGACGGTTTTCTCCAATCATTGCTATTACCTCTTATTCCTTGTATAGGGAGATTTTAAAAAAAAATCGTGATTCTTGGAGACTGCTGTTTCTTTAGAGCAATTTATTACCAGTCATGACAAAGTAAAGACCGCTATTTTTTCAAAGAATTTTTTTCAACGTTTTTAAATGTTAATTGGGGTATCAACAGAAAACTTGGGTAAAATTTATGCTCCCATAAATTTCTTAAGTCTCAATGTTTAGAAAAATTGATAACTACAAATTGCCTGATTCTTAGGTTGTTGGGTTTGGGTACCTTTACTTCACCCCCCATGTAAAACAGATGGGGTAGCAATTATGATTAGCATGCCCCACGTTAAAAAAAGCTTGTATATACCAGTAACTTTATAACTCGGTTTTCATGACACCTCTTGTTTTACAAGTATGCATCTATAAAATAAATGTCTTTATTGGCATTAAAGTCATAGGTTTAGAAGGGTGATATTCTCTAATTTGGTATTGGGTTGCACACTATCCCAAATTACCTTCCCTTAAAAAAGGGAGAAAGAATGAAGTATATGAGGTAAGGACTTGGAATATAATTTATAGTAAGGAAATTTTATCCGACCCCAACCGTTTTGGCAGGCTCTTCTTTTCTGTTATTATATGTTCATGTCACTTTTTTTTTTCAGTTTTAAACATATAAAAAATTTGCCTGTAACGTCTGTTTTTTATTTGTTCTGTTCCTGTGTCTACTCCGTGCTTCTTTTGTACAACTCTGTTACATTCATTTGTCCGTTGTTAATCACTTGTTTCTTTGCTTTAGAGGTGTTATTCAATGATACACGGCCGTTGGTAAGCAATAATGTTATATTTATAATCATATTGCAAGAGAGCATAAGCACTGTAACAGTAATTTGTTAATGGATCGTTTTTTATTTGGGTTTTCGTAATTGACTCAAGTCCATCTTGAAGAATGTACATCTTTGCCTTGTTTATCGAAACCATACCAAACAATTCCGACATTGTTTGTTTTGATTGTAAAGAAAATTTAGTCACTACTAATACAGTTACCAAATATTCACCTTTTTCACAATATTCAAGTGATTCTTACTGCTCTTCATGAACTCTACATGTTATCTTATTATCGCTCATTGAAATCTGTTGATGTTTTCGGCTATAGTTCATCCCATTTCATAACATCTCTGATAAATGCTATTTATTGTCTGCCAAAATTTGGACTAACTTTTAGAGCAGAGTAAAAAGTGATGGATGTATGGTCTTATACTTTTTATTGACTTTGCTTTTTGAGTTCTAATATTCAGGGTTGTAGTACATTCATTCAGTACTCTTTTTGCTAGTTCAACAGAAACCTCATTTAGTTCATTTTTATTAGTCATCAATTATTTATGATTGATATTTGATCTTATGTCCTCATATTGTTCATGTATTAATTTCTTTTGTATAGCTTATCTTAATGCAAGCACAAATTCATGATGTTGAATTAGTAACTAGCAAATGGTTATGGGTATGTTCTGACCTTGAATAAAATGCTATGCCAGCAGTCTGGGAATTACTCAAACAGCTATGCATACAGTTATCATGATATGCAAAACCCATAGTTTTTCTTAATTGTTTTTATATTTTAAAATTTCAATGATCCTCCATGTTGGCCAAGTCTGCAGTACAATCTCTCAGTTTTCTTACTGACTTTTCCCCTTTATAACAGAGGGCTGATGCATCCACCGTATGGAAGGAATTTACAACTCCAGAGGGAAGAAGGTGGGTGATCATTAACTACTTCTTTCAAGTTTTTCATCACTGCTTTGATTGTTGTGGCTTGCATTTTATTTGTTAAATATTAAGTGATCTGTAATTGATTTTAAGTTTGGCATGGACTTTTCAGGTATTATTACAACAAGGTCACTAAACAATCTAAATGGACAATTCCTGAGGATCTAAAGGTTTGCTATTTTGATTTGTTCCCCTTAATTTGGCGAAGTATTCTTAGTTTCTTATCATCCCATTGTATATCTGATCCCCGTTCTGCAAATGCTTCTAGTTAGCAAGAGAGCAAGCAGAAAATATGGCTAGTCAGGGAATACAGCCAGACGCTGCCATTTCTGAAGCACCAGTTACTGCTAACATTTCATCGGCTGAAGCACCATCAAACCTATCTGCTGTGTCATCTAGTGTGACATCGAGTCCTGTTCCAGTGACACCTGTTGTCACTGCTGTCAATTCAGTCCCTGTTGTTGCCTTGGGATCACAACCGGCTCAAGCTGTGCCTGCTGTTGTAACTCCTAATATAGTTCCAAGTCACTCTCCTGTAGTTTCTACCACTCCCTCACATGGGACTGCTCCTGGAGATGTAGGAGTTCCTGCTCCTTTGGCAACAACCACTATGACTATGTAAGGAGAATTTTATTCACATTATTTGATGATACAAATGTAGTTATGAAGATTTTGATATATGCACTTGCTTTTTATCATGAACAATTGCAGGAGTGCATCTGAGGACACGCTACTACAAGATATTACAAATTCTGCTGATGGAACTTCTGTTCAGGACTTGGAGGTAGATAGTTTCCTCATCAACCTTCTCTCCTAAGATAGCAGTTAAAGGAGTTGTCTTAAAAGGCTTTTGCATTTTGTGAATGTGTTTTTTTACAGTACACAGGTTTAGCACCATATCTCGTCATGTAGAATGATTGCATTCTTGTAGATTGAACTGTACTGTAACTTTGTAAGCATTGCGCTGGACAATCATTACACAAGTCCCAAGCATGGTTACCATTCCAAGGAGTGGCTGCTTATTGTTGACACATGTTCTTTACTTTGGCGTTGAACATCGGAAATTCATGAAAAGTGAATAGTCTTATTAGATACTCTGTCATTGTTTATATTCACCATGGTTAGGGTTGACTACAAAATAGTGAATATGTTGTTCAATGAAGCCTTTGTCAAGGCATTCAAAAATTTAAATGCTTATGTAAAGCTATGTTCATGATGCTGGTAACATCATAAAAAGTTGGCCATATATTGTATTACTATCTTGTCATTTTCAGCGTTGATTAACATGGCGATGTAACTGACTTTGATGCTCATTCCATGCACGCTGATTTGTCTATCATTTTCAGGAAGCTAAGAAGGGTATAGCTGTTGCTGGAAAAGTCAATGTTACTCCACTGGAGGAGAAAACAATGGACGATGAGCCTTTAGTTTATGCTAATAAGCAGGTGCTTGTCTATTACATACCTCATGTTGCAGATTCGTTGGATTGTTTTCTGTTCATAACCACATACGTTCTTCATTTCTTCCAGGAAGCAAAAAATGCATTCAAATCACTCCTGGAATCTGCCAATGTTGAGTCTGACTGGAATTGGGAGCAGGTTGTATAATCGTGTCCCTTCAGTATTTAGCTTATAATTACACACTTTATATTAATATTATGAGTAATATCCCAGACGATGAGAATAATAGTTAATGACAAAAGATATGGAGCACTGAAAACACTCGGAGAGAGAAAGCAAGCCTTTAATGAGGTAATACTTTGCATGATTGGTGTTTAATTCCATCCAATTTCCCCTTCTTTTTCTTTTTCTTCTTGTTATTATCTTCAGTATTGGTATTTTTGTTAGATATGCCATTCTTATTATCATTGTTGTATATTAGTATTTGGGTCAAAGGAAAAAAGTAGAAGCTGAAGAAAAGCGTATTAGACAGAAAAAGGCTCGAGAAGAGTTTACAAAAATGTTGGAAGTAAGTTGTATACTTGTACTAAATAATATGTTTTCCTACTAGTTGCCAAATAGTGCTCATTCTTTGTGAAAATTTGTAACAGGAATCGAAAGAGCTTACATCATCTACCAGATGGAGGTTTGTACCTTTTTCTAGCATTGAAATTTTAATTTCTTACTGCCATTTTGGCCCGCAGACATGGCAAATCTTGTGCAATGTTGTTCTGTATATTATATTTGGAATATATGTATTGTTGTGCAGTAAAGCTGTCCTCGTGTTTGAGGACGATGAACGGTTCAAGGCTGTTGAGCGTGCAAGAGATCGTGAGGATCTTTTCGAAAACTATTTGTTGGAGCTTCAGAAAAAGGTGACCCTTTTATCTTCCTCTGGCATGCCAACTTCTTCCTTTTTCAGAGTTTTTTTATGACTTACTTTCTACCTTCACTTCGGCAATATTTGGTTGTTCACAATTCATTCCATTGAATTTTTATTCAGGAAAGGGCGATGGCGCAAGAAGAGCATAAGCGAAATATAGCAGAATATAGACAATTTTTGGAATCTTGTGATTTTGTAAAGGTATGACTGGAAATACAGTTTGTTTCAGTTCTAAACTTGGCACATATGTTACTGAACCTATATTTGTTTATCTTCTTCAGGTAAACAGTCAATGGCGGAAGGTTCAAGATCGCTTAGAAGATGATGAAAGATGTGCAAGACTTGAAAAAATCGATCGATTGGAAAATTTTCAGGTGAGTTTGGTTGTGCACAAGTGTTATTTTTATTTATTTTATGTTCTGTGGGTATCTATGTTCACGACTATGTGCAATGAGTTTTGTTGTTTTATTGTACTCTTACATGGAACTTTTGCTGAATGTGATTACTTACTGCAGGAATATATACGTGATTTAGAGCAGAAAGAGGAGGAGCAGAGGAAGATACAGAAGGTGAATAGGAGGATAACCTTGTTGATTGAAACTATTTGTTTTGTATTTTGGTTGGTGCCCTTAGACTATTTTTCATTTCCAACTTGTAGGAGAAAATGAGGCGCACTGAGCGAAAAATAGAGATGAGTTTCGTAAATTGATGGAAGAAGATGTCGAAGCTGGAACTCTCACAGCTAAAACGCATTGGCGTGACTACTGTGTGAAGGTACTGTATACTAAGTTATCACTTAAAATAAATGGTGATCATGTTATGAAGAAATATGATGACTTTCACCTCTAACTATTTCTCTTCATTTTGGATTTTAGGTGAAGCAAACATCAGCATATGTAGCTGTAGCGTCTAACACCTCTGGTTCGACACCAAAAGATTTATTTGATGATGTTGCTGAAGAACTTGAGAAACAGGTCTCTCTCTTAACTTTTAGTCACCTATGGAAACTCATAAATCAGTTATGTATTTATTTTCTGATTGCTGGACCAATGTTGTCAACCTTGAGCTTTTTGCAAATTCTATAATTGTTAAGATTTTTCTTTCATGAACCATTTAAATGCCTTTGGCAGAGTTGTGATACCATCTACCACAGTTCTTACCAGCTGAGCTGGCATCAATTGGCTAATTTGATAGGAAGTTTAGAAGTATATGGAGTATATGTGACTTTGGTCCTACCTTTTGTGTTGGTTTTGACTTAAGTCTACATGTTTTATTGATTTTAACTTCAGTCTACATGTTTTAGTCAGGTCTATCACTACGTTTGGCAATTGACGTTGAAGTGACAAGACTGTTATGAATGTTAATTAGTTCATATGAAGAGAGAGAAACATCACAATTTTTAGAAATGTTTAAAAACATATGTACATAACTCATGGACAGATATTAAAGTCCACCTTTGGGTTTGGGTTATACATGGGCCTATTCAAAGACACTGACTTCTCCTTCTATTCTTGTATCTTTGATGTATACTTTTTGGTCGAGCTTTCTGAGATTTTCACTTAGACTGCTACCTCTTCATATTAATAGATTCTTCTTGTTTTTCTGATAAAAAAATGTTAATTAGTATTTATTAAGTTGTAGAATTATTTTAGAAAGTAATATGACCATTTTTAAAGTTGTTCTTTAGAAAATTTTAATTTCTTATTGAGAATAATGGTTAGTTATTATCTATTTGATTACTTATTTTTAACAGTATATAGGCTCATCACCGAATTGGTGATTTTAGTTATTGGTTTAGTTGGCTTGTTTTTTCCTTTAAGTTTGCATTCCTTTATTGGAGTGTAGTCAACCGTTTGTATTTATCAGCAGCATCATTTATGGGAATATTTATATATCACTTTGTAGTAATATTGCACAAAGGATTTGTGCCTTCATTGTATTTGTAATAGTCCTGTCTTTTATTTGCTGATATATGAAGCCTAAAAAGTTTTTTTGTTGTTCCTAATCCTTCTTGTGTTCACATTACAGTATCATGACGACAAAAGTCGAATCAAAGATGCTATCAAGCTAGAAAAGGTAACACCTTTTACAAATGCTCCTGGTTATAAACATTTTAAGTTTGAAGTTCTATTGATGTCTAAACAAGAAGGGATGGTGTTCAGGTTTCTTTGTCTTCAACGTGGACTTTGGAGGACTTTAAGGCTGCTATCTCAGAGGAAGTTGGCTCGCCTCCAATATCAAATATCAACTTAAAGGCAAGTCCTTTTTATCTTTGGTTCAGGTGTTTTACTCCTTTATGACTGAATATAGTCAGTGCCTTTCTGAAATATGCGACTTATTTTTCCCTAAGACAAAGTGTTTGTGTTGCTCTAAGGGTGTGTTTGGTTGCATGAAATCATATGCCATAGGAGTCCATGAAGGGACCCTTATATTTTAGGCTAATTTGAGGTATTCCTCGACATGCACTATTTGATTTTGTTATCAATGGTGGGAATGAAAGTTTCATTAACATGAGAATCACATGCCTTGGGAGACCAAGGAGTGGGATTCCCATGAAAGACTTTCATTCCCATCATTGATCACAAAATCAAATGGTGGATGTGGAGTGATATATCAATTTAACCTAAAATGTAGGGGTCCCTTCATAAATTCCCATGACATAGGATTTCATGCAACCAAACACACCCTAAGAGCAGAATGAATAGAATTGGGCTGGGGTTCCTTGCAGGACTGACCACTGTGGCACAAAAGCTGATGTAGATTAGTCCCTTAAGTTCTCTGTCATAGGTGTCCCACTAAATATATGTAAAATGGCAAAAATACCTCGTAATTGCTGATCCTGCACCAAAAAAAAAAAAAACTCGGCAAAACCATTTGACTGCAAATTGCATTTTGCATAGCAGTTTAAGGTTTGCAAACAGCACACCTAAACTTTATGCAATTTAGGGTGCAAATTCCTGATTTGTGATTAAGGCGTTCAAGGTGAATTTGCAAAACTAGCTGGCCACATAATTTTTATACCAAAATTGCAACCTAAAGTATATCATGAAGTTAGTTATTGTTTTTTTTTTTTTTCCCAATTTTCATTATGAATTCTATAATGTCTAGATCCGATTATTGTTCTGAGCACCATGACCTACAATAGAGATCGTCATTATCTTTTATCATATCGATAAATGCATGATAGTTATGATTCATGAAATTCGCTTATATCATTATTTGTAATATGCCCTTAGACCATCATTAGCTTATTTTATTCCCTCCAGGAGTGAGATTTCAAAACCCAATTCAGAGAATAACCCTGGAAACTGTGACCCCAACAAACAGAACGGGCTCAATCCTTGGTAAACAAATGTGCACTATGTCTATGCATTCACTCGTATGTCTTGCAATTTCATGAAAAAACAAACATCTAAATTTCCACCACACCTTTACTAGTGCGTGAAGCCGAGAATCCATTGCCCCTTATATCTCCCTCCACGACATTTCATAATTCATTTTGTCAATGGCTAGAATTTTGGTGAACATCAGGAAGCAACCAAGATTACCCATGGAAAGGCCCACTCCCCCCTATTTTTCTCTCTCATTTACTGCTAATAGTCTAGGATGCACGTATAGGGCGACACGACATATTTCCAAGAAACTACGATCTATGTAGTAAATGTGGATAACAGACCGTTCGCGGTCCATTACCGATATAAGATTAAGCGGATTACTTGGTCTACTTTTTCAAAATATACATTTTTATACCCTCACTAATGTAAATTATAATATATAACATATCTTGACGATACATATTAATAAGACTAGTATTATAGAGCAACAAAAGTCATATTATGGAGCGAATTATGTAGTCATGTCCAAAACATCACACATTATAGAGCAACAACCACCACCCAACAGAATAATCTTGATTTATTACCGATTTTTTGGTGACACTGATTTCTCACCGATTAATCGGGGACTCATCGATTAATCGGTGACTTCTAAATCAACCATTAAAATACCTAATTCGGATTGGTCTACCCTTGATTTACACTAAATCGCTGCATTAACCCATACTACGACACGTCAAACCTTATAATATATTTTATATTCTAAAACTTATATGGAATAAACATTAAACATGACTAATAATTCATAAACATCCTCAAAACTCGTAAGTCATAGCTCAACTCAAGAGTAGCTCATTAGTCTTACACATCACAAGTCAGGATAGATAATACATAATAAGTTACTAATATAACTAAAGGACCAACTCAAATCCTAAACAACATAAAAAAAATATAAAATAAAAACCTTATCTCGATTCCTTGATATAGCCATCCTACATTTAACTCAAATTCTTGATTTTCGAATGGGTTGTAAATGCTCCCCTCTTCCTTTTTTGCACCTACTTAACAGAAAAATCTTACACAACTCTTGGACACGGACATGACGAGTTTTCGAAGTGTCGTCGCTTCCTTGTGAATATTCATGATTACCCCCAATCAAATTTTTTCACAGAAAGCAAATCAGATGGCTTAATAGTTTCCTTGCATTGAAAGAGGAACAAATTTCCAACCTTTGTGCATCTCACTTTAGGTTGAGAAGATATATTTGGCCTGAATTGTAACTTCCCATGCGAATTTTTTTTGAGAGAATAGTGAATGGGATTGAAGCTCAACATATCTTTTGGGTTGCAAAGTTAAAGTTGAAAAGGGCCATTACCTCTCTTAGGGCCCCATTTAGCTAATTGCAAAACATTTATTTTTAGTTGGATAAGTCTTATTATGTGAGATAAAGATTTTCTTTCACTTCATCATTTTATACATCTTTGGTTGCTTCCTAAATTACAATTTTTTATTTCAAATAACTTCTTCGTCAATGGGGGCTTCATATCCCGAGGTTGACGATATTATTCATTGTAAAGTTAGATCTCTACCCTTGACGTACTTGCAAATATAAACAATTAAGCATGGGATCAACTGGTGGAAATCATTCTAAATTGTTGGATGTTTGGAAGAAAATATGTATCAAAATGGAGTTGTAAGGCTCAATCTTTTGAATTTAGGATAAGGATACGGTTACGGGTATAGATATCCTACACTAATGCATCTACTCGCTGGAAAACCCCCGTATCACGTGTCAAATACGTGTCGAGCCACGTATTTGACACGTGGTCAACGGTCAAAATTCGTTGACAGACACCGACACGTTTTGGACACAGTCTAGACTAGGGATGGCAACGGGGCGGATTTGAGCAAATCCATCCCCGATTCGTCAGAAAAACGGATCCCCAAATCCGCCCCGCTAATCCGTTTATGAAGTTAATTAAAAACCATAATCGCCTCGTGCGGATTGACGGATATCTGCCCCGCCTCGCCAATCCGTTTACGGTTTGTGGTTCTGTTATTGGATTGCCGGGTCCCCTCCCTGATCATATCATCAAATTCATATCAACCATTACAATGTTTTCAAAACTTGCTAACCAATATCAAATTATCCATAATAGATTCAGACAGGCTTATATTAGGCGAAAGCTCACAAAGCTACTAATCCAAGAACTAAAACATCAAAGAAGCACAAGGATTCTTACTGGTAAAAGATACAAAAATTATAACAAAAAATTACAAAAAAAAATTTGAATTAAAGACCACTAGTGAGGCTTCGAGCCTTCGACCACACAAAGAGCCTTCTCTTTGTGAGAGGCGAAATGAGATTGTGAGAATGAGTGAATGAGAATGTGTGATGGACTGATGAGTTTATTTCCTATTTATAGTTCAAGGGTAGTGTAGTAATTTAACCGGTTAAACAGATATCCGTTGGGCAGATATGGCCAAATCCGTATCAGCCCGAATAATAAACAGATATAGTTTGGATATTCGTATCCACCCCAACCTCCACCCACCCTTAACTAAATCCGCCCCAAACGGGGCGAAGGGGGCAGATATTCGTGAAAATTCGCCCCACTGCCATCCCTAGTCTAGACACGTTGAGAGCTCGATGGACAGATCAACAGAGAGAGGGAAAGTTCGATTTCGACAGAGAGGGAGATATCTTACCTTCTTTCGTTTTTTTTTCCTGCGATTTCTCTTTTTGTGGTGCCGAGAATGGTTGATTCGATCCAGTGATGTGTGTGGCCGAATGGTGGAGTGATCTTGTTGATTGGAGCGATCCATGGAGATCTTGTTGTTGTTGATAGATCTTGTTGTTGTTGAGAATGTCGTGGAGGAGATCTGATGTGTGAGAGATCTTGTTGTTGTTGAGAAAGTCATGGAGGAGATCTGTTGAGTTGGGAGGAAGACATTGTTGTTGTGAAATGAAGGAAAAAAGATAAACTATATGGAAGTGGAATAATTAAATAAATGAGACAAAGATTATTCGAACTAAAGTCTGATTTTGGAAGAATTTTGTTTTGCCCCTTGGGCCTTTTGCTCCTTGTGTCACTCTCCAATAAAGTCATGACACGTGGAATAACTCTACCAGTAGTTATACAGTTTTTGGTCCTTTTATTTGCATGTAAACATTCGAAGCCATGTATATGTTGAAAAAATATATTAAAAAAATAAGTTTGATCGTGTCGTCGAATCCTATTTTTTTTTAAAATTGCCAAATCGCCGTGTCGTATCCATGTCCGGCACGACACGCGTATCCGTGTCCGGCACAACACGCTTATCCGAGTCTGTGCATCGTTGATATCCTAACATCATCAAGTATCTATAACACAATTTCAATAAATAATGAAATATTCACAAATGAAACTAAGATATGTACGTACATGTTATAGTCCACTTTTTGTTGCTAAGTACGAGTGACATCGTGCTCACGAAGTATCTGGGGTTGTATTGTGTCCGACATGATATGTTAGGTAAATTGAAGTATCTCTGTCATAGGAAAGAAGCTGTCATCATCTGTTTTTCTTTGTAGTTCCTCTTTAGAGGTTTGAGTGAGAATTCTGCAGGAGAGTAGAGGATCTATATTTCAACCCAACATTTGTTTTTGATTGGGTAGAAAATGGTCTCAAAAGGGTTTTTTCGGCTAGGGGAAACTGTATTTCGCATAGATTCTTTATGGCGGCTATGTGGGTTATATGGAAGGAAAGGAATCATAAGATATTTGAGAATAAAAAGAAAATTCCAGAGATGACTACAGAGAGGTTACAATACGGGTATGGCATTGGGGCCACATCTAGGGAGCGCTGAAACTCATGGGGACAGTGAGGAGGTCGAGAATCGAGATTAATGAAGTTGTCAATTGAGTCAGATTTATGTTACTGAACGATGGAGTTCCTAATGAAGAGTATGGCAACATGGACCCTTAGGGCTTGGGAATGATAAGTGCCCCTGGTTGGTGCACTCCTTACCAAAACTTGTTAAGTTTTCCGTACTTAGTGAGTTTGTGGCCATTTCACCCATTATTTTATCTTTTTTTTATTAGGGGCATGGGCTAGAAGGATTGTTTTGGTCTTTTACTAGTAGTTTAAGACTTAATTTAGCTAAAAAAAACCTATCCAAACTAAAAAATTGTTTATTAATTTGTTTTCAGCTGAAAATTTAAGGAAAATTACAAATTAACACTAGAACGTTGTGTTAAAATTTCAGCTTGTTTCAACACAGTTTCTCGAGATATATATTTAGTTCCCCGCTATTAAATATTTTGATAAACAATATTTGTGAGTGTTTAAGGACCACCTGGTCTTGGACAATGGGCGCTGGCCGACTGGCTTGTGTCGCGGCCAAGGGGGGCCCTTGCTTACTTCGTGATATTAATATAGAAATCTCTTTACCCCATTCAACGCAGCTCTCGAGGCACACATGACAAAACAAGTCGAAACTTTGATATACATTGTTTCTGATGTTGATCTTGAATTTTTCTCAAAATTTCAGCTCAAACGAATTTATAAAAAATAATTTTCATTTACTAGGGTTTTTATAAGTAAATAAAACTCAGTGGATCTTAAATGGGCAGTCAAACTAGAATTTGGGCTCTTTTAGCCCAATATCTATTTTTGTTATCTCCCAATGTATATCCTTGGGTGTAAGTCAGTTCATCATAAATGTTTTCTATACAAAGTGTATTTGTGACCATTTCACATGAAATATTTTTGTTATCTGCCAATGTATATCCTTGGTGTAAGTCAATTCGTAAATGTTTTTTTATAAAAAGTTGGGATTCAGATATTTGATTGGTGCAAACCCTTCATAGTCATAGTATTCACTTGTTAATTAGTGGCCTGATGATTATTTAATTTTTTAGTTTATTTTCTTCTATTTAAATTATTCTCCCATTCTTTATTTCCGAATTAAATTTATTTAGAATTGTATATTTTAGTACTTGTGCACGAATGTGCTGCATTTCAAATTTCTCAAGATCCCTTCCCAGACCCTCATAATGGTGTTGGACATGGACATGTGTCAGTGTCCTCGTTATGTAGGTTTGACGGATTCTGCTGGTGGTTTTCTGCACCTTTTATTGTGCTACAAGTCAGAAAGGTATAGGCTTGGCTTGTTTGGTTGCTTGAATTTTTGCGAGTTTGTGGGTCATTTTATTGTTATCATTTCTTTTTAACTATTATTGATTTGAAATATATTAATATTTCTGTTTATCATGACAATAAATCATGTATTTTCTTATTCGTCACAGCTTGTGTTTGACGAGCTACTGGAGAGGATCAAGGAGAAGGAAGAAAAGGAAGCTAAGAAGCGCCAACGGCTAATAGATGACTTCTCAGATTTATTGCACTCTATCAAGGTATGGCAATAGTTGTCTGAACAAGGATTTGGTTGTTTCAGTGAGCAATACTTGGCAAATCCAAATGAAAAAAATAAAAATAAAAATAAAAATAAAAATAAAAAAATGGCAGAAACTGATTACCTTGTGTATGTTTCTGTAGGAAATAACTATATCCTCAACATGGGAAGATTGTAAACCACTTTTTGAAGAAAGCCAAGAGTACAGGTACTGTATCGCACATTATTTATCCAGATTTAATTCGACTTGAGCAATGGCTTACTTTTGATTTCTAATCTGTTAGATCAATTGGGGAAGAGAACTTAAGGAGGGAGATATTCGAAGAATATATCATAATGTTGGAAGAAAAGGCTAAAGAGAAGGAGCGGAAGCGAGAGGAAGAAAAGGTATTTGGCCTATCTGAATTATATTTAGATTCGGTGGTATCATTTTTTCTTAATGTGTTTCTCGCGACTAGCAAATGTAGATCAACAATTATCAAATTTTCAACCAATTTGGTTGATGGAGCCACTGTAACAGTAAAATAATCCCTAAAATTATTATTTTCTAAATAGTATCTGTATGACAACCAAATCAAGCATGAGTTGCAAAGTTATCTCATTGATGAACAGTTAGCCTTTGCCAAAGGTTCCCTTATGTATGAGGGTCTTGATTGGTTTCATCCCACTTATAATGGTCATGCACATGTATCCCCCATTTACTTTTCGACCCTGTGTCCAGAGGTAACCAAACAATTTGGTTGTGACAATTGTTGATTTTCTGTATTTAAATGTGTTGATTTTGCTGGAGAGCACTTCTCCCATCTAATTGTGTTTGTGCTTTGGTTTTCATTGATGAGGTTGCATAAATGTTGAATAACCAATTTATGTTGTATTTGTATTTTTTTTCATTCTTGACCTTTCAGGCAAAGAAGGAGAAAGAGAGAGAGGAGAAAGAGAAAAAGAAGGAAAAAGAAAGAAAGGAGAAAGAGAGAGAACGTGAGAGAGAAAAGTGCAAGGAAAGGGAAAAGGAACATTCTAAAAAGGATGAAAAGGAGAGTGAAACTGTAGATGTGATTGACGCGAAGGAGGAGAGAAAAAGGGAAAAGGACAAAGATAGAAAACACCGAAAGCGACACCATAATGCAACAGATGATATGAGCTCTGATAGAGATGAGAAAAATGATTCAAAAAAATCGCGCAGGCACAGCAGTGACCACAGAAAATTTAGGAAGGTAGCTTAGTGTTCCATCCTAAATGTTCCTCTTTCCTTTTAACATGCATGTGTTTTGAATCTTGAAACCGAGCAAGGGAGTATAAGTTTCCTTCTTACATTTTCAACAGCATGCATATTCACCCGAATCTGATACGGAAAGCAGGCATAAGAGGCACAGGAGAGACCACAGGGACAGCTCCCGCAGACACGGTTCTTATGAGGAGCTTGAAGATGGGGAACTTGGAGAGGATGGGGAAATACAGTAGTCCCTTTATCCTTCACACAGGTTGTTACTTATCTTTTTGGATTTTGGTTAACCTTCTGTATGCAAGGCCTTTATCTGCCGCCTTACCTTGATCATGATCAGTTTTTCATTATGTAGCATCTTTAACATTTATTTTTATCCTGACGGTCATTGTTTAATGGAATAGAAATAGTCAAACATTAAACAACAAATGTTTATCTCAGAAATTGTTACATCTTTATAATTAGGAAAGAGCCTTTTGTTTTCGGACACGGCACACTATTAGCTCTGTTAATTAGATTAGACATGCAGGTAAGGGTCTTAAGCTGTTGTGGAAGTATTTATCGAGTGATATATGCAAGTGTATGTGCATTGGTTTTGATCCAATAGGCTGACCAAATAAATTGAAGCTTCAGTTTATTTGGTGTTTTGCAACCGTTCATTTGTCAGAATGATGTTACAATTTTGGGTAGCATTAACCATCTGATGATCTGACCACATGGAATAAGATTATGGAGATTGTGGTCCAACATATACATTCAGCTTTCAGCCCACAACTACTCCTTTTGAAAAATGGTTGTGGACCAATCGTTAGAACAGTATAACTGCAATAGTGTTATGGGTAGAGTGTCTGTGTAGTGGAGGGTCTGTGTCTTGTTATTGTTCAAAATTCAAATCAATGTTGAGAAAGCTTCATTTGCTTATTATCTATCTGGAGAAGTCCCGATCCTGTAATGTAGGCTATGGTCTCCATCTTTAATGTCAGTTCATTACCACGTGCCTGTGCCTATAAATACTACTTCCACACTAATTGCATAGAAAGTGACTTCTCTGTTCCAAATCCCCAAATATCTTCTATTAATAGGGATGTTAATGGGTCGAGTTTGGGTTTGTTGTTTTACAGGGCCAGGTAAGCAATCCCTGCTTCAGTTCCATATTATTGTAGGTGGTTTTAACACATTAACATCTGTATTGATCTTATCTTCCCACAGACAGATAGATAGTTGAGGCTTTGGGATAAGACATCAACCTCTGTCACTAGCATTTTGCTCCAACCACAACTCGGTAATTATGTTTCATATCTTGGTATTTAGTGTGTTATTAATTCAGGCGCGGGACTCTGCATTCTGATATGTAAGTATGCTGCTTGAAAACCCATCTGAAAATAGATCGTATGATTCTGACATATATACACATTCCAGACGCCGTTGTGGTGTCAATTCCCTTGAAATTCGCTGTTATTACTTTAGATAACTATTTCAGGAAGATATTTTTAGGGGATGGAATGTTTAAACTTCTTTAAATTAACAACTAAATCATACTATGAAGTACAAACAATTCCTATCGGTTGACAATGAGGAGTTTGAAAGGTGGGTGAGATGTTAGGATCCTAAGTTCAGACTTTATTGCATTGTTGACACGTAGGCTCGATGTTTTTTTGGCGTGGTGGTGAGGTTGCCTTTTGTGTTATTAATAACAAGATAAGCAAATGATAAATCAATCATAGAATGTCTATAATCGCATCTTTACATCATTAAACTTCCCTTAATTGCAAAACTGTCAATTATATCTGTTACAGTTTCTTCTCTGATATCATCCCAGATAGCATCACCTATATCTATCTCGATCTCTTTGGTTTGTAATTGGAAATCGTTCCATTCCTCCATTGACTCGCAAAAGTCAGAATCCATCAATTGGTTTATATTTCCTACATTTCCAGATTGTTTACCCCACTGAAGGATTTGCCTGCAGATTATCTTCCCCACCTCTTCAGATCCTAACAATTCATAGGCATGTCTCTTCCTCCTTTTACTTCCATGGGTATTTAATATTTCCCGAACACAGTCAAACAAAAGTTGCTTTCTTTGCTCTAACACCCCTTGGTCTTCAAATACTGAGAAGCAACGCTAGTACTCCTAGCTAGTTCTGGTTGATCACAATCTTGTTTCTTCAATAATGAATGTACTAGCATATCCCACACTGCGGGTGAGAACATCACGTCTTCTGTTACTCTTTTTGGTTGATATGAAGTCAGTTTTACTGTTTTGAATCAAAATATACCATTATAAGTATTAGAAATGGGAAATCAAACCAAACGGTGGACAGAAGTTGATTCGAGACCGACCTTGATTATGGAATGAAGAAGCTCCACCAGTAGGTGGTTCTTCTAGTATTGATACAGGGCTACTCTGCTTACTATCTGTATCAGACTGTTGAATATTTCGTCAGTCATTTGGATCAATCAAGAAAGTAAAAACTTTGATACAATGAAACACTAGTATACAATATAGAGAGATCTATATCTCACCTCGTTTCTCAAATTCCGAAGCTCACAAACTTGGGATGCATCTCTTTGTCGTGGCAGGTTGAACTTTCTTTCAGTGTTGCAGTCTGAACTGGAATCAGACGACATCAAGATCAAACTGCTAGCACTGGAAGAACGATTTTCTGCAACATGGTGTCTTCGCGCAACATTCCTAAGAACATTAAGATTAAGCTTTATATCTTTAGTCATGTTGCTATCACAACCCAACATTTTGGAGCTGTTCTTAACATAAACAATCTTCTCAAGAATGGATTTCATGATCTTGGAGATGCTTCTCACTCTCTTCAAATCAGGACTTCCGAAACTCTTCAACTCCTTGCTCGAATCATCATCACGACAACACTCACTCACACCCTTTGAGCTAACCCTTTTCATTGAGTACCCTCTCTCCAAAAGGTACACATGTAGACAAAATGGCTCTTGTTGTTCCTTGAGAAGCTCATTGAGTCTCTTCATTTGTTTAGATACATCAAAAGAGGCCATTAGAGCCACCACTAAGAGCTTTAAGAAGAAACGAGTTTTCAGTATGTGGGGTTTGCCAGTTCAAGCTGATGAGGTTGGTTGAAAGACAGAAGGAGAAAATGAAAGGAAGGAAGTTTAGTGGCTTTAAATTCGGCTGTTGTTGAGAGGTGGGAGTTTCACCTTAAGTCCGGCAATCTTGCAATTTATTGGAGACAATGAGCCAATTAAAAAAAAATGAAAATACTAGGAAATCAGGTTTTACAATTAGGGTGATGTGGCATGATTTTGAAAGAATAATGAAATCCTCAGTGTCAATGAGTATCTTGAGATTATAAAAACCTCCCCTGATGATGTCTCATCGTCCCGGTTGCATAGCTTGATCCCTTGCCCTCACTCTAAAATCTAAAAATAATTGGACCTATCCAGTGGACTATGACCTATCCTACCTCTACACATGCATATAAAATTTATATTATATGGACCTAACTAGTGTTAGTCTTTACATCACATAAAAACGAATACATTTCTTTATGGTCCCCTTTGGTTTTTTGGTTTATAGTGAAGGGTTTCCCATGACACCATTGAAGACAAAGAAGCAAATTGAATGTTTTATTTTGCATGATTTTTTTTTCTCCTTGGATGTTTTTGTCTTACATTGAAGGTTTAAAGACCATAAACCTCTATTTCTATCATATAATATACACTTAGAGTTACAACATATAACATCCATGTATGCAAACCAAGAATCCCACTTATATATATGTCAATCGAAAATACTTATATATATGATGTTTAATACCAACTCTGCCATATTCACATACTCTCCCTCTCCTCTCGACCAACTAGGTAGATTCCTACTTATAGCTTAATTCCCACATACTATCTATAATTAGAGATTGTATCGATTTGAGACTATTTTCACCCTTATTTTTCATTTTCTTTCTTTCTGGATTAAACAAATGAATTTTTACTGGCCATGTTTGAGTGACTTTTTTAAGCAATATATTACTTGAACTATCCACTTGATTAGGCTTTAAACTTTTTAAAAACATTTTAGCTATATATATATATATCTTATAAATCAGAATAGTGTTTGAGATAAAAGAAGGTCAAGATTGAAAGTTTGGGAAGATATTGATGGTGGAGATTCATTATCAATGATGACATTTTTGTAAATAAGTTGTAAGTAGAAAGACAAAGAAAATTTATCTTATAAATCAAAATGATATTTGAGATAAAAGACGGTTAAGATTGAAAGTTTGGAAAGATATTGATAGTAGAGATTCATTATCAATGATGATATTTTGTAAATAAATTGCAAATAGAATGAAAAAGAAATTGGACAAAAGGTACAAAAATTTGTAGAATGCATACGTGGCAGAAAGATAAAAATTTGTGTTTTTCTTTAAATTTAAATCGTTATAGTTATATGTTAGTATGTTTATTTAGACGCGAAGTCTTGAAATGAGAGTGAAAATTTCGTGGTTATTAATAAAAATAAAAACTTCGGAAATCATAAAATATCATAGGTTAAAGCCTTTGAAATTGTAAAAAAAATATTGATTTTCAAAATACTAAAAATTTTTAAATCTCTATACTAGGATCTATGAAAACATGTTTATTTAGACGTGAAATCTTGGAATGAGAGCGAAAATTCCGTCGTCCTCAACAAAATGAAAACCCTTTCAAAATCATGTGTTAAAGGCTTTTAAATTGAGTCTAAATATTGGTTTTCAAAAACTAAGAAATATACAATTCTATATTAGAATCTATGCAACTATGTTTAATGTGATTTGATGTCTTAATTTTATGACAAAAATACAATATCTATCTTACAAATCAAAATGGTGTTTGGGATAAAAGACGGTCAAGATTAAAAGTTTGGGAAGATGTTGATGGCAGAGATTCATTATCAACAATGTCATTTTTGTAGATAAGTTGCAAATAGAAGGGAAAAGAAAATTGACAAAAGGTAAAAAAAGTTGGTGGAATGCATATGTGACGGAGATATAAATTGTGTTTTTTTTAAATGTAAATCGTCATAGCTATCAACTTAGTTGTCGAATTTTAATAAACTTGTTATGGTTGAAATGCATTTTTGAATATCTTTCCAATGAAACTAATCATTAATACAAACGCTTAAAGTTTTAAATATGCACTTCACGTCATAAGTATTTCCAATATTAAGACACATTGAAAATATAAAGATCTAACGGATCACATAGAGGGGGAATTAAGGGTGTTAGACTAAAAATTATGTTCGCATAGGACTAAAATACCCTAGTTTATCTACAAAACAAAAAGCTTTCGAAATCGACCAAAATTGTTGGATAGCTTTTGGAATTGAAAAAAATATTTATTCAAAAAACAAAGAAACTTTATAGCACAAATATAAGATGCACATGATTGTGTTAGTTGTAATATGAGATTTGAAGTGAGAGAAACTGAAAATTCAGTGTTTATCGATAACAAAAAACTCAAAAATAGAAAAAAAATTGTAGGTTAAAACCTTCGAAATTCAGATAAAATTTTCATTTTAAAAAAATATGAAAATTTAAAGCCCTTGTCTAGGATGTATACGGTTATATTTATTTAGATGCAAAGTCGTGAAATCGGAGTGAATATTTAGTAGTAATAAAAAAAAACCTTGAGAATTCATTTGAATAGTGGGCTTGAGCCTTTTGCAATTGAGCCAAAATTTAAAATTTTAAAAACTAAGAAAATTTAAATCTATTGATTAGGATCTATGCGAGTGTGTTTATTTAGATGCAAAGTCTTGAAATGAGAGCGAAAATTCCGTGGTTATTAATAAATACAAAATCTTCGAAAATCATCCAAAATCGTGGGTTAAAGCCTTTAAAATTGAGAACAAATACTGATTTTCAAAAAATTAAAATAATTTAAATCTCTATCATATGATCTATGAAAGCAACTTTATTTAAACGTGAAGTCTTTGAGTGAAAGTGAAAATTTCGGGGTTATCAAAAAAATTAAAACCCTTCCAAGGCTTTTAAATTGAGTCCAAATATTGGTTTTGCTTGAAATTGTAGACAAATATTGATTTTCAAAAAACAAATTTTTTTTAAATCTCTATACTTGTATCTATGAAAGCATTTTTATTTAGACGTGAAATCATGGAATGAGAGTGAAAATTTCGTCGTTATCAAAAAAACATAAACCATTCCAAAATTGTCAAAATCGTTTGTTAAAAGCTTTTAAATTGAGTCTAAATATTGGTTTTAAAAAACTAAGAACTGCACATCCCTAGATGAGGATCTATGCAATTATGTTTAATGTGATTTGATGTCTTGATTTTACGACAAAAATTCAGTGTTCATCTACAAAACAAAAAAGCTTTCAAAATCGACCAAAATCGTCTAATGGCTTTTGGAATTGAATAAAATTATTTATTCGAAAAACAAAGAAACTTTATAGCACAAATATAAGATGCACGTGGTTGTGTTAGTTGTAATATAAGATTTGAAGTGGTGGAAAATGAAAATGCAGTTTTTTATCGATAACAAAAAAACTCAGAAAAAGTAAAAAAAAAAATTGGGTTAAAACAAAAAAAACTAAGAAAATTCAAAGCCCTTAATCCTTTCAAAATTGTCAAAATTGTATGTTAAAGGCTTTTAAATTGAGTCTAAATATTGTCTTTCAAAAACTAAGAAATATACGGCTCTAGATTAGGATCTATGCAATTATGTATAATTTGATTTGATGTTTTGATTTATGACAAAAATCCAGTGTTTATGTACAAAACCAAAAAAAAACTTTAAGAAATCCTTTGAATTGTGGATTAAAACCTTTGCAACTGAAACAAAATTTAGAATTTATAAAAAATAAGAAAATTTGAAGCTATTGACTATGATTTATGCTAGTATGTTTATTTAGACGCAAAATCTTGAAATGGAGGCGAAAAATCGGTGGTTATTAATAATTTTTTTTTTTGGAAAGCATCCAAAAGCGTGGGTTAACGCCATTAAAATTGAGGACAAATATTGATTTTCAAAAAACATAAAAAAAATCATATCACAATATTAGGATCTATAAAAACATGTTTATTTAGACGTAAACTCTTGAAACGAGAGCGAAAATTTCGTGGTTATCAAAAAAATGAAAACCCTTCCAAAATCGTCAAAATCATGTGTTAAAAGGCTTTTAAATTAAGTCTAAAATATTGATTTTCCAAAAACTAACAAATGTACAGCTCTATATTAGGATCTATGCAACTATGTTTAATGTGACTTGAGGTCTTGATATTATAACGAAAATTCAGTGATTATCTAAAAATAAACAAAATTTGAAAACATCCAAAATTGTGGGTTAAAACCTAAAAAATTGAGCCCAAACAATGATTTAAAAAAAAAAAAATTTTAAAGTTTTAGACAAAGATTTATGCGAGTATGTTTTTTTACGAATTGTCCAATATCATGTGATTGCCTTTGAATTGAATAAAAGAATTTATTTGAAAAACGAAGAAATTTATAGAACTATAATAAAATGTATGTGACTATGTTAGTTGTAATATGAGATTAGAAGTGGGAGAAAATGAAATTTCATTGTTTATAAAAAAAAACAAAAAAATTCAGAAGAGTAAAAAATCATATGGGTTATGCGAGTATGTTTGTTTAGCTATAAAGTATGTTTGTTTAACTTTGTTTAGCCATAAAGTCTTGAAATGAGAACAAAAATTCAATGGTTATTAATAATAACAAAAACTTCAAAAATCACAACAAAATTGTGTAAGCCTTTGAAATTAGACAAATATTGATTTTCAAAAAAACTAAAAATATTTTAAATCTTTAGAATAGGATCTATGAAAGCATGTTTATTTAGACGTGAAATATTGGAATGAGAGCGAAAATTCCGTTGTTATTTAAAAAACAAAAACCTTCCAAAATCGTGTGTTAAAGGCTTTTAAATTGAGTCAAAATATTGATTTTCAAAAACTAAGAAACATACAGCCTAGATTAGAATCTATGAAAGTATGTTTAATGTGAGTTGATATCTTGATTTTATAATAAAAATTAAGTGTCTATCTATAAAACAAAAAAGCTTTCAAAAATGTCGGATAGTTTTTGGCATTGAATAAAATTATAAAATTAAGAAATTTTATAGCACAAATATAAGATGCACGTAATTTTGTTAGTTGTAATATGAGTAAAATCTTATATTTTCCATATCTTAAAGTTGTTAAAAGTATCAGTCCCTTTCTTAATAGGGTTTTTGTTGAGGGTAAAAATAGTCTCGGAACTTCTCCTGCTAAGATCTTGATGTCGAATTAGAAGGTGAGTTGTTGCCAGTGACGGAGCCAGGATTTTTGTTGAAGGGGGGCGAAGTGATGAGCATAGTTAATTAATGATAATATAATAATTAATTACCTTAACAAAAAAATTAATTCGAACAATACATAAATAACTATTCAAAACACCAATTGCTAAACAAAACTCAGTCTAACCTATAGGGAAGACAGTGAATCAAACAAGATTCTTTGTAGAAGCACAAAGATAAATATATGGAATAAAATTAAATTAGTATATAAAGTTAAGCAATAATTATAGGGAGCCATATTTGGTGGCCACTTTTGAGTTTTTTTTAATATGTTTACTCATTTGATGAATGGTGTTTGTGGTTGTGTTTTAAAGAGAATAATAAAAAGTGTAAAATAAAAAATAATAATAATAAAAATCAAAACTGACCCAAAAATGGCCACCAAACATGGTTCCCTAGACCTACTCAAAGTTAAGCAGCAAAAAATAATTTCAAATGTAAAGTTAGATGTGGAAAAAAAAGGATTATTTGCGATTTTTCACCTATCATAAATAAATATTAGAGGTTACACCATCATTAATCACTATTGCAATCTCTCCCAAGACTAGCAGTCAATGTGCATTGATTTTCAAAAGGCTCATGCCTTTCAAACAATAACCCACAGAAGAACCTCGAGATACAAATATGTATCTTGAGGAAAAATTAATTGATCAAATTTTTCATGTATCTGGAGAAAAATCCTATGAATAAAAGACAAAACTAGATCTCGAAAAAATACATTTTTCAAAACATTATTCTTTCTCAACGCAGAAAAGAAAGGTTGGAGTTGTTCATAGTGATGGTGGGAAAAATAACTAAATCAAGCAAAAAGGAAGGGAGCGGAAGATAGTAGGAGCCGTGGCGGTTGCTACTGCACAAACTCCAATCCGGGGCTTGTATCTTAGAACAACACTCGAAAAACTGCTATGTTGTAAATACTGATATTGTCGTCCATAGGAGTCACTGCATCCAGGTCAACATTAGGCCATTGCATTGCCAAAACTAATAGACAAGTGCATTCAGATCAAAACACTTTGATGGTAGCTGACTTGCAAGACAACAGTTCTGACATTGAGCATGGCCCCTTTTATTAAATCAGAATTGTAACCAGGTTCAGATGTTGTCCACAGCTCTAACATTGGGTTTGCAGCTAATGCACAACAAACAGTTTCTTGCATCGATTTCTGGTATGAATTTGCCATGTTGTCAAACTTCAAATGTTATTCATGAAAATTTTGTGATTGTAATGGTTTGTTTCTACTCTTTGACAAAGCAGGGAGCAGTGGGTATTCTTGCAATGGATATTTTTGTAACATTACTTGCAAAAGTTGTTTTCAAGCTTGCTGAGAGAATTGATTGGAGGAATTGTGAGATCTCCATTATTTTGAAAAAAGTAAAATTTCCATGATTAGTTTTAGCAACCAAATACTCACAATAAGAATTATAATCTAATTCCTATGTACCCGTTGGTGTAACAGGTAAAGGTGTTGTGTCTGATTTTAGCATGTGTTGCATTTATAGTAGGCAATTAAAATTTCAAGTTTACAGTTGTTGTATTTAGATTGATTCAATAAATAAAATGAAGCACCGGTTGTTGTGCATTAATAGATTTATTGGTTCCTTTCATTTACTGCAGTAGTTAAATGGAGCGTTGAAGAAGAAGAGATATAAGGATCTTGTTTTTTTGAAAAGCAGATAAGAGGATCTTTGCTGCAAGCTAGTTCCACTGTTGGCGACTAGCGTGAGAGGAAGAGACCAAAAAAAATTTGAGCTAAAGTGGTGCAAAATGGTTAGAACTTACTACCTGGAGAGAAGCATGCTACCGCATCCTGTTTCCTTGGGGATGAAAGGGAAACATTTTGGCTCACACAACGACAGTGAGTTCCTTTTATACAAATCTTGTCCACTACTGCCATCATCATCCCTACACTTTAAACCCAAAGTCTCCTATCACAAGTTTCCGAGATGCCATTGCTTTGCTCTACAAAAAATTTCTATGATTGAATGTGATCCAAGAAAAGCCACACCAATGGAGTCTTTGAAGCCAAGCCCAGCCAACTCATGTCCTTTCACTCCACTTGGGTTCCTAGAACGAGCTGCATTGGTATACGGTGATTGCACCTCCATTATCTACAACGATACCAAGTACACTTGGTCACAAACTCACCGTCGATGCCTCCAAATTGCTTCTTCCCTTGTATCTCTAGGCGTCAAACGTGGCGATGTTGTCTCAGTTGTTGCCCCAAACATTCCAGCCATGTATGAACTTCAGTTTGGTGTTCCTATGTGTGGAGCCATACTCAACAACATCAACACCCGTCTAGATTCCACCACCATTTCTATACTGCTCCAACACAGTGAATCAAAGGCCGTCTTCATAGACTACCAATCTCGGTCTCTTGTCCTTGAAGCCCTCACTCTTTTCCCACCTGAATCTCAAACCAGACTCCCAATCTTGATCTACATTACAGATTTTGATACTGAAGCTATTGATCATGATTCTGATCTTACATACGAGAGCTTGGTTGCCAGAGGTGATCCTGACTTCAAATGGGTCCGCCCCGAATCCGAATGGGACCCAATGGTCTTGAATTACACTTCAGGTACTACTTCCTCGCCCAAGGGAGTAGTCCATTGTCACCGAGGCCTTTTCATCTTAACCGTGGGTTCTTTGATGGACTGGTTTGTACCGAAACAACCTGTTTATTTATGGACACTACCTATGTTCCATGCCAACGGACGGGGCTACACATGGGGCATGGCAGCTGTTGGTGGGACTAACATTTGCCTTCGCAAATTTGATGCCCAAACCATCTACAGTCAGATTCATAAGAATGGTGTGACTCATATGTGTTGTGCTCCGGTTGTGCTCAACATTCTTGCAAATGTACCAAACCTGGAACCTTTACTGCACCCAGTCCAGATAATGACAGCCGGGGCACCACCACCAGCTGCTGTGCTATTCAAGGCTGAGTCATTAGGCTTTATTTTGAGTCATGGATATGGTCTAACTGAGACAGCCGGACCCATTGTATCGTGCGCATGGAAGCCCCAGTGGAATCAGCTTCCTGCTAGTGACAAAGCTAGGTTGAAAGCAAGACAAGGGGTGAGGACTGTTGCATGGACTGAGGTGGATGTAATTGATGGTGAATCGGGTCAGAGTGTGCAACGAGACGGGTTGTCCGTTGGGGAGATTGTTTTACGAAGCGGGTCTGTTATGTTGGGCTACTTAAATGACCCGATTGGGACATCCAAATGTATGAAGGATGGATGGTTTTATAGTGGTGATGTGGGTGTGATGCACCCTGATGGGTATCTGGAAATTAAAGATCGGTCCAAGGATGTTATCATAAGTGGGGGTGAGAACTTGAGCAGTGTTGAGGTTGAATCAGTTTTGTACTCACACCCATTAGTTAATGAAGCAGCTGTTGTAGCCCAGCCAGATGAATTTTGGGGCGAGTCCCCTTGTGCTTTTCTGAGTTTAAAATCCAATTCGGATCAACAACCATCAGAAAAAGAGATTGTTCAATTTTGTAGAGATCGAATGCCTCATTACATGGTGCCTAAGACGATTGTGTTTATGTCCCAACTTCCTAAGACATCAACTGGTAAGATTCAAAAGTTCATTCTAAGAGAAAATGCCAAAGCAATGAGCGCAAACAAGGTGAGCCATAACACTGATTAGTTTTTTTTTTTTTTTTTTGGGATTGGGATGGATGTGTGACTTTTATGTATGTATTGCCAAAAATAAATCTGTGCACTTCTGTTTTTTGATGAAAAAGTATATTTTATAATTAAGAAGGCAATTGGGTTGTGTCTGATTTTAGCATGTGTTGCATTTATAGTGGGCAATTAAAATTTCAAGTTTGCAGTTGTTGTATTTAGATTGATTCAATTATTGGTTTGAAATAAAATGAAGCACCGGTTGTTGTGCATTAATAGATATATTGGTGCACACCAAGTACATGCCCTCTTATATATCTGGTTAATTCTAGGGGGCGAGGGCCCTAAACGAAGATTAAAGACCATGGATTGCCTTAAAAAAAAAGGAGTGATTCTACACAGCCGGCGAGGAAATGGGCGAGGGTGAGAGCCGTTCATTTCGCTCGGGATGCATGTGCGAAAAGTCAAAACACGCATTTCGAGTTGGGTGAACGGCTCCCACCCCGCCATCTCACTTCCCTCGCTCATTTCCTCGACACTTAGAATTTCTCAAAAAAAAAAAAAAAAAAAAGAGAAACTAGTGATATAGAGGAGGGGCCTCATGGAAGGATAGCTTATGCATTGAGTATTCTCATTGCTTCAATATAGTGAAGTGTGAATTTGATTTTTGACAAGAAATTATTCCGTGCCTATAATACATCATTTTCTTATGGGCTTATAATAAAAATAAATGACCAGCCGTCATAGGGCAAGTTTTTGAGTTAGTTAATTAACTTCTAGAGTGTTGACGCCGCTCTATGTGTGCGGATATTTAGTATTTTTTTAAACAACAATTCAATAATAAGAAAATTTTAATTTTGAATTTCTAAACAAAATAATTATATATAATTTTAAGAGCCTATATATAGTTTATCAATAAGGGGCTTGAAATAATTTATAATAGTGGATGGTTTGATTGTAAAGATATGAAATGTGGATCGCAAAATGAAAAATCCAAAAATTAGATCTAAGAGTTTATAAATAACTCGAGTGTTTCAAGTAAATTATATTAGGAGCTTAAATACAATTAATGAATATTTACAAGGATTGGTTTTGATTGTAAATGGTTTTATTTTTGGGTAAAAATGTGTAATAGTGTTTTTATTATAATGACATAAGAACTCGTTATTTTTTACCCGCATTTCAATTTTTCTTGTAAATATCATAAAGTTAGGAGGGCATATGTTTATTTTAAAAAATCAAAAACTAAAAAAGGATGTAAATTTTTTTTTTTTTTTTTTTTGCCTACTATAGCCAATTCACCTGATTGAATGATCATGATCATAACCACCACTCATCACATATTTCTGCAGCTCTTGCTACAGGCCAGTTCCATGCCGAAGCAAACACCCCAGATTCTCTCCGATTGAAATTACAATCACATAAGCTGTTTTTTGTTTAATTGATTGGTCTCTTTGTTCAATATATTCAAGGTATTGATCACAGAATGGGCTATATAACGATGATTCACAAGCTGACTTTTAATGCGCTGTAAACAAAAATATATATTGGCAGAATCAATCAAGTATGAACTTGGTTGACAATGAAGAAAGCTAACTACAGATAAAGCTGATCAACAATTTCTGCAGGTCATGACAAAGATGCACACAGAACTTCTGATATAACTTAATTTCAATGCGTAAAGATTACACAACTGTTTAATACATTTTGAAGCAGGGATCCTTTAACTGAGAAGTTCCGGCCCTTGAACTGAACAGAACAGAACAGAACAGGCAACAAGTCGTTACTCTTCAACACTCATGAGGCTTGGGTATTGAATTGGACTCATGGCTCTCAAGTTCTCGATTTTTGACTTAAACTCACTAGTGAAGGACATGAATGATTTCTGACGAATAGCAAAAGCTAAGCTGAACTGTTTCACCTCTTCTTCGAGATCTTTCCTCATGTGTACTTCCATGTTCAAATCACTTGTTATCTTCTCTTTTTGGTCAGTGACTGAAGCAAGTTTTTGGGATGACATGGAGAGTTTATTCATCAAAGAAGCTCTTTCATCTCTCAATGTCTTACATTCTCTTTCCAATATATTGAACCTTTCCTTGGATGCCTCCAGATGTTGGTTGTTGATGTCGAATTCTTTTTCCAAGACCTGATATCTCTCCTTAATTGCTTTAATCTCATTGATAAGCTCATCTCTCCAACTAGTGTTTTGTCCTTCCAGGTATGATCCCTTCATCACATGCAATAAATGACGCTTAATAACAAAACTAAGGAACACATTGCACTACCATCATATAGATGCATTCATAATCTGCCTTAGGTTTAAAGTTTTGAAATTCGCACCATATTCAAGGACCAACACTCTTTGATATACATGGACTGAGCTCTTGGAGTGTGATTCTTCTCTCGTTGGGTTTAACAGATAACATCCATCACTTTTGTACGATGTGAGAAATAAATATTTTAGTTTTGATGGTAAAAGGGTATCAATGGCGCTCAAGAGAATTATCTTTGTCTTAATGTGTGTTTAGCCTATGGTATCACATATTTACTATGGTGATTTTTAACAGGACAATTCTATCAATTTATGGAACCCTATGATTGACATTAATAACTTCAAGGCTGGCAATTCAAGTGTTTCCTACTCATTGGTTGTTTACTCTAACTAATTATTTTGAAGGTAAACCTATCTATCTTCCAACCACCAAGTCATCAAGTTGGCAGCTAAGGAAGGTTTCAGAGTGACAAGTGCAGAGCAAGCGGTACAAGAACAAGGTTTTACTGTGCACCCACTTGTTTTACTCTCAAGGTAAAGAGGAAATTATCTAACAACTTGCTAAGTGATAAAAGTAAATGTATCATACCTTACACTAGCCTAATATAACTTCTGAAAAATAAGAAGAGATTTAATATTCTTGTCAAAATCATTTTCACCATCATTAGTGTGAACATAAACATATAGTTGGTCAACTTGTTAAAGGAAACTCAGCGAAACAACGAAAACAAAGGAAGTTGCTTCAAACGAAGAATCACAAAAGACATATGCATGATATAAAGTATCAACTTTTATTAAGACATTTTTTAGTCATTGTATAATCAACTTTTAAACTGCAAAGTGTTCCTATACATGATATATAATCTCCTAAACATATACAAAAGATCCGAACATAATGATAAGTAATAACACAACAAAATAAAAACATCTTGATAATTGGGACCAAGCAGCTACCTCGTATTTGGTGGTGCCTCCTGGATTTGCTAAATGTTTATCCTCAACAACTCCTGCTTGCGAAGATACTAAGGTTGATACGGATTTGTTGAAGTTTTCAACGAGTGATTTGCATTGTTCTTTGACTGAAGAGTTTTCTACAGTTAAACCTTTGTCTCTGTTCGAAGCTGTTGAGAAATTATCTTCCAAGGTAGTTAAAAGATTGATGCCAATGTCGCCTATGCTAGAAAGCAACTTTGCTGTGGAAGACTTTTCATCAGCTACAAAACTCTGGTTACATGAAACAAATGCAAAAGTTATTCCATATGGCAGGTTCTCAAGAGGCAAGGTTTAGCAAACCCAAAATATGTTCCAGAATGTTCACCTGAGTAACTGATAAAATATCCTTATACATGGCCTTGCAACTAGCCACTGACTCACACAAGACATGAGGGATATCCCGAAGAAGTGATGATTCTTGCTGAAGTTCGGATATTGCCTCCATTAATTGGTTGTTTACTTCTAGTTGCTTTGCATGATTTTTCTGGAGAAAAAAATAAAAATGAGGGCTTTAGGATCAAACCATGAAGAGGATGAATTTCAATGACTGGTAACATGCTAACAAACAAAACATGGGGAAACGACATGTGTAATTGAATGTAAAAACTAAAGCCACAAGAGTGGCTACTTTATTGAGTTGGGATTTATCAAAAGTGACAAAACATGTTGTTTTAGCAATTCAAAATAGTAAATAGGACAACTTTGATAGTTAAATCTCTTTCACCTTGAATGTTTTAGTGGTTTACATTCTTTTATACGGATAAAGAATGCATTCTTAGTATTTCTTACAATCACATAAAGGAGAACAGACCTACAAAATGTGAGACGCAGTGATAATTCCAAAAGAATCATCATAAAGGATAAGTCTGAAAAACCGGCTGCATTTGTTAATTGAATTTGTTGAAAGAAATGAAAAGAATTGATTCATTCTCTAACCTCAAGTTCATTTTTTTCTCCAAGAGCAACTTCTAGTTGCCTCTTAAGATTTTGAACCTCTTCTTTATAGCGATCTTCTGTGTACTGCTCAAAAGGATTACCCTGTCACAACCCAGACAAGTCCATCAAAAACAAATATGATTGAATTCAAAGTACCACCAACAATTTTGTAAATTTTGCAAAACTTCCTAATGATCATCAAAAGAGAGACCAGCTCCATCTGAACTAAGATCACATGATTTTCCTTCATGTTATTATCCTTAACTATTGCCAGAAAGCAATTTTTAACATTGGGATACATTATCAAAATGTAACCTTTTGTGTTCCTGCATGAATATCTCCAACTGAAAATGGACAGTAGCACATATATAGTTAAAAATCAACAGTATGTTCATTGGGAGGAACAGAAAATGCAACAAAATCTTACAAAATAAACTTACAGGAGATGCATCAGTTGATGGTAATGAATGTGTTCTCCTCGCAGAAGCAATTTGAAGAGAATCAAGGTCAGCAGCGTAACCTTTGTTCAATTTCAACCATGCGTCTTCATCAGCCACACAGTCGAAACTATCTTGAACAGGACTAAACTCAGGCAGCCTTGAATAGTTTGATCGTCTAGCAACAAATCCACTAGGAATTGATTTGAAAAGAGGTGTGTGAAAAGAATGTCCTTGAGGCGTTTTCTCTTTATCAAAAGGTTCTTCCTTGAAGACTTCCCTTGTACAAATTTGTCCCTGCTGGTAAAGTTTCTACCCAATTGAATATGATATCATGACTAATAATAATAAAGGATGCCAAAACAAATTTACAAAGAAATATATAAAGCATACAAGTTCGCACAAAAAAAAAAAAAAAAAAAAAAACCTTAGGATCCAGATACGGTGGAAGTGTACTCCTATGAATCATATATTTTCTTATAAAAATTTTATCCATGTCATTATCATATTCGTCATCATTGCCATCAATACAGTCATTGACTCATTGTTATGATCATGGGGTTGGAGATGATAAACACTGGCAAAAGAGCATGTACTATTTCAGTTGTTCAGTATATTTTGGGGCCATCTAGCGGAACAAAAACAGTTTAGCAAATAGTTAAGCACATGGAATTGTGGAGAATGGGCTTTGGCATTGGTAAAAACAAATAAAATTGCAAAACAAAAGATAGTATGCAACCCACTACGTGATAAAAGAAAGGATGAACATGGAAGATGGAAGAATGATAAAGAGAACAAGAAAAGTGACAACAAATGAATATATATAGACAATTGACCTGATCTGAATTGTCCAAGATGTGGTGTTGACGAACTGCATGTTCATCACAAGTCTACACAGCCAAAAAAATAGAAGAATAATTTGAGATGGTGGATTTTACAAAATAGCACAAGATAAAAACTGCCACAACCTGATCCACAGAGTACTATATTGTGTGGGCAGACCTGAGGGGAAGGGTGCGGGAGAAGCCCAAGAGCCCATGGATCCCAGGGTTTGCAAGCTACAAATGGGAGATCATAGTCTCACATCGCCTAAGTGCGAGAGGGTGATGTGCTATATATGTACAAGGTTGGATCTACAAAGTACTGCATATTTTAAAGCCGTGCGGGCCTTGGGCCCAAAGCGGACAATATAGTACTATGTGGATTAGGTCGTGACAGAATGGTATCAAAGTCGGACCCAGTCGGAAGTGTTCCAACAAGGACGTTGGGCCCCTGAGAAGGGGTGGATTATATCAGCCTTGGTCCGCCGAAAGTGTACCAACGAGGACGTTGGGCCCCACAGGCTTGTGTGAGCGGGCTATGAGGTTGACGAGCTACCATGTGTCAGTGAGACTGGCGGGCTACAATGGGTGGGCTTGCCTAGATGAGGGAATGGTATGTGCTACATATGTGCGAAGTTGGATCCCAAACAAATCATTAGAAACACGGAAATTAAAATGAAAGACACCAATAAGACTGAAATCTCCTTTTTTTTTGCATATTTTCTTTATGTCATACCTGAAATGAATTTTTATCTCGATCTGAACTAGTAACCATACTGCTGAGGTTGTCTATTTTCATTTGTTGCTCCCTTATGCATTGCTCTCGTTCTTTATGTGATTTCCTCTCTTCCTCAAGTTCCATTGCAAGTTTTTCACGATCTAGTTCGTACTGATGCCAAAACACAAAGCAGATAAATAACAACATGAATATAATGAGTAGCTACTGTACAATATTCGGTAACTAGTAAGAATCTTCTTTCAGAAGAACATAGCCTTTGTCTACCTTGAGCATGTCATTCCGCAGTTTCAGAATCTCTTGCTCCAGCACTTCTGCCCGGAACCCCTAAACAACAAGTTTGTTAATTAATATTTCAGCCTTAGTGATGTAAACAAAAATTAACTCGTTCATTACCTGAAGTTTCTGACGGAGTTCCTCAATTTCTAGCTTTTGTCGCTTCAATAGGGCAGCATCTGTCAGAATCTGTGAGAAAAAAAAACCACAATAAGAAAACAATGAAAGCATGTGGTAAGAAAGTGTAGAGTGATAAACCTAAATCAGAGGTGACTGATTTTAGACTTTTTGTCTCACGGGAAGCTGTAGGAAAAGGAAATGCTTTCCAAGAACACATCATGGTTGTATAATATGGAATCATAAGATCAAGTCTGCATTGGGTCGTAATAGTTCCTTCTTCCATTGAAAACTTACATCTCCCTTCCCGCATCTTCCCGGTACCAATCAAACATAAGAATATGGATTCATCGAAATGTGAATACACAAACCACAGCCAGAAGGAAAACCAAATACGCAATGAGTAAAACTGTAAACCTGTTATTCCCAAAGAAGCTTTTTATATTGCTATTTAAGGGACTTAAGTTTTAGAACAGAAATGCAATGCAGCTGAATCTAAGGCAGTAGTCGTTGAAGCTTGGACATGTGCTAGGTTGGATCATATAGACAACAAGTTACAGCAGAATCAAGATTTGTAACTCATCAAGGATAAAAGAATATCTTAAACACACAATGGTCAAGATAGAGTAATTGCACTGACCTCATTAACTTGTACACAATTTGTAATACGCTTAGCTCTGCTAGCGAACTGAAGGGTTCCCCTTGTTTCCTCTGTGTGAATCTATCATACATACATAAGTTAACCAAGCGTCCATCTAATAATCATATAACAAGCAAACCAAAGTCAGATCCAGAAAAAAGTACCTCTTCTGGTGCAACCGTACATATGATTGAAGTTTTGGCATTACCACCAAGAGCTGGTTGAAGTATGCGCGTTAGCTTACTATCACGGTATGGAATATGTGCCCTGGATTGGTTTTCAACTCCTTTTAACAAAATTCGACAGTTACGAAATAAAAGAAACAGAAAATGGTTGCACAATAGTCATGTATGTACCTTTGCTTTCCACCATCACTCAGTTTATTGATTACATTACCAAGAACCAGCAAGCTCTTGTTGATGTGTTTTCCTTCCTTCAGACGCACTCCATCAGCTCCAGTTTTAAGAATACGCTCTGATCCAGCTAAATCTACCAGGTTCTATCCTCATACCAGAAAAGGGAAAATTTAACAGCTGACTCTCTTTCGAAAAAATAAAAAGGCCAAGTATGATAAAACTATGCATCACTCCTAGTCAATGATTAACCATACAAATAAGCAGAGATGACCTCTATTGTATCTTTTTAATTGTTTTGACACCAACAAAAGGGGTGATGGAAATGAGGGGCAAGAAGAAAGGTAACAACCATCATGATCTATTCAAATGACTATCAAAAACCAATATACAATCAATAATTTGGAAAGAATCACTTACCAAGACTGATACGCGAATGGCATCTAAACTTGAGCAATCACCAAATGAAGCTCTATCCTTGCCCTTGCTTTCAATAACCTGATTCATATGTCATTTATAATGAGGACAACAATCAGGGAGAAAAAGAGCAATAAAGAAGCATGAAATACAGAGCTTTTAGCATGCCTTACCATCCTAAATATTGTATGAGATCTGCTACTTCGAGCATTCATGTTTGTCTCACCAAAGTGCCGATTAACTGCAAGCAGTAGTTTTCCCTATTAGTATTATATTACTCTCTCGTTGAGTAGCAGGAGGGGAAAAAACAATTAGTTGCAGTTATATATTGTAGACCAGACCTTCTCCAGATTCAATGAGTTTTAGTACTTGCTCAGAACTATTCACAATTTCCTCACGGAGCCCTGCAACAAAAATGCCACGCTAGAAAATAATGAAATCAGTACAACCTAGTATACAGTGTTACAAACCCAAATTGTAAAGTTTCGCGGAGTCTCACATCCAAGCTTTCGTGAATCTGAAGCTTCTGCTCTTCTGTAGCCAACAGATCATTAATTTCCTCATTGTAAATTTCCATGTATGAAACTCGAATCAAGAACTCTCGATCAGTCATCTGAAGGTAATTTAGATCATCATACAGTAAGAACAAAATTATACCAGAAATTCAACCAAATCTATTTCCAGCCCTTACAAGAATAATGGCAATACCATCTGAATGTTTTCAAAGACGTCTTTGACAGCAAGAGGAACAATTCCAGGATCATTAGCAGATCCGTTCATTGTGAAGGTTTTCCCACTGCTAGTTTGGCCATATGCGAATGCCGTTCCTACATAAATAATTAGAACAATAGTTCACTGTGATGCACAACTATTCATTTTTTAACTGAACAAGTTCACTGGTAATTCCCTTTTTGGTTCAGTTTCCTTTCAAGTATCATTGTAGTTTGAAATGTGCCAAAAAATTGCACTTACCTCCATTAGAATGTGTTGCACAAAACCATATAACCCATGAACACTAGAAACTAGCAAGTGGCTCCAAGTTAAACAATCCTATCAAAATTTAATCTAACTATTCATGCTATGAATGAATTTCTTAAGCTACATGTGGAACTTGTTTCACTAAATTGAGCTTGTTCATGCCAATGAAATTGCAAACAATTCTACCTCTAGACTTCAGTTTTATAATCTACTAATCCAAAAAAAAACAGGCTTCATTTTCTCCCATGGCAGATTGGTATTGGGTTGAGTTTGCCAAATTACCGATTTACGCATTATAACGTACCACCTAAATTCCCACTTGAAATTATCATATAATCTTCACTCTTTATCTCTACTTATCCTCACTCTCTGCTGATTTGAGATTATCATATAATTTCGGCAAAGTCTTTCATCTTATAGCACTAATTTATACTACTTCCTCAACAAAATAAATGTCTTTAGCTAATTACATTATCTATCAGGGTTTCAAAAGTACAATCCAATTTGGAACCCTAGCCCCCAAAAAAAATTTCTAAAAAGCGAAATTACCATTAAACCCATCAACAGCAGCTCGAATGATGTCCTTAGCGAGAAGCTCATAAACCTGTCGATTCGTCGAATCTTGATCGAACACATGATCTACAACAACAACAACAACAGATCCAAGAATAAGAAATCAAAAAAATCGAAGAAGAATGGGCAAAATAGGAAACCTAAGAAATAGTGGAGAGAAAAGTCACCAAAAGCGTAAGTGACTCCAGAAATTGGGGTTCCGAGAGACCTCTGGAGGGAGATCCGGTTGTCTTCAACCTTCCAATAAGTTCCATTGAAGGTCTCTTGGTTCGTCGGTGGTCGAACCCTAACAGCTACGCAGATCTTCTCCATTTGCTTTGCTTTTCAGAGAGAGAGACTCAACGTTCCAAACTTCAAATCTTTGAATCTCATCTGTTCGAGCGGGATTTTTATGATGGCTTTGAGTTGATCCGGGTTGAACCCGTGTACCCAGACCCAACTTTAGATTAAGGTAAAAGCCCATTTGAATATGTTAAAAAAGCAAAGAATGTCATTTCTCGAAATACGGTAGGGTTGAACAAAAAAAAAAAACGATTACGACCGAGCTGATCAAAATCGAGCCGAGTTGGTTTGGTTTAGGATCGGTTTGGTTTCAGTTTTAGAAAATTCGAAATCGATATGTCGGTTTAGTTTTCGGTTTTTACCGATTTTAACCAACAAAACTTAACCGGCCGAATATCTAAAAATAATAAAAATATTTTTAATTTAGTCGGTCATTTCGATTTTTTATTTTTTATTTTAGGAGGTTGATTCGGTTTTCAACCATAAAATATTGTATGTCAAAATTTCATGACATATTACTATTTCGGAGTTACCGAAATATCTTACTATATAATTTAATATGTTATTTTAGTATAAAAAAGTTTTTTTTATGTGAGTGATTATTATGTAAAAGCATTTCCAATAGAAAAAGTTAAAATGAGGGATTAATGATATAAATATTTATACCATTAAACCCATACTATTATTAATTTTAATTATATTATTGTACTATTATTAAAATTATATACTATTATTAATTTTAACTAAAAGCTAAATTTAGGGTTTCCTTTTATTTTGATTTTTAATTTTGTTTTTAATTTAGGAAATTAATATAAGAACCATATAAGAAATGGAAATTAAAGATAGGAATTAATATAAGAACCATATATACAGAATTTGAGATTTCATTAATATAGAAAACCAAATATTTGAAATATTTTATTGTTATTTTATATTTAGATGGAAGTTGGATGTGAAATTATTTTAAAAAATGGCTTAGGGGATTGATTGGATCATGAATTTTCTCCATGAGACTCTTAAAATAGTTTTTTAGGAGATCCATTAAAGATGCTCTAATATGTAGTTTGTACATGTGAGATTTTTTTACGTAAATTGCACAATTTACAATGTTAAATTTAAAATTATAATAAATTTTTTTACATTTTGTCTATATAAAATAAAACATTACTGAAATTAACTCAAAAAACAATATCACAATCCTTTGATTGAAAGTGGTATATTGGAGGAAATCAAACCCGTTTAAACACTTAGAATTATTTGGTTTCCTCCAATTCTCACGTGAAATGGTATGCCCATATAAAACATCAAAATGGACTAGACAGCACTAAGATAGAGTTGTTAGCCATGCAACTTGGGTCGAAATTGGTGATGGATTTGGGATTAACAAATGGAATACTTTGCCGCGACTGCAAAATTGCTATAGATATGGTTGAAAACGTGTCTTATTGGAAGGACCGTGACTTGAGTACCCTTACGAATAAGACTTTGGCATCTCGTATGATTTGATTTCCTCCCATTTCTCACGTGAATGTCAAAGTAGTTGGTATTGTATTGAATGCGAAAGATTGGAGGAAACCAAATCGGCTTGGACTAAAAAAGGAAAGGATTTGGTTTCATCCAATTTTCCCATTCAATACCAACTTTACAAGAAGAATAGCTGATATACGAAATGGCATCTCAAATTCTGTATTTATAAGAACCATTTACCAACCAACTCACATTGTGATATTCCTGGAGAAAATGTTCTCCATGCTTTTCATGCAAAATGTGCGATTCTTGGGCTTTAATTGTAATATTATCAAGTTACTTCAAATATTCTTAAACAAATTACATGTACATAGTCTGACAAGGGTGGCATAGAGAGAATATCTCCAATGGCATTAGCAAAATAAAAAGTAGGTGTGGACAATGTCGGTTTGGTTCGATTTTATTCGGTTTGCCTAAATTTGAACTTGAAACTGAATTTTATATTTGTAAACCCATGAAATCGGTTGAACCGAATTTCGGATTGGTTGGGGCGAAAGTTTGGGTTCAAACACTTGAAAAACTTTTATTAAAACATGTCTAATTTTTTTACAGACCCAATTTTTTGATAGATCAAATTTTTAACAAAAAATTGAAAACGGAAAGAGAATGGGGTGATTCAGTACAACAGGGTGTACTGCAGTGCATTTGTTGCACTAATCAGATATTGACACCAACCTGTTATTTATTTATTTATATATATCTAATTAAGTAGTTGGTTTGGTTATTATTCGGATTGGTTTAAATTATTATTTTTCTACTCATATTTCGATTCGGTTATCGAACCAAAATTGAAAATCGATTTGATCGATTAATCGAATTTAAATTGATTTTTGCCCACCCCTAAAAAAAAGATAAAAGTGAGATTAAGAATCCAAATATGGTTAGGATTCAATAGATGTGGATTATACACCCCCATTCACAGGGCCTAAAACCATAACAAAAAAGATAAGTTCTTCCATGGTTCAAATTGATGTTTGTATAAATGAAATTTCAAGAAATGGTTTTTTTTTCTCTTATTGAAATGAAATCAGAAATTCTAGCCGCCTTGGTAAGCTGGTTTGGTTTGCTTGCCTGACCGACTAGAATTACTCTTTTGTTCCTCATTTTTAAAATGTTTGTGATTGTATTTAAAAATTAAGGGATAAAATATGTAAATAAGCCAACTAGACAAGCAAATCAGACCCACTAAACTTGATCGAAATGACATAGTTGAAAAGAGAGGACAAGGAAAAGCTATACTTTACTTTATGGTGAAACGTGAACAAGAAGATGATGAGAAAAAAATAATTTTCTAATAACACATTATAACTTGTTATTTTAAGAGAAATGATGAGACATAGGCACAATGTACTACTTTTACAAGTAAAGGATATTCGTCGAAGATCCTCCTTGTGTGGTGTCACTCACATTTCTTCATACTTCACAATTTACATAATATATTTGGTGCATTATTTTCATTATTCTATAATCACTAGCAAGACAATAAAATATGTTTGACATAGATTTGGTGGTATATATAAAACTAACTTTGCTTGCTAAGAAGAATAGTTGAGATAGGAAATGACATCTCAAATTTTGTATTTATAAAAACCATTTACCAATAAACACATATTATATAGATTGTGATATTTGCTTTAATTTTAAAATTATCAAGTTACTTAAAATATTTCCAATTCTAATTCGTAAGAGGCTTTTATAGCAACTTTTTCGTCAAGTTTTGGATTTTTTACATATCTACCATTTCTATTGATAATGTTTGTAGTTGTCTTTTAAAGTTTGCTAAGTGTAAAAATGCTCAAGCCTGACTAAGTTTTATATCTTTGGTATGTAGTTGTGTATCTATAGATAAGTGTAAAATGTCCAGGTTAGACAAAAAAATAGTTTTAAAGTTTGGCTGCCTAGACAAACTTAAAATAATGAAATTAAGAATCTACAATACGGTTAGAATTCAATTAAGGTTAACTAGCGAGGGAGGGAGGACTCTCTATTTCCCTCGTGATGCGTACAAAGGGATGAAAGGTCCTCCCTCGCTGTTTTCCTCGACAATTAGAATTTCTGTTCAATTAAAGAATCCACATCTATTTCTATCAACTTTAAATTCACATTATACTTCTCATTGAGAAGGCCTAAAACCAGAACAAAAAAGACAAGTTCAAATAACTTCTAAAAATCAATGTTTGATAAAGGAAAATTCAGAAATGGAGTTTTTTTTTTTGTTCTTTTTGTTCCTTTTTGAAATGAAATAGTTGAAAAAGAGAGTACAAAAGGAGGAGGACAAGGAAAAGCTATATATATATATATATATTACTTTATGGTGAAATGTGAACAAATTATAACTTTTTACTTTAAGAGAATTAATGAAATATAGGCACAATTTACAACTTTTACAAGTATGGGATATTCCATCGGCAATCCTCCTTGTGTGGTTTTCATTCGCATCAAATGGTAGGCGACGGAGAGAAGCTAGCCTACCATGTCAAAAAGGAAGGAAAAACTCATGACAACAATTATTCGAATTAGGAATATCTTTATTTTATCCAAGTAAATATTTTTCAGAATATGAAGAATATGTAAATATGATTTGAAGATATGCAGATATGCTTTGAAAATATACAGATATGAAGAATCATTCCACATACAAAATGTGAAGTATCTTACTTAATATGAAGATATGAAGAATCAGTCCATATAACATTTGCTATGATACTTTTCTATTCTGTATTTATTTTACTTGATATGATTCTAAATGTATTTCTAGTGTAGACTATATAAACTCAGCTTAGGGTCTCTTGTAAAACATCCATTCAATAAAGTTCTTCTTCATATTCTAAACGTATTATAGTATCAGAGCCCTAGGGCAAACTAAATTTTTTTTCTCCTTTCTCCCACCACTGTTGCTGCATCTGAAATTTCCCAGATCAATTCGTCCATGGTTTTTCACGATTCATCCTCTTTCAATCAGTCATGGTTAGCAGTCCAGATAATTCAGGAGGGAAGTCAGACCTCACTAATCCCACATCACCATACTATCTTTATCCATCCGCCAATCCAGGTTCAATTCGGTTATAACCCAAATCAAATTGAAGGGTGAAAACTATTCGTCTTGGGAATAAGCTGTTCAATTAGCTTTAAAATCTCAGAATAAGGTTGGTTTATAGATGGGTCTATTTCTCAACCAAATAAAACTGATTCCCAGTTTGTCGCATGGGAGATTGTCAATTCCATGCTATGTTTCTGGATTGCAAATTCACTAGATGATCCAATCAGGGCCACAGTGTCTCGTCTTAATAATGCCAAAGTTTTATGGGAATGTCTCGAAACCCGATACTCAGTTAAGAATGCCCCAAAAGTCTTTAAATTTTGGTTCGATCTCACCGTCACAAAACAGTCCAGGTCATCTATTATGTCATATTACACACAATTTCTTGGTATGTGGGAGGATCTTGTTAGTTTGTCTCCTTTAGAAACTTGTACTTGTGAAAATGGCTCTCATATACTCACTTGGTTTAATAATCTCAAATCCTATCAATTTTTAATGGGATTAGATGAGTCTTATAATACTTTGCGAACCAAAATCATTAATATGGAGCCACTCCCGGACATTGACAGGGTTTATGCAATGGTAAGCCAAGAAGAAAGTCATAAGTCGGCACTTCAGCCCCAAGAATCATCTCCGACAGTGGGTTTCGCGGCTCAGACGAAATACCCACCAGCCAGTTCCTCCTCTCAGCCGGGTCAGCCCTCTGTTCAACCCACTAGCCGACCGTACTGCACACATTGTCAATGCCATGGTCATGTGTATGACCGCTGCTGGAGCCGCCTGGGCATCTCACCTCCACCAAGACGCGGCAGAGGCCGCTATTCATCTGCAGGCCTTGGTGTATCAAGCCCTACTCTTGCTACCGCCACCCAGTACGCTGCACCTGTGTCTGTCGAACTACCACCAGTGAGTTCTGCTTCAGCCACCATTCCTAGATTTTCTAGTGAGCATGTGCACTGTTTATTGACTTTGATCGAGTCTAAGCCCCGAGGGTGATTCCATGTCTGGTAAGCAAAATTGTGATAATTATTGACTCATTGATAGTGGGGCGTCTCATCACATGACGGGTGATTTATCTTTGTTGAATAATGTTCATGATATTGCTCCATCTCCGGTTGGTCTACCCGACGGTGACCAAGCCTTCGCGGTCAAATAAGGGATTTCTATTATTCACCATGGCCTTATCTTGAAACATGTGTTATTTGTGCCAAACTTACAAGTGAACTTGATTTCAGTGAGAAAATTAATTTGTGACGCCAATTGTCTCGTGACATTTACTGATCGTATGTGTATCTTACAGGATCGCACCACAAGGAACCCGATTGGTTTGGGTGAGTCACAAGGAGGGGTGTATCGCTTCAAGCCTGTGATGATCACTACTGCTTCAGCTACACGTGCGCCGAAATCTTTTGATCTCTGGCATCGCCGGTTGGGTCATCCCTCGTCTAAACCGATGTCTTTTTTTAACATTAATGGCAATAAGGTTGATTTTTCTGATAAAAATTCTATTTGTGATATTTGCTGTCGAGCCAAACAAACTCGCTCTAGCTTTCCTTTGAATAATCATTGTGCTCCGGACATGTTTGAATTGATCCATTGTGATATTTGGGGTCATTATCGTCAAACTACTAATTCTGGTGCTAAGTATTTTCTTACGATTATTGATGATTTTGCCGTGCTGTTTGGGTATATTTAATGCATAAAAAAGAGTGAAGCAAGCATTTTATTACAACAGTTTTGTTATATGGCCAAAACTCAGTTCACAAAATCCGTTAAAGTGATTTGGATTGACAATGGTATGGAATTTATATCTAAACCCATGACATTATTTTATGCCCAACATGGTATTTTTCACCAAACTAGCATAGTTGATACCCCTCAACAAAATGGCCGGATTGAGAGAAAACATCGCCATATTTTAGATGTAGCCTGTGCTCTCATTTTCCAATCGTCACTCCCAATTGAGTTTTGGGGGGAGTGTGTTCTCGCTGCCGCACATCTTACTAATCGAACTCCTACCCTTTTTTTAAAAGGCCTCACCTCTCATGACAAATTATTTTCCAAATCACCTTCTCTCACTCACCTTAGAGTCTTTGGGTGCTTATGTTATGCTCATTATAAAGACCGATCTAAGGACAAATTTGCTCCCCGAAGTCGTCGTTGTGTTTTTTTGGGATACCCTCATGGGAAAAAAGGGTGGAAGGTCATGGATTTAGAGACCCAAACAATATTTGTGTCCCGAGATGTTATTTTTTATGAACAAGTGTTTCCTTTTGCTCACTCTCATGAGTCGTCTGCAAGTGTGTCAGTAAGCTCTTCTGGCGTCAATGATTGGTCATGGAACAAGTATATTTTTGAAGATATTGGTAGCTCCCGCCACGAGTCAGAGGGAGCAGCCCCCCACCTCTTGCATTTGACCGATTCTAATGCCCAGTCATCACCTTCTATTTCGGTGATAAGGGAGGACTCGGTTTCAGCTGTTGAGCATCCTACTGTGCCCTCCAACGCACATGCATGCGCCACCTAATGCAGAGCCTCAACTCGGTCGTGGTCAGCGGACTTGTCATTTGCCATCTCACCTTCGCGATTATGTATGTCACATGGCTACTCTAGTACACCCCAAATCGTCTCGCTCTTCCTCCGGGTCCTCAGGTACGTGGTTTCCTTTAGCAAATTTTGTTACATGTGACCGAAAGACATTCCTGCAAACGCTAATGGGGTACTAGCTCAGCGATAAACTTGTGACTGGAAAAAAAAAATAATGCATGCAAACTACTTTTTCTCAAATACACTCTTGCATTAGCATTGGACAACAAAGGATGGATCATTTCAAGTATAAGTTATTTTGGTAGCATACTAAACATTACATCCGATTGCACCAAATTTCGAGCATAACTTCAACACAACTCCACTCTATTTAGTCACTTGATCATTGCGAAGTTTGCTGCTCATGTCAAGCTGAAGCATTCTCTTAAGAGTAATTATTTCTATGCGTTATAGTAAACTAGTGTATCGCATCTCATTATTCTCATACCATACAATACGAAAAAATAAGGTTGTTTTTTTTTTGCAATTGTTATATACAAAAATGTCAAGTCAACAAGGTTCAACATAATCTTAAATCCCTGATAACTAAAAAGCTAAGTTAGACAAAGTAAGTCGAAACTCAAGTACTCAAGCTACCGACATGAATCAATCCCCATTCCTCAATGGGGTGGAGATAGATTTGCCCAAATCCGCTATGTTGCCACCCGACACATTAACAATGTGTCTATGATACTTGGATACGTGTAAAGGAAGAGTTTGAGATTAGGGTAAGGATCCAATCTCTGGAGACTTTATCTTTTGTGTTTCTTTTAGTACAACTCCTGATACTGAAACCTAAATGCATGTGAGCTTTATATATCACATGGAACCACCGACACCAACACCACACCACAAACATCAGATCATTTTTTCAGGCATCTTTTGCTTTGCTTTGCTTGACTTGAGGTCGACCACCTATATATTCATCCTGGAAATCCACCTATATATTCATCCTGACATTTCCATAGACATGGGAACTGTTGTTCTCATTATTAGTCTCTAATCCCCACTTTTTTAAACCAAAATTTAAATCTAAAACACTGTTGTATTTTTTTTTTATAACCATTTAGACACCTTTGACAGGATTTGAATTGTGGATTTGTGATACTATCGGTTACAAGCATTATCAACTGAGCTAGTAAGCACTCGTTGAAGGAGATCATCCTCACCAAATTCAATTATTCCATACTCTAATTAACCATAGTCTAACACATTGTTTTGGTTGGAAGGAACGAACCCTAGGGGAATGATGAAAAAAAATAGGGAACGAGGAAAACAAAAAGGCCAGGAAGAGTGTAAGGTTGAAGATTACATTGAACTGGCCAACGCGATACATTCAAGAGGATGATTAATTAGTCTACCACATAAACAATCATAAACTGCTCTATCATTTTAGTTCTGAAAATATTGGCAATAATAATACATCAAACTCATTAGTTTATTCGATGATTAATACATAAATGATTTTCTATAACTTGCATGCCACCCTCATTTTGTGCATAGTATATACATATACAAACAATTTATATAATATATTTGGTGCATTATTTTCATTATTCTATAATCAAGAGTAAGACAATAAAATATATTTGACATAGATTTTGTGGTATATGTAAATGCCAACTTTGCTGGCTAAGAAGAATAGTTGAGATAGAAAATGGCATCTCAAATTTTGTATTTATAGATTGTGATATTTGCTTTAATTTTAATATTATCAAGTTATTTAAAATAGAGTGAGGCTAGAGAGCGAGGAAACGGGCGAGAAAACCAGCGAGAACAGCGACGTGGCGAGGTAGGAGCCGTCCACCCTACTCGAGATGCGTGCCGCATTTTGTGCATAGTAAGACAATAAATTGAAACTCAAGTACACAAGCTACCGACACGAACCAATCCCCATTCCTCAATGGATTGGAGATAAATTTGTCCAAATCCGCTCTGTTGCCACCCGACACATTAACAACGTGTCTATGATACTTGGATACGTGAAAAGGAAGAGTTTGAGATTAGGGTTAGGATCCAATCTCGGGAGACTTTATCTTTTGTGTTTCTTTTGAGTACAACTCCTACTGATACTGAAAACCTAAATGCATGTGAGCTTTATACATCACATGCAAGGCTTAATACAAGCCTTGAAGCTCAAAGTTTGGGCTCCACCAACACCACACCACAAACATCAGATCATTTTTTCCGCCATCTCTTTTGCTTTGCTTTGCTTTGCTTTACTTGACTTGAGGTCGACCACCTATGTATCCATCCTGACATTTCCATAGACATGGCCATGGGGACTGTTGTTTTCATTATTAGTTTCTGTAATCCCAACTTTTTAAAACCAAAATTTAAATCCAAAACAGTTTTATATTTTCTAGAACCATTAAACATTGACAGGATTTGAATCGTGAATTTGTGATACCATTTGTTATAATTATTACCAACTAAGCTAGTCAGAACTCATTGAAAGAGATCATTCTCACCAAAGTTCAAATTATTCAATACTCTCATTAGCCAAAGTCTAAAACATTGTTTTGGTTGGAAGGAACGAACCCTAGGAGAACATGATGAAAAAAAAGAAGGGAACCAGGAAAATAAAAAGGCCAGGAGAAGAGTGTTAGGTTGAAGATTGCATTGAACTTCGTATTCTCTGTCTGAATCACGAGGACATATTTAAGGCCGGGAAATGATAAATGGTTAACCATGAAAAATTAACAAAACTTATGTTCACTGTGGAAATTTTTATTTCTCTTTTCCTCTTATTTTTCTTCTATGGTTTGATCATCATGTTTTCATTATTCTATAATCAAGTCATCATCATCATCAAAGCTCATTCCCAAGATTTTCAGGATCGACTTATTATATAATCAAGAATAAGACAATAAAATATATTTAACATAGATTTGGTGGTATATGTAAATACCAACTTTGCTTGCTAAGAAGAATAGTTGAGATAGGAAATGGCATCTCAAATTTTGTGTTTATACGAACCATTTACCAATAAACACATATTATAGATTGTGATATTTGCTTTAATTTTAATATTATCAAGTTACTTAAAATATTTCCAATTTTAGACCGTAAAAGGCTTTATAGCCACTTTTTTATCAGATTTTGGACTTTTACATTTTTACCATTTCTATAGATAATGTTTGTAGTAGGGGTGGGCACGGTCAGGGTCAGTTCGGGTTTGAGCTAATCCCGATTTCGATTCCAGTACAGTGAAATGAAAACAGTACGGGTCAAGAAATCAAATTTTTTTTAGGCTGACCCGGTTGGTACCGAACTGTTTTGAACCGGGATAGTCCGGGTCGGGACCATGCCATCCCGGTTCAAAAAAGACCCCTGTTAACTAGTAGTAGATTAGAGCATGTAATCGTCACTTATACACAAGTATATATATTGGTATATTGGAGCATGTAATGGTCTCATAGCATATTGGTATGGAGATGTATAAGTGGATTGCATAGGTATGAAGTAGTTTATAGTTTATGCACCCTACATCCTTCCAACAAATTGGTTGGAATGTATAAAATTTAGAGTCGATGGATGATAGCAATTGAAGCTCCCGGCCCTGAAATCTAATTTTAATCACATTACAAAGGCATATTGAAGGTTTTTAAATGTGGGACGATACTTTTGTATGTTGTGGATCTAGCTTCTTTCCAAAAGGTAACAAAGAACTACCCTAATATGCTTAAAAACTAATTTGACTTGCACCCATTTGGACTTGGGTTTCTTTTGCTATAGTTGAGGGAATCCAATAGGTAAAGTAAAACCATACCAAAAATGGCTAGGACCAAATGTGTTGTGTTTAGATCTCCTTCTCCCACAAAAAACACAGTTAGGGTGACAGATGAAATTGTGTTGAACCACCAAGATTGTGTGGAGGTGGTTCATACTTCATAGATTGAGACAAAAGAAACTTCAATCCTACTTGTCTCACATTTTGAATGTACTTCTCTACTTCAACCACATTCATGAAGACAATGTTGGTGACATCTCCCTTGTTTATGGTCCACTCAACCCAATGGATGGCTAACTTGGCTCCTAACTTACAGTTTTAATAGTTCTATAAGTGGTGAGATGTGGGCTTGGGCTTAGAGTTGATAAAAATCAATTGGGCTTGGGCTAATTGTAGTAATCGGGATGGATTGGAACAATCCGGGACAAAAATAGTGAAAATTGGTCCGGGATGAAAATTGTATAAACTGGTTGGTCCTGATTTAAATCGGTTCGGGGCCATACCGGTCTGGGTCTGATGAGTCAGGACCGGGATTCTTGCCCACCCCCAGTTTGTAGTTGTCTTTTAAAGTCTGATAAGTGTAAAAATGCCCAAGCCTAACTAAGCTTTATAGCCACTATTTTTGCCAGATTTTGGACTTTTTACATTTTAACCCTTTCTGTAGTTGTGTATTTATAGATAAGTGTAAAAATGTCAAAGCTAGACAAAAAATAGCTTTAAAGCCTGACTGCCTAAACAAACTTAAGAGAGTGGGATTAAGAATCTACAATATAATTAGAATTCAATTAAAGAATCTACATCTATTTCTATCAACTTTAAATTCACATTATACCCCTCATTCAGAAGGCCTAAAACCAGAACAAAAAAGATAAGTTCAAATCACTTCTAAAAATCAATGTTTGATAAAGAAAAATTTAGAAATGGTGTTTTTTTTTTTTTTTTGGGTTCTTTTTTAAATGAAATAGTTGAAACAGACAGAGAGTACAAAAGAAGGAAGAGGACAAGGAAAAGCTATATACATTACTTTATGGTAGTGAAATGTGAACAAGAAGATGATGGGAAAAAAATCACTTTCTAATAACATATTATAACTTTTTACTTTAAGAGAATTAATGAAATATAGGCACAATTTACAACTTTTACAAGTATGGGATATTCCATCGGCAATCCTCCTTGTGTGGTTTTTATTCGCATCAAATGGTAGGCCATGGAGAGAAGCTAGCCTCCCATGGCAAAAAGAGAGAGGAAAAACTCGTGACAAGACATTTTTGCAAATGCTAATGGGATACTAGCTCAGCGATAGACACAGTTAGTCACTCATTATTCTCATACCATCCAATATGAAAAATAAGGTTGTTTTTCTTGCAATTGTTATATACAAAAATGTCAAGTCAACAAGGTTTAGCATTGTCTTAATTCCCTTATAACTAAAAAGCTAAGTTAGACAAAAGAAAGTCGAAACTCAAGTACTCAAGCTACCGACATGAACCAATCCCCATTCCTCAATGGAGTGGAGATAGATTTGCTCAAATTCGCTCTGTTGCCACCGACACATTAACAATGTGTCTATGATACTTGAATACGTGTAAAGGAAGAGTTTGAGATTAGGGTTAGGATCCAATCTTAAGAGACTTTATCTTTTGTGTTTCTTTTTAGTACAACTCCTCCTGATACTGAAAACCTAAATGCATGTGAGCTTTATACATCACATGTAAGGCTTAATCAAGCCTTGAAACTCAAAGTTTGGGCTCCACCAACACCAACACCACACCACAAACATCGGATCATTTTTTCAGCCATCTTTTGCTTTGCTTGACTTGAGGTCGACCACCCTATATATCCATCCTGACAGTTCCATAGACATGGGAACTGTTGTTCTCATTATTAGTTTTTACCAGCTAAGCTAACTAGTACTCATTGAAGGAGATCATCCTCACCAAAGTTCAAATTATTCCATACTCTAACCAAAGTCTAAAACATTGTTTTTTATTGAAATGAAAAAAAGCCTATGGGAAACTGATGAAAAAAAATTAGGGCACGAGTAAATTACCTTAGAGGGCGACTTGAGTAAATTACCTTAGGAGAGATTGAAAGATACCTAAAGAAGGTTATAGGTGTCACCCTCATTTCTTCATACTTCACACTTTAAACCATATATTTGGTGCATTATTTTCATAATTCTATAATTATGAGTAAGACAATAAAAATATATTTGTTGGTATAGAAATCAATGTTTGTATAAATGAAATTTCAGAAATGGTTTTTTTTTTTGAAATGAAATAGTTGAAACAGAGAGCACAAAAGAAGGAAGAGGACAAGGAAAGGATATACATTACTTTATGGTGAAATGTGAACAAGAAGGTGATGAAAAAAATCATTTTCTAATAACATATTTCAACTTTTTTTTACTTTCAAGAGAACTAATGAGATATAGGCACAATTTATAAGTTTTACAAGTATGGGATATTCCATCGACTATCCTCCTTGTGTGGTGTTTTATTCAAATCAAATGGTAGGCCGCAGAGAGAAGCTAACCTACCATGGCAAAAAAAAAAAAGGAAAAAATCATGACAACAATGAATCGATATACTTGCAAAGACTAATGGATAGTGGATACCAGCTCAACGATAGACTTGTAGCTGATGGAATCACAAATTCATGACTGAGAAGGAAAAAAAATACTTGCAAACTACTTTTGGTCAGATACACTCTTGCATTGGCATTGGGCAACAAAGGATGGATCATTCCTATATAAGTTACTTTGGTACTATACTGAGCATTACATCTAATTTCACCAAATTTCGAGCATAAATTCAATACAACTTCGCTCTATTAATTTAGTCACTTGATCATTGTGAAGTTTGCCGCTCAAGTCAAAGCTGAAGCATTCTCGTAAGAGTAATTATTTCTATGCGTTATGGTAAACTAGTGCATCACATCTCATTATTCTCATATACCATCCAACACAAAAAGGAAGGTTGTTTTTCTTGCAATTGTTAGATGCAAAAATGTCAAGTCTACATAGTCTTAGTACTTTAGAACTCAAACCCTAAGTTGGACAAAAGTAAGTCGAAACTCAAGTACAAGCTATCGACATGAACCCCATTCCCCAATCGGGTGGAGATGTATTTGCTCAAATCTGCCCCGTTATAATCGTCCTAACACACATTAATAACCTGTCCATGATCCATTGGATACTTGTAAAGGAGGAGTTCCAGATCATGGTTGGGATCCAATCTCAGGAGACTTTATCTTTTGTGTTGCTTTTTAGTACAACTCCTATTGGTACTGAAAACCTAAATGTGAACTTTATATCTCTCACATGTAATGTAAGGCTTAATACAAGCTTTGAAACTCAAAAGTTTAGGCTCCATCAACACCACACCATGCACAAAAATCAGATCATTTTTCAGCATCTTTGCTTTGCAGCCTTTGCTCGACTTGAGGTCGACCACCCTATATATCCATCCTGACAGTTCCATAGACATGGGAACTGTTGTTCTCATTATTAGTTTATGTAATCCCCACTTTTTTAAATCCAAAACAGTGTTGTATTTTCTGGATTTCTAATTTTTATTGTCTAGAAGTTGTAATTTGCTTCAACATATATACTGTTTGGAAGGACTTCTTTTGATGAAAAAGAAAAATAAATAAGTTAGAATGAAGAGGAAGAAATGTTTTCCTTATGCTTGAAATGTTTTGGAAGTATACAAGTTAAGAATTTCAGAATCAGTTATTTCTGAGTTTGCCCTGTTAGAATATTCTCTTAACGTGGATTTACATAGTTCATATTATCATACGTTGTAGACTGTCGAATTATAGGTAAGTGATAATTAATTAGACCTAATTAGTTGTGATCATTAAGAAACAAGATTAGGGTCATAAACACGTTTCTAATTACATGTTTTATGTTTTGACATGTATTCCTAAATTGAGTATGGAGGATTTTAAGTCCCAATATAATTCTATTATTGATGATGAACTAATTAATAATAGAATTATGACTTTATATATACGGTTGAAGTCCCCACTCCAAACTTAACTTCTCTATCTCCTACTTTTTCCATTTGATTTGAGAAACACAAGAGTTCAAATTATTCCATACTCTAACCCAAGTTTAAAACATTGTTTTTGGTTTAAATGAAAAAATACCTGTGGGAAACTGATGAAAAAAATTAGGGTACGAGTAATTACCTTACCGAGGGACTTGAGTTTTTAAGTTTCTATATTATTGTGTCGTATGTATAGGTCATTGTGACGATTTAAGGAAATTAAAATGATACTTAAACCATAAACTAACTGCTCTATCATTATAGTGGTAATAATAATAATAATAATACATCAAACTCATTATAGTTTATTCGACGATTAATACATAAATGATTTTCTAACTTGCATGCCCCCCTCATTTTGTGCATAGTATATATATTATTGCATAAATGGGCATACATATACAAACATTATTGTGAGAGAGATTGAGAGATACATATATAAAGAAAGGTTAATGAGTGTCACCCTCATTTCTTCATACTTCACACTATAAACCATATATTTGGTGCATTATTTTCATAATTCTATAATCAAGAGTAAGACAATAAAAATATATTTGATATAGATTTGGTGGTATAGAAATTACATAGTTGGGGTATCAAACATTGATAAACAACAAAGATATGTCTTTGTCTCCTTTTTCAAGTGATGCTATCAATATTGTCTTTATTTTCACAAACTTATCTAACCTCTTGACTCCCACCAAAGAAGTAATTAATTAAACAACACTTAATCTCTCACCTTTCTTTCTTAAATAAGTTTAAATGTAAGTGTAGCCCCCAACTCCCTCATTTTTTTTCAAGGACTTGCCAATGAAGAAATGAACAAGTGAGACTAAGTCACAACTTTTTCTTTCTTGATTTGATTTGGTCTACAAAATCCATACCTACTCTACAAAAGGGCCCCGAAATATTTGTTTGATTGAACAATTTTAATCATAGATGCATGCATATGATCATCAAAACTAATTATACCCTAGACCATCGCCTTTTTGTGCGTTAGTCGACAGTAAAATGAAAATTACGACCAATGGTATCATGATTGAATGGTTAAGGTTGTGGTGGTTTAACTTTCATGTCTTGAATTCTATACCCACCGACGACTCGCAAAACCTAATTTCTTAATATTTTTGAATTAATAATGAATTTAATTAATCTCAACCATACATCTAAACCACACTAAGGAAAGGACCAATACCATCTATTACTTAAAATAAGACTTCATTAATGGTTTCATGTAGTGCAAGCATACCTAATATGGCTCAATATGATTAAAGAGGAAATCATATTTATTAACTAGAATAAAGATCTTATGTGGTGAGCATTCATTGTACATTACAAAAATATAGGGTGCTTAATTTGTCATGAAATAGACTATTTTGTTTCTATAATTAATTGAATATTAGATGTGTGTTCATACATCATTTCAAACAAAACTTTATGTCACATCTAAGCTATATATATTCATTCATTAATGTATTGATGTTAATATATACTTCTCAACTTTTGCTCTACTTTAATCATGATTAGGTTTATTTAAGCCGTGTTACCTTTCATCACCTTGACCCCTTTTTTCACAAAACTTATACACTACACATAGAATAAATAGATTCATCATCATTAAGTCCATTTCCGATACAGTAACATTTTTGCAGCGATGTAGATTCGTGCTAAACGCAATTTAGTGCAACCAAAAGGCCCTTAAGATGGTTAAAATTTCCAAATATAAGGACCAAAAAATAAAAATAAAAAACTACAAAATGCAAACTTAGAAATTTTTACATGATAATAATATAAATGATAATGCCCGGTTTCACCAAAACCACCAATTTGATTTTTCCAAACCACCATTTTTCCAAAACATCTACCTGGTTCTATGATCACTTCATCTCAACTACTTAAATTTACAGAGAGGAATTCGTTTTTACTGTTTTACTGAGAGATACCGTTATTATGGTTACGCAATTAATGATGGCAGTTGATGTTCGTTAACGTTAACGGCAGTGTTTAACGGTAACGGAGATGAGAAGCGTTGGAGCTGACGGACGAGCAAAGTACGGCGGATATCGGACAATCTGCGACGCAAAATGGAGGATTCCGTTAACAAACGGTCATTATCACGGCGTAAGAGGTGACAGTGGCGGTTAGCGAAGTCCAACCGGTTCGCCATTTCCCGGTTTTCGAGTCTGAGCCGGTTCATTTGGTTCCTTAAGTCCTCCAAGTGTCTTTGCTTTCTCATACGTGAGCGACGGGCGGATTCCCGGTTCGACACCATTCGTCGTTGCTTTCGCTCATCGATGGTCATCGTGTCACGACCATCGTCTTCTGGGTTATTAGGTTCATCTAAGCTGGAGTTTGAATTAGCTGATTTATTAAAAAAAGCAGAAATAAGCTCATCGGTATTCTCCCAAGATGAGATGCTATCATCGAAAAATCCGGTACCGCCGAGCATTTCGATGGACGAAAACATGGCCGGAAAATTACTAAGGGAAGAAGGAAGGAGAGGGAAAGGGAAGAAACGCAGCATAGGTGATTGATATTTATAGTGGACTTCATGGGTTCAAATTTGTAAAAAATGTCGTGACATAAGGGTATTTTCGTCCTTTAAATCGTATAAATACGTATTTTAGGACCCAACTTTTGAGTCAGGTGGCACTATATGGTGGGGCATAGTGTGACAAAAGTAGGTGGGCCCACCCGGGAGATTAGCTTCATCACGAAGAAACAAAAACATCGGAAAACATGGAACACGTGTTGAGTGATAAGTGGTCGTTAGTGATGGAACCTTAAAGTGAACCGGGTAGATTACGTGCTGTCACGTGCGCGCCTCGGCTTCGGCTCAAGCTGATAAGCCGCTTTGTGTTTTTTTATGCTAAAGTAAGTGAGAAGAGAATAATTAGTGACGTTAATTAACTTTTCTTTTGGAAAGAATGATTAGTTTAATTATAAGTACATATTAAGTGATGCGAAAATTCTAGGGGTCGAGGGAGTGAGCGACCACCCATCCTCCTTGAGATGAGCGATAGCATGTATCCCCAAGGCAATATGCTTATCTCGAAGAGGATGAGTGGTTACACCCATCCCTCGCTCCTTTCCCTAGCTCCCTCCCTCGTTCTCTTGCAAAGCTCTAAGTGATGTAATTGGGGTATGGTTTTTGTTTTAACTTTTTGATGGTGGGGGAAAAAATACCAAAATATAATTCAATGCCATACAATTCACCATGGGATTCGAAATCTACGACTTGATGACATCGTCTAAAAGGTTTTGCCGCTTGGTTCACTCATCGGGTAAGCTAGTTGAACAAAACTCTTAATGTTTATGAATAAAGTTATACAAATTGAAACACTTTAATTATCATTTTTATTCGTGACTTTTGTTTTTCCCAAAAGTTAAATTAGCTTATAATATTTTAGCTTCATCGACTTAGGATAGTGATAGACCAGTGATAGTTAAATTGATAAAAGTGTGATATTTTACAAATTTTGAAATAATTACGTAATAAAAGTAGAAAAACCCTAGATCAAAAAATTTGCACCTCAAGAGCTCCTATTTCCTAGGGGATGGTAATGGAGCGATTTTTTACGGATATCCGTCTCTCCTACTTTGTTTAGGACGGTTTTGGTTATGGCTACATGGAGGTTGGGGCGGATATGGATTTGGCCATATCCACCACACGGATATCCGTTTTATCAAAAAAATTATATAAATACATTTGAACTATATAAAGGAAACATATACCCTAACCCTAGATATCTCATCTCACTCTCAACACAGGCACAACAACATTCCATCGCAAGAGAAAGTAGAGACAACCAACACTTCCACTAGCCAACGCCACCCCACCCACCCGATCGGCTTCCTCTCCTCTCCTCTCCCCCTCCCCTCCCAGCCGCCTCCCTCTTCCCTCCCCTCTCCACTTCCCACTTCCTCTCTCCCAAAAACCCCTTGCTCGCATTTCTCCTCTCCACCGTCTCTAAACCAAGGAACAAGGCTACAACTCGAGGTCAAGTACAACTTCTTCTCCACTCGAGGAACAAGTTCTACCACTTCGCCGATCTCGATCTTTCGTCCCTTTTCAAGCTCAGTTGCCCGATCGGTGGATTTAGTGGTGAGTGCTCAGTCAAAAGTTGAACATGATGATCGCAATGATCTAGAGAAGAAGACTCGGATGATAATGAATCCAAGATTGCATTTACTGTGGGTGAATGAGGACCACAAATTTGGTCCATGATGGATTTGGTGGTGCTCAAATGAAACGAAACACCAAGCTGACTATCTTGTACTTGTGGAGTGAAGCTCCAATCCGCCGTCACCAGAGAAAGGAAATCGAAGCGTGCCTTAGATGATCAATGGAGAAGTTATTAACTTCTTAGAGAAAGAGGAGGAGCTGAGTCGACAAGCTCCTAATGCAAAATTCAACCAAGATTTAAATTACTTTCACTGGCATCTATAAAAAGAATAAGGGTGAGTGAGTTGGAAGGCGTCTTCTGTGTATTGGATTTTTTTTTGTTCAGTTCAGAGTTCAGTGAATGAAGGATTTGGGTATGCTCTGTCAATTCATTCGAGATGATCATTATTGCAGGAAGGAAGAAAGACATAATAGATTTTTTTTTCTTACGAATATTCAGATGGGGCGGATATACGTCAATCCGTCCGGATCAAAGATAGTATTTTTAAAATTGTACAAACAAATATTTGAGGTAAATTTGGGGATATACGACCTCCAACAAAGCAAAAATAAATTTGTCCAAATCTACCCCGTTGCCGTCCTTACTCCATCCGCAAAAGAGCAAAACCTTATCCATTTCATTCTAGATCAAAAAGATTAATGTAATGCAATGCAATCAAGTAAAGTTGAATTATTTGTTGTGAGAAAAAGATATCTTACCAAACAAAAGGACCATAATCATTCATCATAATTATAGACGATGATTAGGTGAAATAGTAACACCCATGCTTCCTAAATTCATGCTCACACAAACACCTATGGACTCTCTCTCTCTCTTTTTTTAGAGCTTTAATGCTCTGCTCCTGCAAGTCATTGACTGGTGAAGAATGACTGACTAATGACTTCAACCACTTTTGTGAAATAACATTAGCTAAACAAATGCCCCCACTTGGTAGCTTAAAAAAATGCGATCAAGACGAAGAAAATAGAGAATAGAAAAGAAAGAAAAAAATAGATAAAATTAATAAATGAAGAAAATATGATGATCGAGGGTCTTGAGACTCCCTAATGCTGATATGTCGCTAGACCTGACTCTTAAAAATTGTTGAACTTGGAGATACTTTGCTTTTTCATCCCATTTATTTAGTGTTTGACACCTAGGGCATAAAATTAGGCCATTTCAAAATTGGGATACAAACTTTAGTATTTTTCATCAATGAGGATCCAATTTTGAGCTTGACCATCAAATTAACTATGTCGAACTAATTGGAAAATGAAAGAGCGAGTGCAACGTACATGACTCACCTGAATTCTAAGTTTTAGACGACCCTTATTGTGTCAAAATTGAGCCCCCCCCCCCCCCCCCCAAAGGGTGAATAACTCTTTTACTTTTTCACTTTCCGGCCTAATTAAGCATCATTACCTATCTTGATACATTACTAACGACTAAGGTTTAGGTGATTCTTTAGCCAGGGAATCGCGGTGGGGTGCTATTAGGAAAATTTAAAATATACCCAAAAAAAATTCAAAAAAATAAAAGAATAAGGAATCTAGCTATAGCTTTGCTATTGTTGAGTAAACTCTCATTCATCAATGTTCATTATTGATTGAAAAGTAGGGTTTTGAGAAATGAATTTGAGACTACATAAGGGACCTGAAGGTCCTAAAGAATCTCAAAATAGAGAAACAGTTTGGGACATGGGGGAATAATGGTTGAGGGGTCTGTCAGCCAAGAAAAATAAGAGAGTTTGGTTTGGGACTCGATCAGACATTGTAAAGCAAATGGATGGTTAGCATTAGCCCACCAATCCTACTTTTGGATAAAGAGATCATGATGATATATACTTAATACTCTTTGTCATTAAACCTAACCCTACAAATTCCCATGCATTTGCTTAGCCATGTTTTCCAATGAGTTTGGCCATATGGGTTTTCTAGATTGATGCCAAAGCATTAAGATACACCTTGAGATTTTTTTTTATTATATTATTGTTAATTAGAAGCAAAAGTTTTGAATTCAAAAGATTCTAACAAATAGCATTAAACTGATCTAGTAATTACGACGAGAGAAAAAAAAAACTTAAGATATGTTTGATTAGTCATTTTCCTTAGAAAATGGAATATGTTTATTTTCTTATGCAGATTTTTGCTATTTGATTATCTATTAATTGACAAGAAATTGATTCTTCATAAGAATGTTTTTTCACTGTTCATGGAATTTAAATCCGAAGAAGCCATCAAAATTGAATTTATGAATATGATTTCAATTTTCATGTATATTTTCTGTGCAACCAATAGAGAAATATATTCTCCATAAAGATACCAAAGTAACATAAGTTAAAATTGGATAAAGTGATTAAACCCTACTAAGATAGTGTTGTCCTTTGCATGACTGTAACATTTTCAATTTGCAATCAACCAATGACCAAGAAATTGACAGATGCATATTTGAACCTTTAAAACCCTTAAAAAGCACACTAACTAGCTAGAATCATCTTAATCAAGAAGAAAGAAAGAGAGAAGAAAAAAAAAAGTTGGAATGGAATGCATGAGGACCCTCTTTGCTTTTCTTCTGCTTTTTCTTCTTTAAGAGCTTCATTTCACACCATTTTCTTATATAGTATATCTTGCTAAACCCTTTTTGTGTTCTAGGGTTTGAGAGTTTTGTAGGTGGTTAGATTAGGACACTTGTTTTGACAGGTTTCATGCCTTTAATATCAACTTATCACACTACATGCACGTATTAAAATTTTGCCAAAAGGAAAAATGTAGTTTATTAGTGATCATCCTTGGTTTGAATTTGATTCAAAAGAGTTTGAAAGAGTTGTTAATATATTAAGATTATCATCGACAAGTATATATATAGTTTAAGACGATGAAAGCGTTGATGCAATTGTGTAATCAAAATAAAATTCAAAAGAGATAGGGTTTATGTGATTTTGATTGAATGTGTGGTGCGGGACAAGACAATATTATCAAATAAAAGTGGCGATGTGTAGATTAGTTATAAGACTATGCATATTCATATTGACACCTTTTTTTTTTATCATATAGAAAACCATATCCAAAGCGCGCAAGTACCTAACAAGATTAGATTCATTGCTTAATTTGCTAAGGTGGCATTTGTTTTTATTGAGTTGTCAAAAAGATATTTCCAATTATCGTAAGAATTTGCTTTTGATTCGAGCAACTTTGTAAGCACTCTTTGGTGTGGCTGCTTAATTTGCTTTTGAGATAAACACCACACTCAAAACTTAAGGTAGTTTCCGATGGAGTACTAGTTCTGCAGTAAGCCTATAGAAAATAGAATCACAAGTCTAAGGTTCAAACCCTATCCAGCATCTAATAGCCGTACTTTTATAACAAAGAATATTTTGGGCAGTTTTCTTAGTTAACTTAACAAACACACCCACTCAAAATGTTCTTCTGCAATATAATATTTGAAAAAAAAAAAAAAAAAAAAAAAAACCTCGCTCTTAACATGCAAACTTCCTACAACAAGAGAATTTACTTTACTGTTTTTTTTTTATTTTTACATATATAATATATAAGTTCCTTCCATATATAATATAAAGTATTTTTGACTTGTAAATGATCCCACATGCCTCAGTTATTTGTGAAGAGAGTGATGAGATCAAGAGGGGTTCATGTGCTATAAAGTGGATCAAAGTTTGCTACCAAACTTGTTTGATATATTGTTCTAAAGTTTGTGATATGTTTCCACAATTACTGTAAATCGATATTGTTAATGTAAATCGAGATTGTAAATTGATATTGATATTGTAAATCGATATTGTTTCCACAATTACTGTACATTGATATTGTTACAGGATATGTTCAATGAAAATGTAGGATGACAAAGAGACGAGTTGGGTGCGCCATGGGAGGTCATGAATGCCATGTGTTTTTCAAAACAAACAATGGGAATTCAATCTTGATTTATTTGATTATATATGAGGCTTGCGGAAAATAAAATATCCAGTACAAATTTTATGAGATGTGACCTATAACCAAAAAGGACCACACACATTTGGCATGATAAATTTGTTCTCAAGGAATATCAGTGTCTTTGTCATGAATGGTTCTTATAAATATATGTAACCAAATCCCTTCCTTTTCAGTATTCGAGCAAAGTCGGTGTTGAATGGGAAAATTGGATGAAACCAAATCCTTTCCTTTTCAATTGAAGAGGATTTGGTTTCCTCCAATCTTTCACATTCGATGGAGATGACTAGTAACAACTTCCACCGACAGAGGTTGAAGATGGTAGAAAAAGGGTTTGGTTTCCTCCAATATCTCACTTCCAATGTATTCAAATGCACAATAGCACATCATGTGGGGATCACTTCCAATTTATCTAAATGCGCAATAGTACATCATATGGGGAGTTGAATGTGAGAGTTGGATGAAACTGAACTCTGGCCTGCTAGAAGAGGGTTCAGTTTCCTCCAACATCTCACATTTACCGTATACTCATTTACTCATTTAAGAACAGTAGAGTTGAAAATTGGAGTTGGATGAAACTGAACATTCCCAACACTCCATTGCATTACAAGAGAGGGTTCAGTTTACTTCATCTCAAATTTACAAATCATACAGCCAAATCATACAAATCATTTACAAGTCAATTTCAATATTTAGTTTTGTTACTCCAATTGTGCTTACAACATTCATTTAAGATCCAGCAATGAATGTTCATTATTCCAATTAATTAATAAATAAATAACTTGCAAATATATTTTCTTCAAGTTTTCGCATGTCTTTTACCAATTGGGTTACCAACCCTAAATGTTAGGCCAACAAACTGAAACTGCAATTTGCCTAGTCTTTTCAAGGGAGGGTGTGACAATCATCAATTTAAGACAGTCTAGGCCTTTGATGTGTTTGTCTACGGGGACAAATGGCAACTAGGATCTAAAATGCTTCCTATAGTCTTAGGTCCAGATGATTCCTCAAGAAACATAACGGCCTCAGCCAAACAGCCTATTGAAAACACCTGAACTACTATGACTCTGATGCACTGAAATAACAAGAGAGAGACATCTTGTAAAAGAAAATTTAAACACACATCTAAGATCTTAAATTTTAATTTTCTTTCCCTGCACAAGTACTATTTTCATTTGCTAAGACCTAACTACTTGTCGATTTGTATTACTAAGGGCAGAAAATAAACAAAGAGCTTTACATACATATACTCTGCTATTGGCAGAGGTGAAGCTGTTTCGTTGACCCGCATGTTCCACAATGGACAAGAATATGGTCACATGTCCACAGGAGGGCTTCCCTGATCAAGAGATCAACATATTCAGTGAAAACTGAGGATGTGGAATGCACACTAAACAAATTGTAAGATTCATAATTTAGTAAAGCAAACTTAAACAGCTTACTGATAGCCTAATTACACTATTATCAATTATACTAAAGAGTTGATATATAAGGTCAGTATATTCTCGAACAGTTCATTGTGGTTACCATTCTGTTGAATCAGATATCAATTGGGTATCACTACCATTGATAATTTATAACCAAAACATGAACTCACCTTGAACAAAAGATCATGTGCTATATTTTCCCAGGGCAAAGATATGGACATTAAGCAACATTTGAGAGGCACAATCTCATCGCTGGACCCGGCAGCAAGCTTTGCTGCCATGGATGCAGCTGAAGCAGCTTTACGTACTATAGTTCCCAGCCCAATACTAAATCCTCTCTTTGATATCTGAACAGGCGAAGGAGGATCAAAAACCCTCTGGCTTTGATCTACATCAACAGATAAAAATAATTATAAATAAAGGAAAGAAACAAGACAGTTTCAAATAAAATTTTGAACGAATTGCATACACAAAACTTATGCAGCTATCTTGAGAACTAGTCCAGTCTACATCTAACACTAATCCTCATTGCTGTATATGTGGGTGGTTCTCTGAGATATCATTCTTGGCCATCAGCTAGCTTGAATCATCGGGAGCTCTTCATCCTCCAACTTTATAGCATACACAAACAACTTCATTTCTTGAGCTTAGTGTCTTAATACATACATGTAAACTAACCACTATCTATTTTGTGTTCCCTGCTGCGAAATAGATAGTAACTTACTGGCAATGGATCAGATATGGATCTTGCTTTTGTTAAACATTATTAAGGCTATAGACAAAAACCCATTCCTATAAAGTGATGCTAAATCACCAAAAAAAGGTCCATTGCCAATATTAAGAACCACCCACTGAATACCAACTCCGCATATATGTATTACAATTTCAGATCCGAATATCAGTATGGAGCATTGCATTCGACCAAGAAAACTCAGGAACATCTGATTCATATACCAGGAAAAATATTCTCATATTCAATATATTAGAAATCTTCATAACAACATTTGACAAGCTACAAGAAGAACGGAAAAAAGGCCCCTACCGTTACACACTCTTTGAGCTCGTTTTATTGAAAATAAACAAATACATAAAATTAAAAAGAGGAAAGACAGAGAGAAAACAAAGCACTTCAGGTTGGACATAGCAATGCCTATCTAATTTTTCCATGAAAAATATTCCTTGCTCATTTAAAACAAGTTTTCCACAATTTTGAGAGAAACCATCTTCAACCTCAAGTTCTTCCGAAACCAAATACAACTTAGTTGCAAAAGTGACTGACTAATAGCTGTTTTTAATTTGTTTGGTGAAGTGACCCTAGAAGATATGGATAACAGGATAAGGAAGAGAAAGCACGTGCTGAGAATTACAAGCAACAAAAAGAAAAAAGAAGAGAAAACTAGGATGCTACTACTTGGGAGTAGAGGCCCTGCCTTCCTCAAAGAATATAACTGAACCAGCTTCACAATGAAAGACTAAATCTAAAATGGACGAACCATCAGTTCAATACAAGGCCTGTCCAATAGGAAACTAACCCATTGATTTTACTATATTAGTTTCCTCAAAGCTCAACTTCTCTACACAACTACCTAGGAGACCTAGGCTACAAAATCAAAGATTCTTCCTCTCAGGTGAAATGCCCAACAAACATAGCCTCGTTGAGTATGGCATAATCCTCAGTATACCAAACAGCAAAAGATATCTGAAAATATTTTCTTTTATTGATTGCAGCAACAATTGCTCAAAGTATGGCCACCAGCATTTAACCTCTTTGGAGATTAGAGAGTAAGAGAGAAAAGTTCCTATGATGTTGAAGATAGCTATGTTTCTTGAGTTTTCTAACACCACTAGAAAGTTTATTTACCATGAATTTGAAAGAATATATGTTGTGGAAGGTCACAAGTCCTATGCTCACTCCCCTTTCTTCTCTTCCACTATGCTTTGTGGTTTTCCATGGAAAAAAAACAAAATAAAAAATCTAACACGCCCTAATGATATTGGGGGAAGAAATGCAGGCCAAGAACACTATGTTTTACCTCGTTGACACAATCACCATGAAAAGAACAAAAATGACAGTTTCTTCAGATTAACATATTTGCGACACATGTGACATCTAAGAGGTCACAAAGAAAAGCAACCAAATCACACGGTGAAGCTAAGAGTTTTTTTTTTACCTGTGATACCAGAAACTGCGACTTCAACTTCTCCACGCCCTCCAGGACCTTTCATGTAAAGCCTGTCAGTTTTACCAGTCAAATTACCACCTGACAGGAGGCTACCTAAGCGTGAATGTCCAGCTGCAAATACAAAAAAAAAACAAAAAAAAAAAAAAAAATGAAATTCATACATTACAAGAACATAGGATAACAAGTATTGGAAATGGTAACTAAGATCTAGTCTTTAATATGTGTATGGATCCATATACTTCCAACTTCCAGTGTTCTCAGTTAAGTTTAAAGTAAAGAAATTTTTTGAGTAGGGTGTCAGACAGGATCAGATAGTAGACATGTTATAAATTCCGTATGGTGTAAGATATATGTTCCTAATCATACTAAGAATCCTAAAATATTGGAGAAGATATGCATCAAGTCAAATTGCACAAAAAATCATCCAAGATCTCAAATTTGGAGGTCGGTCCAATCATTGTTATAGCACATTTCAAAATTTGCCAAGCTTCACTTTCTGTTTTAGCATCTATTGAGTTGTACTGGAAGTTGTTCGCATTCTACTACAAATGAGTGATTTCAGCAAGCATCTATTGTTTAAAATCAGACGCAAGTGGCAAACATAGCTACATCTCCCATTAGTTGGCATTTGGCAAAAATTCAAGTTTAAACTGTAGAGCTGATGCAATATTCAAGAACAATCTTTGATGGGCACTTACCATCATATGCTTCTCTTACCATTTGATAGCTCACAAACCCTGAGAATAGGGTAAGCTGCAATCATAAACACATGTGTTAAGATATCATCAGATGTTAGATGGGCCCCTATTGATTAATCATTAGTGTCAGATGAAAATTGATAAGGATGACATAGATAGAAATTCAGCAACAGAGAAAAACTGAAGCGTTAATTCGATATCAAGCGAAAACTTTAGCATTGTATCAGTCAAAAAGTGGATAAGAAAAATGCAACATAAATAATAATTTGGGATGAAAAAATATGATGCATCTGTTTTGACAATGAAATCATAATGAATGTTTTGGATATAAATCGCCAAAGAAATAGGTAGAAACTCAAACCTTGGAGTTCTTGGGGTTTCCTGAATCAGTTTCTATTCTTAGAGTTTTCACACTCGGACTCTCATTAGAGCTAGCACTATGTGCTTCATTCTCAGTTGGAAATGCAGCTCCATTGTGTGCATTAAGAAGCACACAGTAGCACTGATCTGTTTCAGTTAAAACCTGCAATTAAAAAGAGATTCTCAGATGAACTGAATAACGAAACCTAAGGACAAGAGAGCAGCAATTAGTTCAAGAAGGCTTACAAGAAGATCAAGATGAATAATCATTGACAGTTTACGCTATATCTAAATAGAAAATAATGAAATACTTAAAGAAAGTTAATTGTAATTTTTATTTTTAAAGGTGCAAAATATATGAATGATAAAGCTATTTATTACATGAGAGGATTTTAGGGCTGTGAAGTAAGGTTCCCCGATTGATAAAGTTCTAAATTCCACCCATAGAAGACAAACTTCGCAGGAGCCCCAATCCAAACGATCAAGACTTTGATAGTGCCACACCTACTATCTTTTTAACATAGTTTGTCGCTGGAGCCCCGATCCAAACGATCGAGACTTTGATAGTGCCACACCTATTACCTTTTTTTAACACACTTTAAAGTCTGGTTGTACCTTTCCACCAATGTTCCCACCCGATAGCATGAGTCACAACTACTTCTTCCTGCTAAATGAGATATTCAAGATTCAAGATTGAGCCATCATGGAGATCTTACTCCTCGTTGAAACTTACAAATCTTCTCCTTAAAGAAAGGGCCATAAAGAAAACTGACCTCCAACAAAAAAAAAAAAAAGCTGTTGTATGTGGCACTGTAAAATGTTATAGTAACCAATCTGTGAAAGGAGCTAGTAAATCTTGGGAGACGAGAAAATCCTATGAGGTCTGTTTTGGTGGAAGAGACCTCTTTAAGCATGATATTTGGTACAGAGAGGAGACTCTTAAAAGTAACTTTTCACCTTGCCTTTAATTTGTTAAAAACGAACAACTAATATTCTGAATTTTTTTATCAGCTCAGCTCTAATACTTGTCAGAAAAACCAACAGTCTGAATCTCGTGCTGATCAATTCATTTATTTATTGATAAAGAAAACTACTTGCAAGGCGAACAACTAAACAGCTACCACAAGGAATAAAGATACATTACACCCTTATCAACTTGGTTTGGTATAATTGCTTTCACCAAAATTTCTACTCTCAACATTGCAAAGGTCCAGAATTTGCTGCTCAAATCATACAGTGTGTTTTTTAGGCTAACAAATGAATGGCCTTTTAAGTATAACTCATTTTAAAACCTGATTATGACTTACAGAGAAATGGTTGTTTCATCAACTATATGACCTCCAATTTATAACTATAGCAGACTGGGGGCAACTTACCACAGCATCAAAAGTGGAATCAAAATCATCAACAGCAAAACAAATATCTGGATATGCAGGAAATGTTTCTACTTCCTGAAAAGCACATAATTAAATTGAGAAAGCTGCGTATGTAAACAGATGAAAAAGCCCATAGATAGTAAGAAGCTTTGCCTTTTTTGAGTCCAAATGAAAATTGACACGACTCGGCGATGCATAGACAGTCTTTACCACCTGCAAGGATATGGAAAATTGGATTTGATTATATTCTGAGACCTAAATTGTTCACATTCATCAAGTTCCAAGGAAGTGTTTAACTGACACATTTATATCTGACAAGATAATACAATATATTAATTAATATTAATATTAATATTAATTTGGGTTAAATGTACAATAGCTACAATGTAATCTTCATATGTGACATATAAAGATCGTAGACTAAAACAATTACTTAATATATCTATAAATAAGAGGAAGACAAACAGCATAGAAATATAACACTAAAATTTGAGACATACCAAGATAAAGTTAACTACACCTACATCTGACCAAGTATAAGAAATCACTTGCAAGATACACCCATCAACTAAATCTAATCCCTAATCCTCACTGTCTGATAATAATAAAACAATCTCCAAAGAAAAGAAATATTCTAACTTTAATTGGGATTTCCTGACCAAGGAATGCTACAAGAAAAACAGTTTTTCAATATAAAATTGGTGGAAGTGTAAGTACTGATGAATCCAAAATACCGACAACCCCATAAGTGATCATATAACCTGGTCACAACATCAGCAGATTTAGAACTTAGTGTACAAAGAGATTGCAGATATGTTGCTTAGGGAAACATGACAAAAATGCGTGAAGTGAGAGGTTGGACTTTAGGAACTAGATTCACATCCCTCAAGCTACAGCGTCACAACAGCTTAGTTAGGTCGTGTGTCACTAGAAAAGATGGTCCTTTTGAAATTGAGAGCAATTATGTTTAGGTGCTTCACAATCCTAATACAACAGCTCTAATGGAGCTTCAACAAGACGAAAACTACCTAATGGTCTTGCCAATGTTGCCCTACTGATACCACATACCAGTTGTCAACTTTCATGCAATATAGTCATTTGATACTATTTGGTCGGTGTCTTAATAAAAAAGGATTGATTTGTGGAAGTTGACTAACACCTCTGAATATAACAAGGTGTGTGGTTGAGATCTTTGCTAACCTTGTTATATGCTTATTGAGGTGATAACACACTCTACTTGAAAAGAAAAAGAAAGTAAGGAAAAATGCATACAATCAAAGATAAGTTGCTACAACATGTCATTGACCCAATTTCATCTTTCTTTAACATATAGCAACATTTTTTTTTTCCTTTTCTTGTTCCACACTAATGGATATGCTATCCGGTGCTGAAGGAGGACACTTAACATGAAAAAGGTCATGAGAGTGCTTAAAGGATTGATTGTTAATTCCGAGGAAGAAAAGTTATGGCAGGTCTATCATGCAACCATTGTAGCATAACACTTTGCAAGGTTACCCCCTAACCTAGAGATGGTGAATCTAAAACTAATTAGGTTCTTTGTTGAAGCTTTGAAGCAAGTTTATTGTTTTGTAGATGATGAAACGAGGCAACGGATGAGCGATTGTAAATTTTATCATCATCTTTTTTAATATAAGATTTGGGGATCCTAAAAACCCCAGCTCACTTTCCAAAAAAAAAAAACATAAAAAAAGGAGAGAAAAATTCCAATGAAATTAAAAAAAAAAACTTATAGGATATGAGACACTTAACAAAGATGTTACCTTATATATAGGAGATAGATGAGTATCTGCTCTACTTTGATGGTTCCGAAGATCCTGAATGCTAAAAGAGAGAAACGTATTTAGCAATATCTAGCATGTTTATAACAGAAAATAATACAAGTCCATAAGATTTGAGTGTTTCACTACATGCGGCTATAAGAAGCAAAGAAATGATCCCAAACTAAGGTATTTGACCAAACTGAACAATATCCATCCATGCCCAGTTTGAGCAAACAAAGATATCCTAGCATATCACAATACATAAAACATAAAGTAAACCATAGTGTAAAAGGAAAGAGATACCTGCAAATTGCAACTGTCACTGAAAATGAAGTATGACATATTAAGTTCAAGTAAAGCGAACGTCTCCAGTCCACCTCCGCATAAGATTCACCGACAACTTTTTCCAACTATATGACACCAAAATAAATAATTTTTGCTAATTAAAACTACAAATTCCTTTGGAACTCAGTTACATTATCTTTTATTTTCATAGTAACTAGGCATAATGGTACTCCATTTTCCAAAAAATTGTGTTTTTTGATACCATGACCATGCAGTTGTGCATATTAGCGTGTTCAACAACTTTGTCCCAAGTGTAAATAAGAAATTCCAGGGTATGTCTCAATCAATGTATGTGACGGATTTTTTTTTCAGTGGAACAAAACTTTTCATTAAAACTGAGAAAAACAAGTATGGAAGTTGTAAATCCCGATAACAGGATATGTAAGTACTCATCATGCAGAGTTGCATTATGGAAGGAACTCAACAATACTGTTTAAAATCAAACCCAAATTGAGAATTTCAGATTTCTTCATAGAAAAACAACAGCTTGTCTGTGTATCTTGCAGTGCAATATGTCATTATGAACAACCGAACTGAGTTGAAGTTAACAATTGGATACAATTACATGAAGCTTGTACTTATCTTCTAGTTCCATTTTACCTCAGATGCCCACCTGCGAACAAAATAAGGAGCATTTCCTTCCTTGTCATCGTTGAAACCATATCCATGCAAGCCCTGCAGCAACATCAGTTTTCGAGATTTCATATCAAAGAAAGTAGTAATATGAAAAAAAAACAGTAACCCCAATCAAGTTTCAAGGTCTAAGAAGCAAGGCCTACCATTTTTCTTACAAAAAAGATGAGATCATCATCCTCCCGCCGTCTTGATTCCGTGCTGCGGATAAAGTATAAATCCAGGACGTCGTGCCAAAAAAGTGAATCCATTTCAATGTCAGAATCATCATCTTCGTCAACATGTGTTTGTCCCAGCAAGTTTGAGTGTTTCCTCACCATACTCAACAATTCATATCTAACAAAAAACAATTGAAACCAACATATCATCATCGCTTCTTATTAACTTGTGAATATATCAACTTTCAAGAAAGAATGACCCCAAAGATACATAAACCAAGCTATGATCATAAATATGCTTAAAATCAAATTTAATAACTTCAAGGAGTCGAAACTGCGAAATATTGAATGTGTTAAACCCAATAATCTCACACCAGAGGACCTATGACTGAAATGCGTGTCGATAACATTAGTATAGACATTTGGCAAATATACTAATGTTATACCCTTTACAAAAGCACCTGTTTCTAAGAGTTGGGGACAACATTTACTTTACTTGGAAAGGGTTTCACAATCTACCAAGTGCCCCAATTCTTTCGTATCAGCCTTTAAGCAGCAAGCAAGTGATGTGGATGTACAATTCGGGAACGGAATATCTATCACTAACCAAATTGCGGCAAATTTAATTCATTTTCAAGTTTCAACACATGTAATTAATAATTAGGGTTTGTTGGATCAATCATCTCCAAATTGAATTGAACAAAAACAGTTCAATTCCGGGAAAAATCAATTCAGTTCCAATTCAATTCCATTGCATTCAAAACAGATAACAAATTAAATTCAAGTAACAATTCATCGAATTCAATTAAAGAAACCAAAAAAGACCTAGAAATTACGCACCTCGAAGGCGTTTCGCCGGTGTCGCGAAACATCTTTATCGTATGTTTTCTTCTTCTTCTTCTTTTGTATCAGTGAACTCTTTGGCCAAATCGATCGCACAGGTCAGTGGGATTCATTTAGAGATGGCGAATTAGGGTTTCGTGATGATTCATTTCCACTTGAAGTTGGGTTAGTTTGGTCCTTCTTGTTGTCTGGGTCTCTGGTTTCACTTTTACACCAGTGTCTATGGCTGCAGCGGTGATGTATAAGGACTCCTTACCACCGTATAAGTACTCCATACCACCATAAGTGTTTTCTCACACCATTTTAATTTCTTACACCACCTATATAAACAAAAAAACCAACATTTTTTCCCTTTCCATTTAAATTGAAACACGATTCCTCCCTCCCCATTCGAATTTTTTCCCTCTCCACATTCAAATATCTTCCAAATATTTTCTCTCTCCCTCGAAAATCTTTTTACTCTCCTTCAAAATTGAACCCCAAATCGCAATATCTCCAAAAAAATTCAGAAAATCAAAGTAATCTAATGAAAACTTCAGAAAATTTATCAATCACAAAAACAAAGTAAATTTCAGAAATCACAAAAAAAAACTATTGTTCGCCAAAACCTCGCATTGATCTGGGCAAACAATAAAAAAATGTGCTAAAAATCTATTGTTCGCCCAGAACAATGCGAGTTTTTTCAGACGAGATTTTTGCAAAAACTCGCATTGTTCTGGACAAATAGATTATTTTCAACAAATTTTTTCGGACAGATTTGCGTGACTTTAGTAAAATGACCATAACTTTCTATTTTCAAAACATTCTCAAGTGATTCAAATTGTGTTTACTAGATAACTCAAAGTACTATAATTTTTGTGTTTTGATCAATTTGAGAATCAGTCTCGATCAAGTACATATGTTGGCCGAAAGTCAGGGACACTATCCCGATTTCATTGCAAGATAGATTTATGCAACTTTAGTAAAATGATCATAACTTGCTCATTTCAAAACATTTTCAAGTGATTCAAGATGTATTTATTAGATAATTTAGAATACTAATATTTTCATGTTTTGATCATCTTGAGAATCGATCTTGATCAAGCATATGAGTTTACCGAAAGTCAAGGACACTATCTCATTTTCATTGCGAGATAGATTTGCGTGACTTTAGTAAAATGACAATAACTTGCTAATTTCAAAACATTTTCAAGTAATTCAAGTTGTATTTATTGTATAACTTAGAGTACTACAATTGTCGTGTTTTGATGAACTGGATAATCAGTCTCAATTAAGGATTTAAATTGGTAAAAAAAATGACCCTATTTTGCATTTTTTTCGTTTTGAGTTTGAGTTTCTCTATTAGATTATGCATATTTATTGGTGGTGTAAGTAAATAAGAACAAAAAAATAAATCACTCAATGGTGGTATGAGAAAGTGCTTTTGGTGGTATTATTATTAGTGTACCAGCCATGTCATGTAATAGCCTATGATTTGACTTCCAACAAATAGCATATGATTGAGAACGTAATAGCCTCAGTAGAATGAAACCAAACGGAACGTGTGGATCATGCCCTTAGAAATGAGAATGAATAACAAATTTGATTGAGAAGCAAATGGAGATAGTAAGTGGTAGCTACCAATGAGTATCAGCTTAATAGTAGATTGTAGATTTGTGTCGAATGGAATCACAAGTTCAAGGTTCGAATATTGCCAACAACATTTGGGATGGACGGGATCTACTACGGAGAACCACATTATATCAAAATGTTGTCTGCTGTAATTAGTGATGAAAAAACTCGCTTATCTTGCATAAATGTCAAAACAAAAGATTATGGAGAAGTTGAATCTTACTACAGTAATGTTAATCGAGTTTTATCTCCACTAACACAGAGATTAGTCTATCAGACCCTTTGAAGATGACGCTATGTTCTATGCAAGTATGTAACACAATGTACCACGACAAAGATTAGATTATGCTACTGGACTGTGTGAAGATGAATTAGATTGGTGTTGTTCTATACCCGTAGGAGTTAGCATTCCATATCCTTGAATATTACTGCAGACACTTTCGATCAAACTTGTCAGTGAAAGTGTTTCCTAGTCAAGTTTCCGTAGATCATGTTGAGTTATGAGTACTTTGTTGTATCTAGATACTGGCTTAATCCAATTCAGGTGAGATTAAAAAAAATGAATTTTGAGATAAAAATAGAAAACCGAGAAATAAGTAAAAAAACCAAGCCAATGGTGTTATGACCTAGTGGTTAGGGCTGTGTGGGTTTGTCCCTCACGTCCTAGCTTCAAATCTCACCTACGACATGATTATTTTCTAATGGGCGTTACCTATAGGGAGGGAGGGAGGGGGTGATCGTCATCGATGTTTAACTGAGGGGACTAGAGGAGGTCCTTTGATTCCCTTTTTTTCCTAATTTTCTTTTGCATGCTTGGATCAAGATCCTCAAATTTCAAAAGAAAATTTGTATTTGAAATTATCATATTGTGTGTTAATAGTTGTCAATGTTAATGCACTAATATCATTCCAAAAATTGAGAATTATAGGACATAAATAAGTCTAATTTAAGGTAAAATTAGATTATATTTTACGGTAGGCTATAATCAATTGAATCAGTAAGGTAAAATTTAATAAAAATCATATCCAAACAATTTTACGATCCAAATCTTTGCAAATATAGAATACACTCTGGATAATTGTAAGTAATTGAATTCAAGTATTTGATTATATTTCCATCTTATGGAAAGCCTTACAAATACTAAAAACTTAATGAAGGCGTAAAGCACATAAAATGATAGTAATCAACAAATCATCTATATAAGTTTTTTTTTTTTTTTTTTTCAATAATCCATGAAAGTTTCATTAGACCCACCTCTCTTCTTCTTCTCTGATCTTCTCCGGCTTCCCATGGTGCCAACACCATGAAAATTCCCATCATTTGGAATCATTGGAATGTCATTGGCTTCATCGCTGTCGTCTTGGGTGGCAATATTGAGGCAAGAACATCGTTCCAACGATGCAAAGAATGCGGTTGCAACACCATTGATCAGCCACATGGCCATACCATCAAGTTTACTACACCTGGATGAGCCCTGGCTAGCCGAGGATTGAACCCTCCGCTCGTCAGAGGCTCCCCTAAGGTTGAAAAAACTAGAGGAGCAATTTGTAGATGCTGTGGTTGCCATGAACACTGGAAAAAAAAATACAGTGGGGTTGTAGAGAGATTTCAATTGGTTTCAAAGGGGTCTTACAAAACATCTCTATAATAAGGTTTGTTAACTATATCGGTATATATGCATTCCACATATGCCCTTATACTTCTCCGAATTCTCGATATCGCCCTTGCGGAAAATGACATTTTGTAACTTATATTGCATGAAGATGTAATGTCATTTTTGGAGTGGTTGAAGGGTTTATAAGACCTTAATTAATTAACATATCATGGTATGTTCATATATATTAATTAGGTAGCTTAGCTTAGGTAACAATAGCCAACTCTTAAATGGTTAATAGATCGAGCCAATGTTTAGAAAGAATCGCTTGTAAAGCATAGACACTTCATGAATTAAAAAGTTTAGGAATCCAATTCATGAATTTATGATGAGATATTCCTCCAAAATATCCTTTGTCTAAGAAGTAATGTTAGAAACTTAGAATAACTTACTTGAATTTACATAAATAGTAGAAATGTTTAAACTAAAAATCAACCAGAGACTACAGAATGTGGCTACGGAACCAGGATCTGCAATCAGAATGATGTTGTATCATCATAGAAAGTTTTTTACAATCTCGAAATACTTATAAACACTTTGAAAATTTCATAATTTTTTCAAGATTACGCCATGTTTATATAGTTGTAAAACTTGATTTTCCAATATTTTTCAAAACTACAATATTACTATTTGAAAGAAGAGTAAGGCTAGGGAACCAGTGCAACCAAATTCTGCGACCAAGATGATATAGTATATCACAAAAGAGGTATTTTACAATCTCGAAATACACTTAAACACTTTGAGAATTTCATCATTCTTTCATGATTATGCCACATCACCTAGTTACAAAGCTTAATTGCAAAAACCTGATTTTCGAAAAACAAAACAAAAAAGTGATAGTGAGGATATTTTTGTCATGATAAACATTCGAAGAGGAGAGGAAAAAAGGGTCACTTTACTTTTATCACTTCAAATAATGAAAGACTATACAATTGGTATTATTTAATTGGTAGAGATTAAAAATTCCAGATTAGAAAATGGGAAGATTAAAGTGATGGTGAGGATAATGATGATGAGAATGGGAACAATGAAAAAACATAAACATGAGTATGATTTGGTTTTGAGTGATTAGACCCAAAGGAGTTAAAAGTAAGAAGTGGCTTTCATCATTAGCAAGTGTGCTTGACCAAACTTGTTATCACTCTAATCCCCAACTTAATTAAACCATTTTTATAAGCAAAGTTAGTTGGTGTCAATCTTTAATTGCACTATAATATGGCTTAGAATGAGAATCACAATTGCAAATACTTGAATTTTTTTTTTTTTTTCCAAAATGACAATAGTAAGGTCTAACTATCAATTGTTTTTTAGTGTTTGCCACCAAATCCAGCATCTTTTACAAGAAAATTTGGTGTATCCTTAATCATAACTCTCAAAATAATATAAAAAGGAAAATACTAGAAAATCAGGTTTTTGTAATCAGAGTAATGTGGTATGATTTTTAAATAATGATGAAATTTCAAAGTGTTTATGTGTATTTTGAGGTTGTAAAAAACCTCCTCTAATAATGCTACATCATTCTGATTGCAAAACCTAATTCTTTAGCCTCACTCAATAAAAAATGATGTATCATTAATCTTTTTCATTAAATAAATAAATAAATAAAGTTCAATACAATACTTTAGGATTAAACGTTTTATTTAAACCACAAGGTATCTATCGATACAAATATGTTCTTATGGGTCAAAATTTCCAGATTGCATTAAAGGAACGCCAGAGAATTTCACACTTTGCTTCCACTATGCAGACAATGAGCATAAATTCTGCCCCACGAACATAATTATATATAGTACATTTCAATGGAAAAAAACCCAACTCGCTTTCCAAATTAAAAAAAATAAAAATGGTGCATTCGTATTGCACATTGTGGTTTAAAACATCAGGGTATGGAGTATATGACTATTTTCATCCTTTTAAAATAAAAAATTTAAATATCCAACATATCTCGATATTTTCAACACCTATTTTCATAGCAATATGAATATATATTTTCTGAAATGTGATTTTTTTTTTAAGGATAAAAACGACATTGGGCCTTTTCGTTAAACAAAAAAATTATGTGGGCTTTTTTTTTCGAAATATTTAGCTCATTACGGACTACGGAGCCTTCTACTATGCAATCAAGTTGATTTGAATGTCATTGCTTTTGGTTTGGTCTGTTTCAGTTCATAGCACTGCTGAGGAACATGCGTGGAAGTTGTACAAACCTTCGGGAAAATACTTGAGAGGATGATACAATTGAGGCACAAGGGTATAAAGAGTGCTACGTAGTAATGTTGATTTAAAATTCATATTCTAGAAAGCAATTTGAAAGAACTACAATTACTAATACAATCCATTATCATCTCTTGGGTCTAGTTCAGTGATACCTATGTCAATCAAAGATTCATGAATAATGTCTACTTATTTTCCCATGGTGCAGTGGTGGTGATGAAGGTGGCAATGAGACTATAGTGGTACGTAGCACACGCCAATATAGAGGTGGTGGTTGTGATGATGGTAGCAGCTAGCGGGAAGAAGATAGTGGTAGGAGTAGGACTGGATTAGCATTGTAGTGTAGTATTGTGACATTAGGCTTACATTTACAGTTAGTTCTCTTCCAACATTCACTGGCCAACCATCACACATTACTTCAGTCCTACTCTCATCTCATTCCCATCTTGTAGTACTCCGGAGTAGTGTGGTGGTGGTGGCGTCGTCGTCTGTTGATGGTGATATTGTGGCTTGTATCTGGTAGTTGTGTTGCATTGACAGTGGTGGTAGGAATGTGTGCATGATACTAGTGGTGCATATATGGTGACTTTGGATAGTTAGCAGCATGGGTGATGGAGTGGTCGTACCCTTAGGATGTGCTAGCTATAGGAGGGGCGAAGTAGTACAGGGCAATGAGGATGGGAGTGGTGATGGTGAGAGAGTTAGCATCGCTCTCTCATTTCTTCCTTATCCTACCTCCATCCATGTCCCTCCTGTCTCAGCCTACAGCTCTTCCCCATTCCACCTATTTACTCCTTTTGATCCTCCCATTCCTGTACCCCCACCCATTTCCCTTCTTCTCTCCATTATCATTTGCCTCTCCGTCTCCTTTGTTACCTTATCCACCCCCATCACTCGTTTACCTTCCTCTGACTTTACAAACTCAAATGTATAACAGATTAAAGGCCAAGGTGTTTTGTCTGTCAATGTTATGTAATAGCAGCGATTGTGGTAAGGGCTAGTTAATATGATCAAACTGACCAATGTTAAGTAGTGCGCTCTCCTTATCATCTGAATCGTACTTGTAATTCAGAATAAACTTGATTTTAATGTTCAAATGTCAGTGTTAAAGAGGATACAATATAATTATAATCAGTTTCATTAACTTTGTAAGAGGTTATTATCAATATCTCCCTCGGACTCTAAGAAACATTAATGAATCATGTAGCATTCTTCCAAAATGACATCTATATATGCTGCCAGTGTAAAAAATTAGACTCCAGTAAGACATTGCAGTCTCAATGACAGCTTCAAACATTTCCTTGCTTCCAGTGCTTTAACAAATTTGAATGTTAATAGTTTTGGATTTTGAAAGCCGATTGATCTTGTAACTATGCTCATAGTCCACACATCTTGAATCTCTAGCTCTGTCTCCATTCAGAACCTAAATTCGACAAGTTACTAGATATAATGGATTAAACATGAGTTTTGTGGCCTTCAGCATGATCTCTTTTCAGCTAGTTTTAGAAAATACTTAATGAATCATGCATCTGTTTTTACTTTTTTCTTATCTACCGCGTTTGACTAGTTGTATAACATCTAGAAGCCTGGAAGCGCTTATGACGAGCCCTTGTTGCCTCACAAGTTTTGTATTGATGTTCTTGTGCAATCAAATAAGCTAGTCGTTCCTAATAGTCTTTACGTACGGTTTATGAATCTTCAAACAACGTATTATCATTAGCATCTAAACCTGCCATAAGTTGCCCATTCCTCTTAGTGACCTTAAACATTTTGAATCTATTCAGGCTGCTTTAAAGCATAGTCAACTAAATCCTTGTCAGGAAGTGAAATAAAATTAGTTATCATTATGACAAAGGTAGTTAGGGATTGACATATATGTAAACATGTTGACAATGAAACTTTAGTCTAAACCCATGGAGGACTAACTAGAGGAGATTGTGTATGAGTAGAACACCTCTTTGTAATTTCAAACCTTGAATAAATGGTTTTCATCCTTGTGTATGTGGTGTTGAAGTCAAGAGAAGCCACACATGAGGATTTATCACAAAAACTCAAATGGCTTTTTAGAGGTTTTTCTTTGCAGAGGCAGCCCACTTGCACTTAAAAGCATACCCGGGCCGATGAATGTTTTTAGGATTGAAGGGCCACCCACATCTGCATTGAGACATCTTCATATATTCTTCACAAAGTATTCAATGTTTTACTTTTTGGTTGTGGATATTCTTCACAAATCTTCACTTTAGGGAGGAAAGAAAGATATAAGCTTTATCATTTAACATTGAATCAGTAAACCTTGCTACGCCATATAATCGACTTCATGAAAAGTGCCTCAGTGAGTGTAAACACCCCAATCCACACTTGAAATCTTTAGTCGGATGGTTGCTTAAGCGTGTGCTAGAAAAAAAAAAAAAAAAAAAAAAAAAAAAACTCGTAGTGCTTTAATTAGGCGCCTTTCCAATACACCACCTCCTCTCTTTGTCAGGATTCAAGGCATCACAAGTCCGGATGTATGACTTTGCCCATCCAGACAAATCAGAAGAAACAATTGAGATTTAGGTGGTAACTTTTATCATGATGCTTAGTCTTAATTTCAAATTTCAAGTGGTCATTAATATTATATGGTCAAGTGGTGTTGAATCAAAATGGAAACTTAACCCCATCTTATTTAATAGATATACTGAAACTACTTGGATGGAAATGGAATTCTCCCAAATGCATTATAGGAAATAGGGTTTGAAGTGTGAACAAAATCAACAAATGGATGATTAGTTCATGCACTCTCTCCTTCCATTGGAGCCGACAGAGAAGAAAGCCATGCACAATGGACAATGGGGGACCTTTCACTTTAACATTGCAATTGGACTTATCCTCGAAGACTCCATGAAGCTTCTCGTAGAACAATTTAGTCAAATTTCCACACATCAACAACAATTCCTCTCTTAATCATGATGTTTAGATTTTTTTTTAGAGGTTGTAAATATAGAATAGGCCTTGCTTGGTATGAAACTATAGGGTTGAAATTCCTCTCTTAATCATTCATATTTGGAAAGTGTTAACATAGGTAGACCTTGCTTAGTTTATGATAATTAATCCATGTATGTATCCATGCTTCTATTCTACCATATGATGGCAAAACTTGCATGTCAACTCGCATATATATAACACATTTTCTTCTCCCACTCAGGTGATATGAGACTATAATCCTAGTAGTCTGTCACCTTCTGAGTTTGCCTACATAAGGTAGTTTGACAGTCTTCTAACCCCGCTCACACATGAAGTTGCCACCCTTAGAGCCCGCCCACACAAGATAGTTTGTCAGTCTCAGAGTCCGCATACACAGGGTGTTACAATCCACCGCCTTATGGCCCAACGTCCTCATTGGCCACTTCCGATTGAGTCTGGTTCTAATAACATTCTGTAACAACTTGATTCACATAGTACTATATTGTATGTTTTGAACCCAAGGCTTACACGAACTTTTTCAATTGTTTATTGAGAACAAATAATTAAACATTCTTAACAGTACTCTCTTGTAGTTTTGTTCACTGATAATTGTAGGTTTTTTAGTCAAATGTGTGATGACTCAGTGGTTGAGCAATGGCGGATGGTATCACTTAATCACATGGTCAATCCCAGTTGGCGGCATCTTGGGTGGTATGGGATAGGGATTAAAAAAAAAATTGTAAGTTTTTTTTAGCCATTGAAATATGTATAAAGAGCCAGAAGTTAGAACTGAAAACCAGGACTAGCTAGGGATTCAATAATGAAAAATAAAGAAAATTAGTCTTTCGTATTTTTACATGCACTTACATAATTGCTTAGCTAAGCTAACATAGACAAATTTTCAATTGAGGTATCGATGTCGACGTACGCCCCCTGTTTCGGACGCCGTTTTACTGGGTTTATTATAATCCAAGTCTTCTTCTATCCAAAACCCCAGTTGGTGCATGGGTCATTAGTAGGTGGATTACTATGATGATAATCTTTTTGTTTATACTAATAGACTTTTGGATTGTATAATATATACAAGAGCGATTCTAAATGTCGAGGGATTGAGCGAGGAAACGAGCGAGGGAAATGAGGTGGCGAGGTGAAAGCCACTCATTTTCCTCGAGATACGCGCAAAATGTCAGCGCATGCATTTCGAGAAAAATGAGTGGCTTTCACCTCGCCACCTCATTTCCCTCGCTCGTTCCTCGCTCAATCCCTCGACATTTAGAATTATACTATATACAATGCACACAGCCTGTTTATAATCTTTGAACATCTAGATTGTGAAATAGAAAAATTGCCCTTTTTCAGTCAATTCATATAGTAATCTGTCACACTGCATTAGCAAATATTGTGACGTAATCTACAATATTAGATAAAACACCATCTTAATCAAACATCGCGCATCATAAAAATGAGAGAAAAATAAGAGGATATGTCAAATAAAGTGTTTATGAAATGCTATTAAGATTTGTGCCCCAACCTAATCTCACCAAAACAAAGTCATGCATCTCAATAAACAAAACAAATTTAGTAAGTGAAGTAAAGCAGATCAGATCTCATCTTGGTTAGCAATTGATGAGTTGTCTTACATTTGTATTCTCATTATGCTGTTAAGATTTCATAGACGTCAATGCATTTCATAACCATTGTTTCTGATATGTTCAAATTTGTCATTGTTGATCTTGAGCTTGTAAAAATGAGCAGCAGTTGAGTCTGGGACCATTGTGGTGGTGGCTGAAGGCACTTCGATGCTTAAGTCAGATATCGATGCAAGGAAGAGTGGAGACTGTATGTAAATTGCAATGTGTATCTTTCATCGTCTCTTATAGCGAATATTTTCTCACCAATTGTCCCTGTGATCTAGGGCGTGATGGAAGGAGGAGATCGCGCATAAGATCTTACATGTGCATGACTGAGTATCTTAGGCACTTGGCTCTGTTTAGGACACCCAATGCTTAATTGAGCTAAAAGTTGATTTAGTGCGAGTGAATTTCGGGCTCGTGACAACTCTGAGATCCATATTCGAGCCTTATTTTTCTAGGTCAAGCCCTAAGATCCGTGCCTCTTGGGCTTGTGCACTTGCATTACAGGCTTAGTTAGTAACAGTTTATGAATGAATCCACTTGGGACTGCACCGAAACCTTTCTCGTTCTAGAATTAGCCCATGTTACGTGTACGACTATAATCGGGTGACTTTTTCATGTCTCATCAGTTTTCAAATAAGTTCACATCCACATCTACTAGAAGCTCTTATGAATGTTAGCATTTGCATGAGAAGGTCAACAAATCTGCTTTAACTCCCCAACATGATGGGCCTGCATAAGTGGTGATCTTCTTCTTCTTCTTCTTCATTGAAGAGTTCTTTAAGTCTCTTAAAAGCTGGCTAGCTACCAGACAACTATATGTGTTTGTTGATTTAATTCAGCTAGAAGAAAAGAAGGTTCTACCTGAATTCTAAAATGATTTCTTGAAAACTTTTATTGGTTTGTCTTGTATCATTCTCAATCTCTTTGGCCGAAAGTTTGAGATTTTTAGCAGACTTATGTGATGAGAATAAATGCCAAAAGGGACTTGTTGCAAGAATGGTTGAAAAGTAATAATCCAACATGGAACGTTCTATGGACACTCACAAATCATTTTCAATACATTTAAATTGAAATACGGCTGATTTCTTAATTCTAATAACATAATGCGAACATTTTCAAATACAAAGTTTTTATGGAGTTTGGTTCCAGAACAATGATTTGTGCCTGAAAAGGTAGTCTGCACATAATCGGATCACTCTACTCTTTTCTCCATGGGTTTGAAGATGAATAAAGTTAGTCCGATCACGTGCAAACTACCCTCCCAAATACAAATCAGTGCTTTCAAATCAAAATCTCTAAAAAAAAAAATTTCAAATGACATCATATTCATACTCAATTTTTATGTTTACCACGACAAAAACAGCCATTAAAAGGATCTTTAATTCATAAAGAAAAATTTAAAAAAAAAGTCAAGAAATAAATTGTGGAAAAAAGTCAAATAACGGGATTGAACATTTCTTCTTATTTATAACAATAAATGCAATGTCGATTCCATTGATAAATTCAATTTATAAAGTTAATTTACAATAAAACTTAGTATTTTTGAGTCGTTGAAGTATAAAAATCGCGGTAAGCTTGTTCTAAATACGAGGGTTGATATTATTAGCTCGAGTTGTTATTTCCGCTGACTATAATTTTCTTTGATGTAATTTATGAACAGTGGACTTTTAAATTGATTGATAAATAAAATTTTCCAATAATAAAAATCAAGATGATGTTCATGACTACGTTATTGTTTATTCTGAAATTGAAAATATAAGATATAATAATTTAATTGCCCCATTGAGGTACTAACTGAGTTGGTAAATTTATCGGTGAATGATATCACAAGCTCAGGGTTTTGAACTTTGTTGGAGGCATTTAATAATTTTGAGATCCAATAAAAACCTTATCCGCCTTTAAAAAAAAATTGGCTCAAAATACACGATTCCAAACATCCCACCCGAGATACGACCATCGAGGACACATCCATCCGAAAGGGAAACCACATAGGTTTTCTTTATTTTATTTTTAGATTTTTAAGCAATCTAAATTTTTGTATATGATATTTTACATAAGTTTGCATGTGAGTCCCAACCACCAAATGTATGTCTACTAGCGATCGATCCATCGATCACCAAACAACTTTATAATATATTTTATTTTTATTGTATTATTGTATTATCGTTCTTCTCAACAAAACTACAATTCTCTTAAAATGCGTTGAAAAAGACTCTTATACTTTAAAATATCCATTTTTACTTTTTTTTTATTTGTTTATTTTTAGTCGGCCAAAAAGGCAAGAATCTCTCCATTTCGTTAATTTGTAAACAAACGTGATAAACGAATCTCTATATGGAATCTAGTTTTTATTTATTTATTTTTATTTACCGGGATTTGAGCAATATGAAAAAAAAATGCTAAAAAATCGGGTTTTTACAATAGAAAATTCTAATTGTCGAGGAAACCAATGAGGAAAACAGTGAGAGAGAGGGAGGACCCTCCATCCCCCTCGCGATACGTGCAAGGAATGGGAGGCACGCATCGCAAGGGTCCCTCCCTCCCTCACTGGTTTCTTCGCCAGTTAGACAAGCTCTTTTGCAATTAGAATATCTAGAAGTTGTAAAAAACTTTTCTATGTCACATCATCCTGATTGTAAAAAATAGTTACAAAACTTGATTTTTTAACCACACTCATTCGAAATTGACTAGTTATTATTTAGCATTGAATTAGAAAATTTTCATTTATCTATTTGTTTATTTTGTATATTTTTTTGTTGACCTACCAACCCATTTAGGTAAACACGTCACAATTGGTTTAACCATTTAATCAAGTTAAAACCTCTTTTCATTGTTTATATCACATTGTAACACTCATGGAAAAAAAATTAGGAAACCAAGTTTTTACAATCAAATTTTACAATTAGAGTGATGTGACGTGATTTAGGGAAAATAAGGGAATTTTTAATATTGTTATACGTATCTTGATGTTTATATATACCTCTTTTAATCATGTCACGTCATTCTAGTTGTATAAATCTGATTTCGTATCAAAGTTTGAAAGAGCATAACTTGTGATGATCACACTACACTAAATTGACATTTTTATAACAATCCTCGAAACAGTATCACTTTTGAAATGTAACAATCCACCTAACAATTTTACACATTTTCACAAATAAAATGAAACAATAATTGTATCACCATGAAGAATATGGTTATAAAAGTGATATTATTCATGGCGATCCAACTTATTGTATCATTTTTTTTGTTACCATTTTTCATTTTTTTTACTAAATTTAGTTTTGACTTGAAATTGTTTGGTGTATTGTAACATTTCAAAAGTGATACTGAGAGTTGTTACAAAAATGTCAATTTCGTATAGTGTCAACACGACTTGACTCAAAATTACACGATACGAATCGGTTTGTAATAATGACCCAACATGAAACCATCCCATTTGACATGACATGCTTAGCAAAATAGATAACCCGAAATCGAAAATTTCTTGATCCATATAAGTCGATAATGGGTTGGTTTATAAAAGTAAAACCCCAGGATTTTTCTAACCAACCCTCTTTAAACCTCACTTTGGAAAATGAGAAAATCTCTAGTCAAGTCACCAATTTATTATTTTTTTTTAAATTTCCCCATAACTTTTTCCTATTTATAGCCCATCCAACTTCCATTCTTTTCTCATTTCATTCAACACATTACCTTTGTTTTCTTCTTCTCCAAGTTCCTCTAGCTATCAACAAAAACAACTCAAACCAGGTCATCAATACTGATCAGAGACAGAAATGGCAAAACTCACCTCCTTGTTCATGATATCTCTCCTTCTCTGCTTCACTCTATCCTTTGCTGCTCGCCGCGATCCTGCGCACCCTAAGGACTCTCCTATGGCCACCCAACAAAGGGTATGTTTAATTTTTTTTTTATTCAATCATGTTTTATGCATCAAAATTTGATTTTGATCAATGGGTTTTATTCATTTTGATTGAAAGACTAATTGGTTTTTTTTTTTTTTTTTTTGTGAAGGAAACTGAAACTGGGGATGCTGAAGTTGAAGAAAGTTGTGAAGGAATTGGAGAGGATGAGTGTTTGATGAGAAGAACACTTGTGGCTCATACTGATTACATCTATACCCAGAAAACAAAGCCTTGAAAAAATCATGTAGATTGCTGTTCATCTTCTCTTCGAAAAAATATATATGATATTTACTTGATATTTGTGCCTTATTTTTGTTGTGGATCTTTTTTTTTTTTTTAGATATATACGTATATTTTATGTTAGGGCTTTATGTTGGATCATCACTTTTGTGTGATACTAGCTAAATTATGGTAATTGTTAAATTTTCAAGCCATGTGGTAAAAGATTTAGGTTTACAGACAATTACTGATTTTTAGTCAGTTTAAACGAAGTATTTTTGTGCGTGTGTGTGTTTTTTTTCTTTTCACATAACTGGTATGATGATAGGAAACCCCATTTATGTTTACGATATATGGTGATTCAAGGAAGTATGTGCCCGGTGTTAGAGTATCTCTAATGGGAAAGAGTGATGCTAGGTGGTGAGGAAATGGGCGAGGGAGGGGGTTTGAACCCCCTTCCCCTCCAATTCCCCTCAAGATTCACATGGACGCACATTTTTAGAGTGATGGAGGGTCACACCCCTCTCCCTCACCCGTTTTCTCGCCATTTAGAATCACCGAATAGGAAATGAAAGATGCCAATCCTAGGGTTTTAGGAGAATTTGGGGAGCAAGCACTCGCGGAGTTTGTTGGTTTTAAAGCCTTTTTATCTTGCTAAATTAAGGAACATTCCGTCTCTTCCTAAATTTTAGATTCATCACAATATCGTGAGTTTTGAGCGAGTGAGACTTGAGAGTTGAGAGCATATCAAATAGACCTAAGATTGAAGCGATATGGTATGCGTTTCGGCTACAAACATTCTAGTAATCAAGAACTAGTTGACCAATTGAATGTGTTTAATTTCGAAAAATAGTCAATCAAATCATAGTTAGGTTGGTCTTATTGTGAAAATCTATTCATCTAAAACTTTTTAATTTGATGAGAAAACAAAGTATGTTCATCGAAGATACGTGCTTATCAAGCAATCCAAACTGACATTGATCTCCAAATCACAAATCTTCCAATCCAATGAAAGAAAACACCTATAAAATTAGATTGAATTAAACAAGAACCATGTGTAATGACTGCAACTCACATGCACAACAACAACACAACTTAAAAAAGTGCTTAATTTAATACGAAACAAACACGCTTACTTACCCAATTAAAAAAGTGCTTAAACACACGTGAGATGGCTGATAATATTTTCGATTTGACTGCACCACTGTTTCCTACCAATCGTACTGCTAGCTTAGCTAAAAGCACCGACAATAAGTGGTTATCTAACCCTCACAACACCAACAAAAAGCAAAAATAATAGAGAAATTCTAAATGTCGAGGAAGTGGGTGAGGAAATGAGCGAGGGGAGGGAGGTGGCGGGATGGGGACCTTTCACCTCTTTCGGAATGTGTGTCATCTTTTTTGGAGTGTGCATCTTGATGGAGGTGAACAGTTCCCATCCCACCACCTCTCTCCCCTCGCTCATTTCCTGGCCATGTAGAATAACTCAAAATAATAAGCACTTATTACAATTTCCAGCCAGGTCAACTGAGGCATGGTGTTCTTTCACTTGTAGAGGGGAGGGGACCAGAGGAATCAAGTGGGGTGCTCTTTGACTACTTATTATTTATATTTGCACCCCAAAAGACAATTGCGGTCCTTTGACGAGTGCTATTTTTTGTTGATTGTATGTCAACTATATGATGATGATGATGATGAATGATCATTGGGTTGGAATGCACATGATGTGATGTTTTGGTCGTTGACGATTGTGGCCGAGTCCTAGCGTGGATTTTTATGTTATTTTAGGAAAAGTTTTTGATAGTACAATGACTGAATGTTTAACAGTTGGGGTAGCATTTTAGCTAATCCAATCACATTAGTGGCAGACATGATTTTTGCTGAGAGACTCGAGATCTCTTATTACCATTATGAATGAACACAACTAGGAGTAAGGATTGGAACATGTTTTGAAGATGTCAATGAGCTGTTTGATGAAATGCTGTAGTTGGAGTAAATGATTATTTTGGACTTGGAATTGTGTATTGTGGATAGTTGAACATTTAGCTTATTAAGCATCCAGACTATACATTTGTGAAATTTCTAAGACTAACGTTTTCAATCAAGTAGTCTCTAAATTGACAATACAAAAGATGGATTAAGCTCTTTTCAAACTCGATCACATCTTGAGTAGAAATAGTTCTTATTTTTTTTTTTTTTTTCCAAACACAGAAGATTTTTATTAAAGATAAAAAGGGTAAGGGAACCATTCCTAGATCAAGGAATGCTTGGTGATTATGAAGGTGTTAGAACGAGTTTTTGAAAAGATTAAAGTTGAAAAAGATAGATTGCTCTGATCTCTTGAGCCCTTAAAAAACTTTCATATTTCTTTTTTTTTTCACACACACTACATGAGCACGTTAGTAACCCTACGCCATAATCACTCGACGCACTATGATAGATTAGCTTGTAACCACCAACTTAACCAATTCAAAAGGGAAACTATGTCAAACTCAGACCAAATTTGGACAAGAAATTGTTCAAAATATGAAGAATCTGCACTGAAGCATCAAGTGATCCAGAATCTCGCCATTCTCATTACAAAATCCACAAAACTTCTTGTGGATTTTTCTCTCTCTTAACAAGTCTTAAATCAAGATTTTATCATGCAAGATCGACGAACAATTAGGACTGAAATTTTTTTAAACCGAAACCGAATCGACCATTAACAAAATGATTCGAAACGGAACCGATTCTAATTTATGCAAATCGTAACCGAACCAAACTGACTAAAATCGAATCAAAACTGAAATAAAATCAAACCGACCGACTATTTTAAACATATTGCATTATTTATATATAAAATATATATTATTTATTATATATATTCGGTCGGTTCGGTTTGGTCCGTTAAAATCACATAAAAATCGAAAATCGAACCGACCACTTCGGTTTTGAATTTTTTTAAACCAAAACCGATCCGAACCGAATTTAAATCGAACCGATTGATTTAATCGGTTTTTTGTTCAGCCCTACCAACAATAGAAATTGATACGAATAAGAAGATTTTTCACCTAAACCATGCAATAGTTAAAACCCCATAAAAACAAAATTCAGTCCCATATCTATACCACGGCACTGCTCTAAGTTGCGACATCCACGATGTATCCCAAAGTTCCCAACAAATTGCGGCAACACGAGATAGCCCATGGGCCAAGAAGATGAACAATTGAAGAATAGATCACTCTTTGCTTCTTGGTTGTCACTTTGGGGACAAGAAGATGAACAATTGAAGAAAGCAGAAGAAGAAGAAGAAGTTGCTTGGTTGGAAAAATGTTTGGCAGGAAAAAGTTTCTCTCATTCCCGCTGGTTATAGGAGCAGTTGTGTGAGTATTTCTTCCTCTTCCTTTCTTCTTTATATCTATTATCAATTTATTATTACTTGGAAAATTATCAACCATCTAATTGGGATTGTTTTCAATTAGCAATTTGACCTAAATACAGAAAACCCATTCATTGATTTCACTATTTAGGTCGTCAAATTACTTCAAAAAACGAGAATGAAATCAATAGAGCAAAACCCATTCATTGATTTCACTATTTGGTATCATGAACATCAAATATACTTTGTGTGAATTGGAAACTGGAAATGCTATCCACTTGTTTGATTATATGTTACTTCCAAGTCACTAGTTGTTTTAAGCATTAGTCTTACTGAACTAAATTAAACGCCTTGCTTCCTGCAATCACCAAACCCATGCTAATGTATTGCGAATTCAGCTGAACTTTCAAATTCCCTATACATATTTCACTGGTTTTGCAACCTCAATTTTTTATATGATGCTACAAAGCTAGTTGATTTAAGCTTTTCGTGTCTCATTCGCATAATGTCATTCATATAATTTGAAGTAATTTTGGTCTGGGGAGGTCTTGGGTGGATGTTAATAATACCATCTTTCTTAAGTGCTGATTTAGCTTGTGAGGTCTATAGTAGTATTCTAGGTTAGCGTGGTGTACGAAATCCTCCTTAAATTATAAGTAGGAGATTGTTGTGGGGCTTCTTCCAAATGCACTTTTATGCTACGATTGGGGAGGAAATTCAGGTTTCTAAGACAAAAAATCTGAAAATAGAAATCATGATTGTATGGTGATATGGGAAAGCTTTGCATTTTCTCCAGTATATTGTATTAAGGAGTCCGAGAAAATTTCCACTGTAGAATATTGTACAGGTGTAGTTTGTTTCCTCTATTAGTATCATTAGTTTTATTAAGAGGGGGAAAAATTAAAACCCAAGAAGCATAGTGTCTATGTAGAATGATCTAGCATATTGGCATGGGTCGCAGATTCAGGATAGCTCATACCTAGTTTTTAAACATGATAGATGATACAATGTGTGACTGATGTATTAGGATATGTTTCTTAATTGTTAATTGGAAAACGATTTTTGCTCTACTGATCAGTAATTTGCAACTTTCTCCAATCTTACATCAGCGACGTGTTTGATAAGAATTTGCAAAGTTTTGAATGCATGGTTAATTTGTGCAGGATTGGTGTGGTATCTGGCAAGGCTATATTTGGACCTCCACTTGAGGAATATTGGAGGAAGAAGCTTCAGGAAGAGGCTGCAGCCAAGGAGACAGATACAGGTTCGAGTTAATACAAAAGGTAAACTGGATTTTGGACTTAAGACTTTAGCGATGTAATACTCTTTCTTTCGTGTAATCGTTCTTGTTACAGACTTACAGTATGATTCTGTAGTAATGAAAATGGAATTTTGATTTATTGAGACACCTTGCGAATTACATGGCTACTAGGGCTTCTTTTTAGCTGCACCGTGAAATTTTGCAGTGATATAGGCTGGAAACATTAGCACACTTTTTGTATGTCAATATGCTGATAGCACTTGTATTTACAAAACAGAGCCACCCCAACTGCTTTCAATTCGACTAGAAAATGGAGTACATTTTTAGTTATCAACACGATAAATAGGAATTACCATAGAGGATTGTCGAGTTTCATTAAAGCATGGTTACCCTTCAGTTGTGTCCTATGGTATTGGATGGCATACCCGGCTAATTGGAGCTGGTATGGATCACCTATAAAATCACTTAAGAACCATGTATAATCACATAGGCTTTCTTTCTACCTTTAACCACTCCTTCGCAGGGTGTCAGTTAACGTGCAGTGTCATTTAAAACATAAATGCGTTTATTCTCGATCAGGTTGTGGAAGGCCTTGTATCAGACATTACATGGAATATAACACATTCTGTGTACACGTTGGGAAATAGTATTAGATGTAGAGGTTTGCCATGTTTGGGTTTTCTTAAAGCAACTGATCTCAATGAACTGCAAACAGCACTGAAATGCTTGTGATCGATGTTGTCTTTTTTCATCACGCAGTGATGATATCCTTTAGGTTCGACAGATCTGCCCACCCACCGATGGACATGGATTGACCGATACCAAGAAACCCAACCAAATGAAGAAAGGAGAAATGTTTCTCAATAGGACTAAACTCTTATGCTATGAAAAGAGGAAATAAAATTGATCTAGCTTCAACCACTCCTTTGTATCTCCATGATCTAGCTTGAAATATTCCGTGTCTATAATAACGCTCTTGTTGATCACTAGCAAGAGTTCCCCGGTAGATGATTCAACTAGGCCGTGTTCGTAACAAAAAATTGCAGGAGATTGAATTTCTTCTTCTATTATTCTTGGAACAAGACCACACCACCAAGATCAAGATTGCAAGATACCAAATTGTAGTGAAATGAGCCAATGTGCCATTTGAAGGAATAGAATTTTCCATAAACATATGTGAGGTTTTCAAACGAAAATCCCTTTGTGTGTTATCACAATTATCTGCTTCAATTTTTGTCCAAGTAGTATCATCTAGTTTACAATCCAACTGATCAACATTCGTAATGACCACACTCTCTGTTGGAGTTTGTATAGCAAATTACAAATATTGAAGAAATGATGTCTTTTGCACTTCAAGCCTTATTTTGAATTAAGAAACAATGTGTATGATCAATACACCCTTTTGTTCTCTATATATTGAAGGAAAAAACGAGTTATGCAACACATTAATTTTTTCTAGAGTTATTCATTCTTCTTCACTTCTTAGAGAGATCGCATTCGGTAAATTCGTCAGAGCCAACACCCTTGTGTTACGGTATTGGTATTATATAGTTGAATCTTGGTAGTCAAACGCCTAAAGAACTACAACACTGAGTAGGGGCGAATTATGTTTATAGGACATAGCGTATCCGCTAGCCTCTATCCACAAATCAAGACGTACCAATTCTGCAAATTTAAGAGAGTGATATCTACGATACAAGTTAGTAGAATTATTTATTTTATTTGATCTCGTTGTAATCAATTTATAATGCAAATAGTATTTGTATTGTTATATTATTTATTTCAAATAAATTTATATATTGTTATGATTCTTCTCCAACACAATCCATAGTGCTGTTTCAGTGATCAAACAAAAACATGCAAGTTACGAGAATGAAAAGTGTTACTACAGTGTGGCTTATAACATGGTGAAGAATATTGTTGTCCTCGGAACCAAACTGGCAAAATTGCATTTTTATGGCCAAATATTACGAGGAGCCTCATGGATTAGTATTTTGTAATCTTGGCTATACTTACTGGACACGAGTTGAAAGTGAGGAGAAGAGATGTATTTATAGTGATCTGCAAATGTGGATGGTCAATTTTACGTTACGAAAAGGTGTTTTATCCTCAAACCTCACTTTGGGTAGAATTTTTGTAGTTATGAACAACTCGTATTTTGAATTTTAAGAAATAAACTCTTCCAAATTTACAAGCTAGATCATCAAATGACAAAGCAGTGGTTGAAGGTGGAAGAAAGCCTAGGTGATTATACGCTGTTCTTAAGTCACGATTTTTCCACCTTTATTGCGTTGTTTAAAGATTATCCGGAACTCGAACCAAACTTCATATACCACTTGACAGATATATGATTTATCAATATATGATTTAGAGGATTGAGATTGAGAGAGTGTGCAGATTGTATCTCCCCTTCTTCCAGTAAAAAAGAATGCGACTCATAATGGTTTTCTATTACTCGTATCTGAATCCATTGATTGATGACAACTACAATATTGATCTAGAACTTAAACATCTCAAGTTACCGAGCAGTCATTTCGATACAATTACAAAAATGTGGATCTCAACGAAACCTAAGTGCGGAAAATTTGGTGGTGACCATCATTTGAACCAATGTAGTTTATATAACAATACTCTCAGTACCGGCAAGAAACTAAGACAACAAAGATATCTATGTTCCAAAAACATGTCTATGCACCGGTGCATCAAATGTCTGGATTACTTCTTTCCAAGGCTTCTCCATGACAAAAACGGAATTCTCTGACAAATGTCCAACAAATAAAAGAGGATTTTTGAACTCACTCTGCTTGTGCTCAGGTTGTAGAACAATATCAATATCCTTGTATTTGCGCTTCAATTCCTTCTTATTGCTGAGAGACAAATCTGAACCGTTTGCCAAGCAGCTTGCATTGTCCTTTGATTTCTTCAAATCTTTATCATCTAGTCCATAGTCAATGGAGCACATTGACCTGACATGAAAATAATTTAAAAAATGTAAGGTATACAATATAACATGAAGTGGAAATCTCATTGTTATACTTTCTTTGGAGTGTTAACATTTGCAGTTAATCTGGAGGCATGACACTCTTAACTCCGCCAATCCCTAGCTTTGGCCATAGTTATAAACATATTGCACATACAGCCATACTCAGCATACCATGTTGCTACATATGACTAGTGTGTGATGTAAATGTACATAATGTTGGGATTCTAGACTCTTAACAAAATGCTACCAGCAGTTTTGACATAAACCACCATAACCTATATAACCGAAAATGACTAATCTGGACGTGTTTGTGAGAGGATTTAATAAAGTGGACGAAGTTTCTTGGCATTTTTTTTTCATTCTGATCTTTGTGCTCCAAATGTTCAATAACCCACATAGAAGAGTGTCACTTCCAAGCCAAGTTTAAAATGGAAGATAATAATTCCTACATAAAGAACTAACCCCCCAAACTTTCCTTCCAAGTATAAAAGACAACAGACGCTTATAAATAGGAGAATTGCCTACATGATGCGAACACTACCCTGACACATCCCATTTACACGTCTAACACCAATGGCAACCCCAAAGCATTAGGTTGATACTATAGTGAAAATTCGAAAACATCCAAAGATTATTGATTATCAAATATAGAAGAGGGGAGCAAACCTGGCACTGTAAATGGTAACAGAGGTTGAACACGTAGAAGGTGGGAAGGACAGCCCAATAATCTCTGAAGGGAATTCCTGAAATTCCCTAGGCAAGGCAAAGATTTTATTCTTAGACCATTCTGCTAACTGCTTGGATTCCACGTCAAACGCCCACACCTGATTGGAGGCGGTTGTGATAATGAGCATATTGCTGTTACTGGGTGGAAAACCCCCCGCAGTTACAGATGCACCATCTAACCTGGATATAAACCAATGTTGCCTGCCCAAAAATAATAATAAATAATAAATAAATGGTCAAAGTGACAACAAGCAAATACTAATAACTGCAAATATGATAATTGGGCACAATGCTGGCCAACGTGATATCAAACAGTACAAAAGTTATAAATAAAAAGAAATTTGTTACTCAATGCCTCGACATGAGCCAGAATACTAGATTCTTTTCTGATGGTGGTGAAGAATTTTTCAAGGACAGTTCTTTTATGTGACCTAAGATTAGGGTGACTAGAGACCCCTACCAGAAGTGTGCAGGTTAACTTATTGCAGATTGAGATGAAGAGTTGTCCATGGAGGGTTCTTTTACGGTGACCTCATTTTCTGAAGATTTGGATGGGTAAGGTTCGAAACTCATTTGTTTCAGGTTTTTTAACCCACTTTTTCTGGACCAATAAAAAATGATTGGTCACACTATCTCCAACTTCCACATACATCTGAGGCAGATCGAGCATAAAAGTTATGCTACATAGGCTATACATGCTACAGAAAGAAAAGGAACAGCAATCACGGTAGAAACAAAGATATGATTGTTTCAACTCTTAAGACTAAATTGGTGGTAGTATACTCCAGGAATCTATAATTAGACACTTAAAAAGGATGTACATTCTTCGACAGCACAAGACAACTGAAAAAGGGAATAGCAGCACGAGTGAAACTCATCACCTTTGTGTCTTAAGATTAAATACATATATATCTCCGAAGCAGTTGATGGCAGCCAACCATTGGCCATTTGAACTTGTAAACAATTTTGTTATGGGTGGCTCAGTAGGGGACTGATTATTGTCATTCAGCTTGCGGCAAGGTATGAAGGTGTGTAATAGTTCCGCCGAGTCCACATTCACAACCTGAGAAAAGGAAAAAAAAAACTCTTGATATATGACTCATGTACAAATTCAATAAGAAGCGTCAACTATGATGAATGATTTTAAGGATTTCAATAACCCTACATGCATATTCAATACGTCTAGAGTTTGTTCATGAAATAAAACTACTTCGAGGGTTTACATTTTAGATGTGAAAGGTAATCAATCTAATGGAGAAAGGCTTTCATCTTGATGTTAGACCTTGCATTGGGATCTACCAAATTCTGGAGTTCAAGTAGGTGTTTTTGTCTTTTCATAGGTTCTTTCAAACGTGTGCATGTGTTAATAAATTTCTAGCCCATGCCCAATGCACTTACCTTTCCACATTCTTTATGATATCATTTGCATCTATCAAAAAGCAAGTATCATAACTATCATTTCACTCATGCCACTCCATGTTCTCTGATAAATTCATAAAACAAACTACAAAATACTAGGTGAAGTCAATTCCATACCAAAATGATAACTACAGAGAAATCATTTTAAACTACCAAATTTCAAACAATGGAGATGCATGAACACGAAACATATTTAAGCAAGACAACTGGAAGCTTACATATATTTTTTTGTCATGGCCTGCTATTATCAGCTGAGAAGAATTGTTCGAAAAAACCATGGAATGGGCACATGGTAGTTTCCTGGGTAATGACCTCCGATGGACACGAAACGCACTCTTCCCCATGTCAAAATTCAACTCAAATAGGCGGGGTGACTTATTGTCAGAGAAAGCAAAGAATACACCTGAGAAAGATATAGCGCTACAAAGGATCTTCCTCTCTGCTTTGCTCTTAATGCTTGCAGCTACCTGTGTCATGTTACTCCCACCATAGCCCTTTCCAGGAAGAGCACTACTCTTCACATTTATACGCAAAATAACCAATAAACTAGAACACTGAACTAAAATCAGTGAAGCACCACCAAATGTTGTATTCAGTACCAGCTGCATCGGGACTCTTTGTGGTGCAGGGCATATGTCATGAGGATCGAACTTAGTGAACTCCTTCACAGAATATGAGAAGAGCTTTGTGTCATCACCTGCGGAGATGAGCATGGGATTCCCAGAATGGGCCCACTTATGGTAAGAGGAAACGACAGGCTTTTTACGACGACGGATCTTCTTTGATACTTTCTCACATGGAGTTGGATCTGTGTAAATGAAGAATTGACTTATACAGAACTAACAATAGTCATGACAATAATGAAATTAACAATAATGACAATAAAAATGATAACAATAATAGAAATATGTGGTGACCAATGTTGCCCAAGCGTAAATCAAGAAAAAATTGTAAGGGTCTGATGAAAAATCGAAGCTGGATTCAATCATGAATCGCAACTCCACCTTTATTACCCCCAATTCTGAAATCCAAAGGAGACGTGCAATGCAAAGATCTTAGACTTATTAGTCTAATTTGTCCAAATGTCCACAGAGTGAAATCCCATCTAATGTTCTTGGCATAAGATTCAAGTTGGGTTCAAAGCATAGCATAGAAAATTTATAGACATGTTATAAATGTCAATTTTTATTCTTCATGACCGAATAAGCTTTTTTTAATAACTAGAACTATATATACGGTCCATTTTGTTTTTTCTTTTACTAGTCAGTTAATATTTCTCACATCAAGCAAACCCAACTAAAGTAATACTAACTTGGATCCAACATCTAGATGCCCTGTTGAAGTTTTGAAACTTGGGTCAAAAGCCCGAAAGTTAGTAACATAAAAGCCCTTAGAAAGAAAACCCAGGACCCTGTAAAGCTTTCATCTTTATGCAATAAAAAAAAATACAGCCACCACAATGAACCTGCAGAAGCATGTCAAACAGGCGATGGGGAGGAAGGCAAGTTCCTTTAAGCCTAGTTAGCCTTCCACTCATTGGCAGCTCGGGCTTCTTAGGAGTATTGGTTGGTTCTTAACAAATGGTAGAGTCAAACCCCACATCCAAGGTTTGATTCTCATGAGGTGCGACTAGATGTTGGATTAAGACAACTTGGGGTATGTGCATACTCCTACTTTGTCGAATTGGTATATAAGTGAAGCTACCAAAAAGGAAGGGGGCTACCACCGAGCCATTGTCAATAGAGTAGGCTAACGATGACGTCGATTTTGGAAGAGTGGTGAAATGTTATATTCCTAGTTAAGTAATTAGCCTTCCACTCCTTAATAGCTTGGGATTTTTGACGAGTATTGGTTGGTTCTTTAACACATCCTTTCTTCTCTTTGTCAACTCTTAATGGATTAAATATGACGACCCCCCCCCCCAAAAAAACAAAAAAAAATATTTTAATATAAGTAGGTGTATTTTTGTGCGGACTCGAAACATGCAGCACAAACAGATAGACAAATCAATCAAATCTAACGAGTCGATTTGCAGACAGATCAACAACTCGTGATACGACTCAAATCTTCTCGTAAGATTTGACTGATTCAAGGTTGAGATACGAGTCGTATGGGGTATATCAGACTTGAGTGAACTCAAGTCGTATGATTTTGACATCAATGGTACTAACGACTAATAAATGATGCTAATAATAAGATTTTTCGACCCTTTGGATAATGTCATAAATAGGTTTAGTACATTTTAATATATTTTTAGGTCACGGTCCTTTCTCACGTGATGCTACTATATACCCAAATGCCCTTACTTGTAAATTAGAATTTGGTCCCTTGTAGGGAAATTGTATCCATCAAAATATCACAGCCATGCGTGTGAGCTCTTAATAGATTGGACTGACAGAAAGGAAAACCTAAATACGCAATAAAATGGACTAACACATTTATGACATTAGCCAGTGCGACCGAAATCAAAAAAATACCCTGAAGGACATTTTATGATGCCAATAACATTTGCAAAGCAATAGAGAGTGCATCAAGTGACATATTCTTACCTCTGTTGATAGGCATTGCAACTGTCAATGCCCTGATATCATGTGTATGAGCTCTCACATAACCAACATACACCCACTTCTTTATTCTTTCAGTGGAAGATTTATCATTACCAGATCCGGATGCATCACTGGAGAATTTATATAGAATAACCTACAGAGAAAAAAACTTAGGTGTTTAGTCATTCATCTGTAAAACAATCACAGCAACGTATAATAAATAAATAAATAAATAAAACAATGTCAATAATTTTATTAGTGCACTAGAAGTTTCTTAATTACAACTGAATGAAACCTCGTCCTCATGCCTAAAGAAGCTTAACTAGAAAATTGTCATGATCTATTAGAATAGTTGTGTTTCATGTGTTGATTACTTGAGTCTATACACTTTGAATCATACATTTAAGACAAATTAACATTCCATTATGTAAATAAATAAACACAGGACAATGAATCATACATTCAAGACAAATGAAACAGTTCCATTATATAAATAAATAAACAACAGAGAGAAAGCACAGGACATTTAAGACAACTTTATCTTAGATGAACATAAGATATGCCATTGACAAGGGAAAAACTCGTCACAAAATTCAATCCGACAAACAAATAAGAGAAAGCGCAGGGCACTTAAGACAACTTCATCTTAGATGAATATATGATATGACATTGACAGGGGAAAAGCTCATCACAAAATTCAATCTGACTAACAAATAGGGGAAGTCAGATTCAACTACCTGACCATCAGAACCTGCAGAGAACACCCTATTATGGCTAGGAGCTGCTGCTAATGCATTGACATCACCTTTATGGAGAGAATGTGTCTGCAACATAGTTCCATGCTGACTTTCCCAAAATTGCACGCTACCACTGCTATCTGCACTTACAAGCGTCCCTGACCTGAAACCATCTGACTTTAAGGATCAGAAAATTAGAGTGCAGCAGACGCATATAATCACAGAAACCTGATTCGCTTTTTACCTTAGGAAAAGAAGTGACCATATGCAAAGCTCAGGTCCATTACCAAAGCCTCCATGTCCAACTGTTATCCTATAGATCTCATAGGCCAGATTAGCATCCCAACATCTAATAAACCTGTAAATAAAAAATTCAGTTCGCAAGATGATATATTAGATTTAGCGCCTTAAAACAATAATAATTGCCCCGAAACAAAAGATATTTATGAAAAATACAAACATAACCACATTAACTGGAGGGGCATCAATTACTAATTAAGAAGACTTGGAGAATATACTACTCAATGAAAATTAGTAATTTAGATGTGTACCCGTCACTGCTCCCAGAAAATATTAACTTTGCATCCAGGCTCCATGCAACACTTAAAGCACGACCTACCAATTAAAACACAGGCCAAACAAACATGAATATATATCATCAAGTCATGAAGAACAAAGCAAGAACCAATATACTAGTAACATATAGACCAGAGAGTAGATATCTCACCACTTGCTCTAGGAAATGACCTATTATACGTTAATCCCCCTAAATCAGGGACCACATATAATCGTATGCAACCATCATCGCAAGCAACCGCTAATCGTTGATTTTTCAAAATTGGTTGCACGTGACGCTCAACAGAGTGAACATCATCATCAATTTCACTACTTTCATCATCATCACTATCTGCAGATTCCATGTTTGCATATCCATTCTCTTGCCTGTGAGTATCATTTTGAGTTGATTTCTGTGTATCCTCAATGGGTTCTATGGCCATCTTCCAGATTGAAACCCCAATAGAATCCAGTACAATCTACAAGATTTCAAGGAAATGGATAACTTCTCTAAAGTAAAACTTAATAAATAAAAATATCTCAAACTCTCGATCCATCCAGCAACTTCACTAATTAGTATATCTCCAATGGGCAATCTCAAAAGCTGAATTAGGTTTTTGATTGATCTTTGAGGGTGCATTTTCATGCTCCATTGGAGTATACTCACCCTCAACCTCAAATGGGTTCACCGTTTTGAGTTTGAGGTTACACTCTCCATTAGAGATGCTATTATTCGAATCATTTGGCATACAGTCATACAGATGTTATGATTTCAACATGGTACGGTACCTAATATCACATTATACATTATTGTTGATTGATTTCTAATACTTATATCATGTTTTAATTCGAATCACATTTTTCAATTGTTGCTAAAAACCTAAAAAAAAAAAAAAAACAAATACTGCAATGTTAAATTTAGTACCTTCTGGTTCAACTCGAAAATATCCCACTCGGAAATCGAACCATCAATACTCGATGACAACAAGCGACCTGAAGGCGAACCTCCTTTGGATATCGATCCCGTAGGAGGATACCATACCAATGAGGACACTCTGGAATCAGAATCCCCTTGTATAGTCTAAACATCGAAATACTCAATCAAATTAGTCCATCGAAACAATTAACTACCCAATCAAATAAAAAACGAGTACGTACCAGTTGACAGTGCCAAGTAGTGGAACCGGGAGAGATAGTCCATAGCTCGAGAGAACCATCTTCGCGAGCTGCGGCGACTTGAGAGTCGTCGACGCTCGTCGTGGCTAGGGCAACGATGGGCGAGGGTTTCCAATCGAATGAGGCCGAACTGGTCCGGTGAACTCTCAGAGGAGGTTCCATTCGAAACCTAAAGATTTGATTGATTGATTGAATTAGAGGTTTTGAGCGAAGAGGTTTAAAGAGCGAGCGGCGACAGAGCAGAAGAGTTCAGGGTTTTGTGTTAGGGCATGAATGTGAAGGAAGAAGAGTGGTGATGTGTTTGTACTAGGGTTAAGTGTGTTGCTATTTACCACCAAGCAATTTCAGGACACCCACCAACAATATTTTTAATTAAATATAATTCAGGATTTATTAGCTATTTTAAGTTTTTAAGTAAAGCTATTGAATCAATTGTACTTTATTAGTCGGAAAAATATAAATATTTTGCTATTTGAGTGAATTTAAAAAGAAAAAATTTGGAGAGGGATAAAATTGGCACTCACATGTTAGACATCTTCCTATCTTCCTCAACACTGAACCATGCATAAGGATTAGACGGAGTAAAAATTTTTTCAAATAGCATGTGATGGAACCAAGAAAGCCGACCTCAAGAAATTAATTATGCGAACTTTGTGAGGTTCAAGAGACAGGAAACTATAGAGAGATTATAGATGAAGCTCGAGGTTTACAATTGGAGGAGTTGATTATGCGAACTTTGTGAGGTTTGAGAGACAGGAAACTATGGAGAGATTATAGATGAAGCTAGTTGCAATTTTGACCTACAATACAATGTTGAATCTTGAAAATCCTACATCCACTTGGACACATCGCAAAGTCACAGTTTCATATGTGCATCAAAACATCATAACCAAAGAAATAATAAAAATCTAGAGAGCTGATCATACAAAATACAGGTTCACTTAAATTGCTAAGTCGTGATACAAATTATTAATAAAAAAAAAACGTGGCAACGGGCACAAGGTTGCATCTCAAGAGTTGATATGCATAAAAAAATCCCTATCAAAGATATATAAGCTTACATATGAGAATGGCCAAGGAGCAAAATATACACAAGTTCAGCTCAGTTTATATCATCAACATGCAGTCATGCTTATTCAAGCAGGCGCTTGTGCTTGCACCAAGCAATAGCAATCACATAGAGGAATATGCTGCCTGTAGCACCACCTCCTACAGTCCATAAGAACTCTGGCATCCCTGACTTCTCTTCCTTGAACAACTCGATCTTGATGTTCATTCCAAATATACCAGCGACCACAACGAATGCACTCACCACAAGTGTTGCTGTTGTTAACATGACCCCCATTTGCAAGAGATGGTTTTGCTTGTCGTCCAGCATGATATTGATGTAGTCTTCTGTATCATCAACATATTCCCTAAGCTATTGAACAACACAAGATGAAACACATAGTTACAAACCAGAAGGGAATGGCATAATAGAACATCTCCAGTAAAAGTATAGAAAAGAAAATGCGAAAATGCCTAGAGAAGCAGCACATCATTCCTCACAGAGGAATACAAAATATATCTTGTGATTATAACAACATTACTAAGAACTGCAAATATCAACTTTGTTGACAATGTCTCACACGAAGTGAAAAGATGTCCAAACGGCACACATGTTACTCAAGAAGATAACAGTTTAAAGCAGTGTTCTAAAAATCGGTCTGATTAATGCCTGGGCGGCTGTCTGGGCGGTCTGGGCAGTCTGGGCGGGGTCTAGGCGGTTTGGGAGATTTTTTATTTTTTTTATTATTTTTATTTTTTTATGTTTTTTATTTTTTAATAAGGTTGATTGTGTTCTTATTCCTATTTTTAGAAATAAAATATTTAATTGTTTTTTTAGAAAATCTCGGGAATGGGCTTTGATGATGATAATGATGATATGTCTAAATGTAGCGAAGGATGATTACTTAATGGAATTCTCAAAGGATCTGCCGGTACCAATTTACTAATGTAGATTTTATCAAACATAACTGAGGTTATTCATGCAATTTGAAGAAAAATAAAAGAGTACACAAATTCAAATTTATATAAAGTACCCATCATGACCAACTTCAGTCATTTGTGTTTTAATAAATTTTGTTCACGATTGTTAATTTTTCATGTTTTTAAATTTTGCATATATATATTGACATTAAATTGGATGTAATAGATAAGGTATTATGCTTAACTTTTGTAAATTATTAAAGTTATAATACAAAACCTAAGACCGCCTAGGCGCTAGGCACCTGCTCGCCGCCCGCCCAGCGCCTAGCGATTTTTAGAAGACTGGTTTAAAGGGCCCCAAATTAGGGTGAATACATATTTTATACCAAACCACAACGGTTAAATTCAACACCAAATAAAAGAATACATGCAGCAAACAAAAAGTAGAAATCAATCATACTAAAAGTCTAAAACAATCTCGAAGACTCTACTAATAACAAATAAATATAGGTATGTATAAACCAAATACTGTGAGCCTCTTTGCCTCTACATCAAGTAGCCTTTCAATTTCACAATGTCAATGAACAACACATTTTTTGGTTCATAATAATATGAGGGTTACATTTCCAATGAAGAATGAAGGTTTGTAATTTAGTTAAGTATATATGTCATAATTGGATTCAAAATGAAAACACTGGAAAAAGGGATAATGGCCCGTACAACCAATATGCGACCCAGCGAGTACACTTAGGGAGTGCGATATGAACCCCCTACTAAAGCCTCAAACAACATTCCAGGAACGTAGCAATAGTTGAACAAGTCCCCCACCCAAATCAAGATTCGCATCAACACACAAAACCCATGAAAAATATAACAACAGATACCTCATTACACCGCAAAACCGAAATCAAACAAAAAGATCAAACAAGAAATCCCAAATCCATAGTGTCTTTCGCTTCCTCTCAAGAGCATGGACAGCTGATCGAGGCAAAAAAGTTGATTGAAGCAGAGGATGTACACAGGAAAAAAGTTTTATATAACAAGCTTTCAAACATGTGCAATACACACAATCATTGGTGTGCCAATGGTCAGGATTGTGTCGGGTCATCACAGATTAGTGGGTCATTTAGCTAGAGGGGAACACCATACAAATTTATTTATTGTGTCAAAAATAAAATAAAAAACGTATGAATATGACTTGCCTACATAGAAAAATGCATTGACTTGACCAGACCTGCAATATCACATTAGCTGTAAAACCTGACACAACCCCACTCAAAATAACTCAACCGAGATGACTCAACGTAAAGGGTCAAATGGGTTCAATAAAATCCAAGTGAACCCTGTAAGGGGTCAAACAGGTTCAATATAATCCGTGGAGTAAACACCCAAAGCTAATTAACACAAACCAAAAACCCTTTGCATCGGACATTTGTCCCTAGGCCACATGTATAGTTACCAAGCCTTGCTCGGGGACTGTTTGCTTCATATTTGCCACAGTAACAATGGCATCGGCAAATAGTAAATAAACAACCCTTGCTGAAGGCAAGACTTATATCTATTAGAGTAGAGACATATTACAATTCAATCACACAATAATCATAACTTGAATGACATTCCACGCATATTCATCATACTGCAGGCAAAGTAATGAGAATAATATTACTATGTTGACATACACTGTTGTGCTAGCATGTGTAAATCATATACATATAGATCGCAATGGTATTTTATACAGCAATAGGAAGAAGGAAAATTTTTGATAAATAAATAACCTGATTTTTGTTGACATAATATTACTATGTTGACGTACCCTAAATTTATTCGTGTTACACCTTATTACGCATCAATACACCGCTTCAATTGAGAAAAGCCTAATCACCTCAGTACTAAAAACGCTTTTTAAAACATTAGAGAGAAGAACTTTGACAACCATCACGGGAAAAATTAACATTTCAATTTTTATGCTTATGCTTGAAGTGAAGGACAATGGCAGCAATGTATTTAAGCAAGGAGTTGGGGTGTCAAACAATTCTTTGGAGGGGTGATTATGCATATGTTTGGAAGGGTGTATATAAGTACTTCTAATCTCAGCCATCGATCACAATAGAGGATACGAAAAGAGGTAACTCTTGTAAAAGGGTGCGTCCACAAATTGCACTCTTTCGGGCGAACTACATCTCTCATCTCCAAATTGAGGGAATTCCTTTATAGTATAGATCGATAAACAGAATAACAAACAAAAAAAATGAAGACGTTTTCTAAAGACTTCAAGCCCTTCCTACATAGCTTGGAATGAGAGGCTGATTATGAAGATGATATACTAGAAAAACTAGTGGTTTATGAAGGTAAGTAAAGAAAGATGTAAATCAACTGACGAATTTCCACAAAACCATTGAAACCTTTCTTTACAAACTACAAATGGAAGGCTGCTTAGGTTAAGAAATAAAAAGTTGATGAAGATTCCCTAAAGTCATTGAGTCCTCACAAAATAAAATGGAAAGTAGATAAACAAGCACGCATAAAAATGTATGTCCAAAGAATAAATTCAAACTCATTTTTCTCCAGTATTCAGATATATAATTAATAATTGGAATGCTGTTCAGGTAAGAAACTGTACGTGTTTCAAAAACATATACACACGTACATATGCCTAGATGCTGGTCAACATAAGTAGGTATTCAAATTCAAAGGAAATAATTTACTGAACAAGTCACATACCGTGGATAGGTTATTCAGAGTACCATCAATTTGGACAAAGTAAGCCTCCAGTAGCATTTCCAGCTCCTCCACATCCAAGTGTTTGCTGATGGCACTGTGTGAGGTACTTGTATGGGTTCTATGACTATCTCTACCAAGTGTATTAGGAAAATCCAACAAATTATCCTGGTTAACAATGTGTTGATAATCGCCTTCATAATTACTGGGAACGTCATTTGCTTCCATGGACATTTCGGTTTGAGCCCTGAATGAGCAATGTTCACATGAATGGTACTTAGAAAGCAGCTAATGTGATAAAAGACAGGGAGAGCTTGGGTACACTAGAGTTGTATGTAAAGAATCCAAGTACCTATCGTCCATGTCTATAACTCCATCATCCAGTCCATCTCTCGCATTCAGCGAAGAAAGAGATGAAGTCTCATCAAGTCTTTGCTGCATCATCTTGTCAGTTAAGTACATTTCAGCCATATCTTCATCATCATCCAGTAAGTGTTCGAGTTCATCCCTGACCTAGCATAAAATAAGCCCAGATCGTAGACAATAAATAGCCATAGAGAACCAAACTGCATATAAGATTTTACTCAGCATAGACAACATTTTTCAAACCTTGCTTACTACATGAAGAAAGGAACCATGAATAGAGAAATATCCAATATAGCCAGCTAGAATTCATGGTGCTTCTCAAACAATGAAAATCTTACCCCTAATAAACAGTTAAAGACCAAATGAATGTACTCCACATTTATATGCAACATAACGAAGACTGTTAATCGAGTCACAACACATTGCAATAGAGCCCTTACATATTCAATGATCCATAAGCAATGATATAGCCCCGATAATAGAGTTCCATCGTGATATCACTCACGAATGTATGTGATTCCAATTTTTTTTTAATGAATACATATCTAACAGTCCACATTGGTTTTTGAGACACTGTAGTATTCCTCTCAAGATCTCACTGCTCTAATCATGACATCCAAATTTGTATAGGCCCTTTTTGGAAATGAGACGTGAACTTTCTAAGAAAAACAAGTTCAAAAACATTACTCCCTGAATAACTAGTTGATGACAAGTGAATCGTCATAATGTCCCTTGTAAATACTACAATGAAAACCCACCATGTAATTTATCATCTTCACTAGCACTACTAACCTTTTGAACTCGCCCCGATATTGCAACCAACCTACTTTTAATTTGTCGCACGCGTTCCAAATTCAGTGTACTAATCTTCGAAGTCAGCTTATCCAAGGCTGGGTGAGCTTCTTTCTCCAATGTCCTTGCCTACTTTTCCACATTAACTCAATCAAAACAATTAAATATCGCAATAATGCAATACAAATAATTCAGAATCGATGTAATTCGATTAAAATATTACATCATTTTCCAAACAACTACAAGCAGCCTCAAGACAAGCCTCCAATGCCACGAATTCAAACGGAAGAACCTTCGGCCCGTCTCGATTCTCAAAACCATTCGCCTTCGCTCCTTCCTCTGTCTCCTGAACTGGCGAGCTCACCGGAAACCCTCCTCCAGACTGACGATTCGGCGAATTCACTCCTCCTCCTCCTCCGGATCTTCTCTCCCCAGCAGAATCATACAGATCCGCCCAATCCGCTTCGTCTCCACTAAACCTAGTTTCCTTCACATTCAAACCACGATTCAACAATTAAAAACCCTAAAAATGACGAAAAATCATTAATTCAATTCACTTCAAAACAAAACCTGATTGTTCGTGGTGGCGTGATGAAGACGCAACAACCTGCGCTGAAGCTCTTCAACGAAAGGAGTGACAGAAGGATCTCTGGAGTTCAACAAGAACACCTCCTGAGCGGTGATGATGGCCTTGATGTGTTCAAGATTGATCACAATCGCCTTTTCTCGTCCAAGAACAGTCGACGGATACGAGAGCAGAGGATCGAGAATTCGGAGATCGCGAGCGGGAAGCCCCGTCCGGCGCATGATAGAGTGCTTCCCTGCTTCGACCACCTGCGCTTGCCCGGTCGAGTCTAGAAGAAGCCATGTGCGCACGCCTGTGCTTTTCTTTCGTGGACCCGGGATGGGTGTGACGATGGCGGTGCGGACCGGGTCAGGTTTGTCTTCGACCGGGTTTGGTGAAGGTTTTGTGGGTGATCGCGGTGGTAGTGGTGGTGGTCCTCTCATTTTTTAGTTTCAGTCGACCTTTGTGTGGCGATGGGAACGACGAAGTGAGTGGGATTTGTACGAAAGAAATCCGAACCAGATCGTGGATGATGGCAGCGATAGTGGGATTTTGACACCACAATAGTTGTGGATAATCGCTCACACCACCATTGCGTACTTTTTGAACCAAAACGCTGCCCTTTTTAAGCGCACCACAATTATTGGCACGTGCGCGTGGAGGGTCCTGAGCACGTGGTTGGCTGCTCTGTGATAGTGAAAAAAACATAGCAGTTCCTCATCTTCAATCCCAGGTTCTCCAATTCCGCTCTAGATCTTCCGAGAGATCTCGGAAGTGGCCTGGTCGTGAGGGGTCTTAATGGCAGTATCTTTACCTAAACTAATCTGATTCATAACATTTCTATACTTCTTCTTCAACCTTCTCAGCTTCTCAACAAACTGGTTCTTGTTGAAATCAAGCTGTAACTTGCTCTTGATCTGATCATGGAAGGGCGTCGTGTCGTGATGATAAGCTGAGTTCTTGAACCCTCGTTCAGTTGTGAACTCGAGAAACCTTTGTAAGAGCCCGATCTCGTATTCGTCCGTACACAACCGCTGAAAGAGCTGTCGTGAATCGTCCAAAGCGGAAGCTGAGGGCACATAAATAGTTGTTGTTATTGTGATGACGGAGGAGGATGATGGTAGAGTTACGATTGTTGGTGTTGCTGGTGGTTCGATGGTTGCTGTAATGGATGTGGTGGTGAGGGAATCAGAGTGGAGATCTTCTTCATCTTCGTCCTCTTCTTCCTTTTCTTGATCCAAGTCTTTATCCGTTTCTTCTTCTTCTTCTCCTACAACCACATCTTCTTCGTCTTCCTCATACATGTTGTTGTTTCGTTCTTCTTCATTTGTTGCCATTCTTCAAATTTTCTAAAAACCTCTCATTTTTTCTTAAAGTTATATACAAATCTCTCATTTTTCTTTTATTTTCTTCCGAATAGTGAGTGTGAAGAGTTGTGAGAGGATGATTTATTGTTGTGAGAGGAGTAATTATTGTCGTGAGAGCTGCTATGCGAGTGTGAAGAGTCTGAAAGATATCCAAGAGTAGAAAGAGATCCAAGAGTAGTGTTGTGGCAGTGGATGAGAATTTGGCAGAGACTTCCAATTTGTTGAATTGTCAGGTGAATTCATCGTTTCCCAATGTGATTGAGGATACTGTGAGGAGTTGTTTAATTCCGTTGTTTAAACTTTAAATACTTGCTTTTTATTGGGGGATGAATGGAAATATAGGAGGGTTTGGAAGTATGGGTTTGAGTCCATCACCAATGAGTTTTGGTGGAAATCCAGGAGTGATGAGTTTGTCGAGTGGGAATAGGGATGTGATGGATGACAAGTGGATAAATAAGCAAAGTGGCTTTCACTATTTCCAGCCAAAACCCAATCTCACGTGCCCAGGAGGATCCAGGCAGAGATTGGGCGCCAATACAAGGCTGGCTAGAAATTTCGCTCTTCCTATTCATTTTAACTTCCCTTATTATTCGTTGTCGACGGCACCACCCCACCCCACCCCGTCTTCTTATTATCTTTTGTTATTCTTCTTATTCTCTTATCATCGATTTTGTTTTTTTGCCCCCGAGCATAATCGTGCGAATGCCCGTGGAGAGCCCTCCATTTGCACGAATCTACTCGAGGGTAGGGAAAAATAGAGAATAATGAGAAATAAATGACGGAAGGAAATAATAAGAGGGGCAGGTGGTGTTGTCGATATTGGATAAATAAGATAAGAGAAAATTGAAAATAGGATAAAAGAAGGCCCCAAAAAAAAGGAAAGGTGGTGGCCGGGTGGTGTGATCGGCGGGGACGGGGAGTTGCTGGTGGTGCGATCAACGCGGCAGGGAGGGTAGGGTGGCGTTGCTGCGTGTTGTTGTAAATAGTGAATAAAAGGTGGGAAAATAGTAGAAATAGTGGTCAAATATGGGTTTATATTGATGGTTTACTTCAGCACATAAAAAAATGGGTGGTGGTGTCAAAATATCACTGTCGTGGATAATTTAACTCTCGCAATTTACCGGGACTTATATTTAGGGTTAATTTTGTTTTTCTTTCAACATTTTATTTTTTATTTTTTTTACATTTCAATGTCTAAAGTCCAACTTTTACCAATGACTTGTAGAGTATCTCTAACAAAGATCAACATAAGACTATCTCCAAGAAGGACCTAGCTTCATAAATGTTTGGGGACGGTGGTATGTTTCGATAGGGGGAGGGGAGGTAGTGGTTGCTGGTGGTGGACGCAGTAGTGACAACTGGTGATGGGGCAAATTTGGTGGTGGGGATGTGGTCAGAATTGAATCTATGTATTAGTTATAGCGAACATAATTTTAAAGTTTTTATATTTTTTTGTTGAAAAAACATAATTTTAAAGTATTACTCCGTAGTATTTCTATAAATTAAATGGTTATACATATAAACCATGTTTTATCTTGGCTTATTGATTGGATTTTTTTTCCAAATAGCCCGGGGTCGATTCCCAAATTAATCATACATTTTTAGTAAAACATTTGAAAATTTAATCTTTTTGTGAGCCCGAGGCAATAAAATTTCTGACTTCGCCACTTGTGGCAATGAAACTCATCAAGATAATATGGAGAGCGAGAGTCATGTGCATTGATTTCAAAATGAGGACTAAACCAACATGTACTTTTGTGAGTCCCCATTAGATTTACTGACCATATTCAACAATCTAATTGAAACAAAAGGTGGAAATGGCGGTGTTAGATAAAAACGGAGAGAAACAAATAATTCAATCTAGATATATAAAAGTGCAATATTAAATAGCATGGTGGAACGAGTTGGCATGAAAAAATGCCAAATATCTTATCATGTCTGACGTTTATTGAAAAACTTAGTTGTACATTGCTTTTTTATTTTGTATAATTTTCTAGTTAATTTGCACGCTTAAGATGCAAATAAAAAAAAAAAAAATTCATTGTTATGCGGGATTGGAGCACTTTATTTTTATTGATATTAGAGAATTGTTGTGGAATATGGATTGGGTTGATAATCTCTTTATAGACTTATTTTCTGACACTTTCATGGTATCTTGATCACATTCTTTGATATAAGGATGATTGTATTTTGTTTTTATTTTTCTTTAATAAAAATCTTCGTATTTGACAAAAAAAAAAAAAAAATTGTTCCATTTATTCTCTATTTAGTACAACTTATCGAAAATCCCTAATGCTAAATTTTCCTTCCTTTCTCGCACTGTATAAACCCTCGTTGAAAATCAATAGTTATTTAAAGCAAACTCTCTGGCAATTGAACTCAGAAATTCAGAATTCAACACCATGTAGATGAATGCATGCTTGAATTGTCAGGACTAGTCCCACTAGTATAATCCTTATTGCCCAAAACTATACAATTATTTTTCGGGCGAGGGAGGAGGGTGCAACCCTCCACTCTCTCGAGATGTGTGCCACTGTGCATCTCGAGAGGGATGAGGGTTGCATTCCCTCCCTCGCCCGTTTCCTCACTAATAAGAAGGGCTCATTATTTTTTCAAACATAAATTCTAAATGGCGAGGAAACCAACGAGGAGGAGGGTGTGACTGCTCATTGCAACATTGCAACAATCCGTGAAAAGGCCCATTCACCCATAGTAGCTATTCTACTATTTTTTGTTGAAACTCATCCATGTCTTGTAGAAAACAAAAGTGTAAAGGTGAATCCAATTTTTGCTGGATTTTATTTTTAGGTAAAAATACTATTTTTTTTACATAGGCATGTTGAAATGAATTGAAACTTTGACATATTATTTATGTTATTAGTTATATATTTTTTCTCAAATTTCAGCTAATCTGACATAGTTTTCATTTAATCACATGTGTGCAGGGTCATTAGAATATTAGTGAAAAAGTGTTTTTAGTTTACAGTGAAAACTAAAGACGTCTCATTGGATTAATTAAAACCCGTTTTTGTCACTGATCTGCTAATACCTTAAACAAATCATTTTTACAAGGACGAATGAGTAGATGAGGCTATGAGCTTTTTAAAAAATAACTTTAAAAAATGCAAAAAATACTCCTCAGGAGAGTCCATCCTTTATTGGAATGTGCATTGCTAAATTTAGAATCGTGAACTTCCTAATTTGAGACAATTTCATTTGCAAATCACCGCATTGTAAAAGTGGGGCTCAAAGATTATGTTTTCGCAAATTTTCGTTTAAATGTTTGTTTTTTTTAAATATGAAAAGAAAAAGGGTGAAAGAAAAAAATGTATCAAGGGTTTTTGGGAAAATTTTGAAGTTTTTTTTGTAAATTTAAGGGTTATCTTGTAAATTTTGTAAAAATACAAAACCAGCTACCAAATTTTACATTTTTCGAGAGTTATTTATAAAATTTCAGGATTTTTCCAATTACCATTAATTATTTATTAATTTTTGAAACTCTCTGATTTTATAATTATCATTTATTATACTTATATATCAGTTTTTGCAACCACTTTCAGTTTTTTTTATTGTACATTAATTTCATGTTAGTTTCATTTCTTAGTATTTAGGCTTTATTTAACGTGTTTAATGAATTTATTTACTCGCATCGCATCATTGAAATTTGTACATTTTTTCGTTACATACCGAAATATTTCTTAAAATCAGGATACTAAAATTAACCCCAAAAACGAAATCACATCCACAATCCTTGGTAGGACTCATGCTTCGAGTCTCTTCCTTTTCTCTCGCCAAGCTCATTTCTCGCGCCTTGTTACCCAGAACACCCGCGCGTCATTACGCCATCACTTCAAAACACTGTGAACCTTTTTCATAACAACGCTAAGTCAGCAAACGATCAATCCCCAGTTGACCCTCTAACCTTCACTTTGAGTCTCTTTTGCACTCAAATCCCACTTCATAAACTGTTATGATCCCTTTTTTGTTCGTTCGTTCGCTTGCTCGCTCTTTCGTCAAATCCACGGAGGACGCTCACGCTCGATCCGTCCTAGAGGTGCTTCTAATCATCTCAAACTCTCAATCGAACCATTGCAAAAACCTAAACATTCAAGAATTCTTTCGAATTAAGCTAAAATGTGTATCAAGAACTACATTACCGTAATTGGTTATGACATTTCTTATCACGTCCGACATTTTTAGAAATGCTTAAATGCATTTTTTATTTATTTTTAAATTATGCAAATTTCCAACTAATTTGCATGCTAAAGATGTAAAAAATAAATAAAATCATTGTTATGCGGGTTGCGAGGTTTTTCCACTTATTATATTTATAACGACTTATCACAAGTTAATTTATTGTCTCCCACATACCCTAACACTAAAGCTTCCTTTCTTTCTCGCACTATATAAACCCACATCGATAATCAATATTTCTATAAATCAAACTCTCTGGCACATGAACTAATAAATTCAGAATTCAACAACAGGTAGATGAATGTATGTTTTTCACTCATGCATCATTACTACAAGCCATTGAAAATGTGGCCACTCTTTTTGTAGGTAATTTTCAAGGTACTCATGTCGAAACAAACTAAAAATTTGACACATTGTTTATGTTATTAGTTTATATTTTTTGTCTCAAATATAAGCTAAAACTAAGCTAAAGTGACATAGTTTTGATTTAGACATATATATATATGTAGGGTCCTTAGAATATTAGTGAAAAAATGGTCTTTAGTTTATAGTGAAAATTAAGGAGGTCTCATTGGGTTACAAAACTCGTTTTTGTCACTAATGTGCTAATACAAAAAATAAAAAAAATAAAAAAAATTGCAAGGGCAAATGAGTAGACAAGGCCATGAGCTTTTTTAAAAAATAATTATAAAAAAAAAGCAAAATTACACATCATGAGAGTCCAGTCGATGCCCTTTTGGAATGCGCATTGCTAAATTTAGAAACGCGAACTTCCTAAATTGAGACGAATTCCACTTACAAACTGCCACATTGCAAGCAGTATGGATCAAAGATTCTTTTTTCGCTAAATTTTCGTTTATTTGAAATTACGAAAAGAAAAAGAGCGAAATAAAAAAAATGTACCGAGAGTTTTTTTTGGAAAATTTGAAGTTTTTTTTTAGTAAACTCCAGGTTTTTCGTAAAATACAAAATCAACTATTCAAAATTATATTTTTGTAGGGTTTGTTTCTAAAAATTCCAAGATTTTTGTTTTCTTTTAATTATCATCATCTTTGAAATCACCTTCCTGATTTTCTAATAATCATTTATTCTACTTATATATTGATTTTTGAAACCACCCATGATTTTCTAATTATATATTAAATTTATACTTATTTTATTTATTGGTATTCATGTTTCATGTAATGTGTTTAATAGATTTATTTATCTTTGTTGATGCAAATTTTCACCGGATTACGTGGTGATTACATGGAGTAATATGCATAAGATAAAGAAAGATTTTTGACACCGGTGTGGTGTCTGCTACGAGGACTTCGATGCCAGAGTTAAAATTATGTATCTCAGAAAAATATTTATTTCTCAATGTACTTAGGGGCAATTGAGATTAAGAAAATTGTTACCCGAAAATAGCTTTGTGTTTGGCTATTTATAGAGGCAACAAGAGCCAATTGTTCGCAGACAAGTGAGATATGTGGCAGGTCGGGAGCCAACTGCTCGTATAAGAGTGCGACATGTGGCAGGACGAGAACAACTGCTCGTAGATAAGTGAGACACGTGACAGGTCGAGACCCAACTGCTCGTAGACGAGTGAAATACATGCCAGGACGGGAGTCATTAATGACCGTAACTTTCCATGAATTATTGTAACCTCTTGTTGGCAGTTGTAACTTTCGTCAGTAGTTGTAACTTATTGTAGATGACTGTAACTTTCGTCGACGTTTGTAATTTACCGTTGATGGTTATAACTTCCCATTAGGAGACCTCTCATGTATGCTTCTCTTCTCAATTGAGCATGGTGGTCAGTACTGAACACTATTTCTTAGCAGAAAAAAATGTTATGCCAAGTTGCATCAGGCTTGGACTTGAGTTTTATGTACTTGTAATTTTCGGGCTTTTCGAGAATGACTCAAATCTTCGAATTCCTTATCTTGATGAGTAAATGATTATTTTTGGCTCGCACAACTTTCATTTTATGTGTTTCACATATTTCATATACCACTAAAATTCATTATGTATTTCATATATTCTCAAAATTTGTACATTTTTTTTACAAACCAAAATATTTCGTAAAACCACGATACAAAAATTAACTAAAAAAACGAAATCACAATCCTTGGTAGGGCTCACGCTTCGAGTCCCTTCCTTTCTCCCGCCAAACTCATTTATTTTCTTTCGCCTTGTTACCCAAAACGTCCGCGTCGTCATTACGCCGTCACTTCGAAACACTGAACCTCCTGACAATTACGCTAAGTCAACAAACGGTCAATCCCCAGTTGACCCTCCAACCTTCACTTTGCGTTTCTTTTGAACTCAGATCCCACTTCATATACTGTTCCGATCCCTCTTTCGTTCGTTCGCTCGCTCGCTCGCCTTTTCCGTCGAATCCATGGAGGACGCTTACGCTCGATCCGTCACAGAGGTACTTGTAATTCATCTCAAAGTCTCAATCGAACTATCGCAATAACCTAAACATTCAAGATTTCTTACAAACTAAGCCAAATTTTTTTCTTGAGAAATTGGAACCTCCAAAGTTTGATCTAGAAGATTTGTTCGTGTTGTTGGATCAGGTTTTGGATTTCTTTGGACTAGAACCGACCAAAGGCCTCAACGATTCCCAGGCATGTTATTTAAAATTTGAAACAATTAGTCTCGTTGAGTATTAAATCTCGCTACTTGTTATTGAGTATTGTTGTCTATCTTTCTGCAGGTTACTGAAAATGGTAGAATCTACGGAAGAAATGGTATGAATTCGTTTTGATTTTTGATATGGCATCTATTAATTGAATTGGTTGTTTTGGTTACTGTTTTTGAGAGATTATATGCTTTCGGCATGGAATGATTAGTAATTTGATGAGTCTTGAGTTAATTTTCGACACAGTATCTACTAATCGAATAGTTTTTTTGATTGAGTATATGCTTTAGGCATGGAATGCTTAGTAATTTGATGAGTATTGACTTGTAGTTTAGTTATCTTGGGCAAATTAGGAGTCCAATGGAAGCTTTCAGGGCAGTTGAGTATTGGATGCTTTCTGGTACAATGTATATATAATTCTTTAGTTATGGTTGGGGTCGAGAATGAAAGTGGTTTACACTAACTTCTAAATTGTCATCTTGTAATAGGCAACATGACATTGTTCCTCGGTGGATTCAATTAGCATATATTCATGAGTTGGAATAGGCAACATCATATTACTAGGGTTAGGATGATCCCATGGAAAGTTGCTCAATATGCTACGTGTTAGGAAACTTAGGATTATGGATATAAGGAACTCGAGAGTTGTCAAGGCTTCAGCAATCAAAGGGTAAATAACAGGAATATATGGAGGTTATGGTTCTACACTTCAATTTTGGCATTGTGGGTCAGTGAACTCTTTACTAAAGGGGATTATTTCCAAAACAGGAGTTTTTGTAAGACAGACATTGTTTTTCTTTCTGCTTGCTTCTTTGCATTATCGTGGTCGCCTTGCTAAACTTGAGCTTTAAAAATGACAATTTCCATCAACTCTATCACACACTTTCGGCATACCTCTTTTTTGGTGGCAAATTCATTTATGTATCACCTTTTTGTCTGGTTTGATAGGTCTCACACTCCCAAGTCATGGCCCGTGGGTGATTAATGTTCTTAGCACAAACATTAGTAATACTCTGAAATATATTGGAAGTTCCTACTGGTGCTAAAATTTATGTTGGAATTTCTCCATGTGAGAGATGTGATGATAGAAAGTAAAGGGAAGCCGAACAACAAAACTGGTTTTAGAAATATCTGTTAATGTTTTAGCAATCGTGTTAAAATTGGTAGTATTATTTATATCAAATGACAAAACTGATCCATTGTCTTCCTTTTCGTGCATGCTTTACATCTGATATCCAGCGCTGCCGCAAGAAGAAAGTAAGTAATCTCACCTACATATTTATCTTCATTTGTGTCAAGTAGCTGTTTTCTTTTCAACAACACTTTTACTTTTTCACATTTATTGCATATGAAGCATATCTTTTATTCATTTTAGTAGAGGGGCTACACTGCATTTATCTCATGATTATAGAAGAAGAATCTATTCACATTTCACTTTGAGTTTGGTTAATACACTTACACACATGCTGTCCAATTGACCTGGTTTGCATTCAATTCCCAAGTGCTTTACAAGAGATGTAGTGTATTTGTTTTCATAGTTTGCACTTCTACTAAAAAACAAAGAAATATGTAGTGAGACCAACTAGAATGTTCTAGCATTGTTACGACTCATTTCTTTCTAGATGGATCAAACAAATCCAGCTCTACCGAACCTTCTGAACTACAACACAGCATAATGTGGTGCTGCGTTGGGTTTATGCAATTTAATTAATCTGGGAATTTTCTCCCTGATAATTTAAAATTTAGATGCCCTTCGTCAAACCATCAGAAAAATAAAAATAAAAATCTAAGCTGCTCATGTCTCTGTACCTGATGCAGGTACTCCCTTTTGGAAATTAGTTTTAAAGCAATTTGACGATTTGCTTGTTAAGATACTGATTGCAGCTGCCTTAGTTTCGTTCATTCTGGCTTTGATTGATGGAGAGACAGGCCTAACGGCATTTTTAGAACCTTCGGTAAGAATAGATAATTTATATTACTTTTTTCCTTGGCTTGAATGATTTAAATAGTTTTGACTTCTCAGCTTTGATGATCTATACAATTTTTTTCTTCTCAAAGCGTATATCCCTTTTCCCCTTCCAGTTATGTGCTTTTAACATGAATGCAAGCTTTGATATGCCACTGAACTTTATTCTCTCTGATTTGTACTTTTGCACAAATGGCACTTTTCCTTTATGTAATATGCTACTGCAGTCTGCAGATGGAGGGGACCTCCATCCTTTTATTGAATAGATGGGTTAGCAGGACCGGGTGAAAGGGAGCTATTCTTTTGGACCTTTGCCTAGAAATCAAAGTAGTATTTAGTTTGTGAGAGCTTGGTATTTAGTCAGAATAGGAATTCTAGAAGCTGAAACGCGTATAAAATTGTGGTGTACTGGTGTTGGACAACTTTTGGATGTGGATTCGTGTTGGCCTTGTACACTTTTTGGATACATTTAAATTAAAGTTTTAAAAGCTGCTTGCTTATCAAGCTATGCAGTTAAAACGGATAACAGACCCATATCGGTGCAAGAGCGCTATTGGTTGTAACAAGATATATCGGGATATAACGGTATATAACGAAATAATTTTTAAATATATTTTAATACCCTACAAAGTATTAATGTATTATAGAGTCAAAAAAATAAATCATGTTCATAACATTAAATTCAAAAACAAAAAAAATTAATAAAAAACATTTTCCCTTCATATGAGAGTGAGATCACAATAGAGAGTGAAATCGTAATAGAGAGTGCGATCGACTCTTCGTCTTCTCTCATTTTTTGTGAAACAGCGAGGTCTGAGCTCTAGTCCTTCTTTCCAATGAGTCTAGGGCTCTAGTTCGATCGAGAATGAAATGGGTGATTTTTTAGTTTTTATGTATTAGAACAAAATGTTAAATGTCAAAATGATGATGATGATGAGAACAAAACGTTAAAATGTCATTATTGAAAAAAAATTATCTCAATAACGGCCATATAACGCTGTTATATCGGAGCCATGATACTATAACGTGATAATGACATAACGTAACGGTTCACCCACGTTAAGCCTTATATCGGAGTTATATCAGCGTTATAACGCTGTTTTAACTGCACAGTTATCAAGTAAGAAGAGGCCAACGACACGACAACTCAATGGTTAGAGCTTGGCGGATGGTACCACTAGGTCATGGGTTTGAATCCAGCCGGCGGCATGTTTATCAGCTTATAGTGTGTTGACTAATTCTGGTCTTTGATAGGTTATGGGATCCTGAAAACTCAGCTCGCCTTCCCAAAAAAAATAAAAAATGAAAAATTAAGAAGAGGCATTTTAAAACTGAAAATATTAAATGGCTTATTATGGACTGGAAACCTTAATTTTTTTAAAGGGCGTTTTGCATAATTATCTGGCATCAGTGTATTGATAAATGATAGACATTTGTATGTATGTATATATATATATAGAATTAAAAGAAGTGAAGGATGTACGCAAATGTTAATGTAGTATGATGGATGACCATGAATTATGATTTGAATCATCTGAATAATTTGATTTACAAATAGGTATTTTAAATGACAAATAGAATACAAAACAAACCAGGAATTGAATGCGGCAGCACGGTAACGAAGCTTAATGCTAATTTTGTGGGCACAAAGTTTGGTTTACCTAGCTCCATTAGAATGTTCTTAGCCATTGTCATGTTTCCCTTGTAACTCTTAAGAAATAGTCCTTTGAAGCATTGTAGTTTGATGCGATTCCAAATCTCTTAGGGTCTGTGTGGTTGCCAATTTTCCATGGGAATTCCATCACGACATGTCCATTTTCTGGCATTTGGTTGGGCGTTTTAAAGACAAGATTGGTTTCTGCACGTGATCATGTTTTCCCACCTTTGACGTGAATTCAAGAGTGAACCTCTCCTTTGTATCGAAGTTGCTGGAAAACCGAGTTCTTATTTCCCCTCATATAGATCAATATTCCCGATACCAACTCCCCACAAACAAATACTCTCATCCCTTCTTCTAGCTCATGAAGGCAACCCTGCAACATGTTTATTTCCCCCTTCGTTCCTCTTCTCCTCCCCTCATCCCTATTCCTTCTCTCTTTATCAAGCAGACGACGAGGTTCGTTTGAAACAGATTTAGCGAAAATTTCACATTGATTGAGCAACAACAATGTAATTTCAAGCAAAACTAGAGACAACGATTTGCAATTTCATGAATTGATAATAAAAAAGTTCATGAGTGGAAAGAGATTTACAAGAGTGCTAAGGGTTCAAATGGGTAGCTCTAATTATGAACACAAGGGTGATTTTGTTGCGGAATCCATGAAATAGTAGTTGATCATCATAAATGGGTCTGTTTTTTTGTGAAATTAATTGTTTTTTTGTGAAATTAATTGTAGAGAGGGTTTAGGCATGAGAGATCCAAAGAAGATGAAGAGTTCCATTTTTTTTGAACCAATTCTGGGCCATTATTTTCATTAAATTAGTACTTTTTTTTTTTTTTTTTCATTTTATAATATTGGTTTCTTTTCCCACATCAGTTTTCCATGCTACCAAACACACCCTTAGTTGTATTGCAAGAGTTATTGTTGCAAAAACCTCCATTCTCCATCTTATTTGTCGTTCTTTCTTAGTGTGTTGTTTTACTTAGCTTACATATCTTTTCTAAGACAAACAGATTTGCAAGAGAACTTGTTCAATCTAATCACACTTTATTAACTTTTTGAGATCTGATATTCACATATTATTTTTCTTCTCACTCTGTGATCCTGTTTATTTCTTATTCTAATGTCTGTTCTCATTTCTAATGCAAATCCTGTGATTTATAATGTAGTAGAAGAGGCATGCGTAATCTTCTTATTTTTCTTGTGCTTTCTTTTTGATGTGTAAATTGGGTTTGCACCCACCTTCTCAGTGTTACATTTTAATATGCTACACCGAGGTTCCATGCGTTAATTTTGTCCAAGTTGACGTTTGTTACTTGCACAGGTCATCTTGATGATCTTGGCAGCAAATGCCGCTGTTGGAGTTATTACAGAAACAAATGCTGAAAGGGCTCTTGAGGTACTTTTGTATTCAAGTGCACGGACATGATTTGGTCTAGTTTGTTAATTACTGTTTTCAGCTTATTGTTCTGGTAGTTTATTTAGTTTACGTGTATTCATCCTTTTTATGAATCTGATTAGCATCATTAAGTTCATTCATATACTTGTAGGGATTGGGGGTGAAGGTGGTGGAACTAGATAATTGGAATTTCATTAAGAACATCATGGAAAAGGAATATATTGAAAAAGAAAAAGAATATATTTTTTAACTCTCTAAAGTTTAAAGAGGAGAAAGCAACAAAAGAAAGCCATGATTTATTTGAATCCTATATTAAGCGCCTTAAAAAATAAAGTTCTACACTAAACAATCTAGTTATCAACTAAAATTTACACTTTCGCTGACCTAGAGATATTCATATGGTAAATTAAAAAAGTAGCGTTGGTAATTTTGGGAAACTTAGGTTGATTTTGTCTCATAAGTAGTAATCACTTATTCTTATTCAAACTATCTACCTCACTGGACAAACTTTACAAGATTTTTCTGTAGGGTGATCTAGACGAGATGCATAAATTTCATTTAGTGGACTGCAGAAGTGTTTCATAGACCAAATTTAAACATCAACTTTGAAAGTTGGTTTGGTGGGGCTTCAAAATTTTGAAAGTGGCTGATTTTCTGGGCAGATGATCTATATATTATTATTATTATTGTTATTATTATTTTATGTCATTTTCATTTTTCATAGATGAGCATTCATTAAATGAAAGTAATTTTGTCTGGAAAATTTTATATAGCACTTTTAGCCATTTTAGTACAACTTAATTAAAAAAGTCTACCTTAAGCAGTACTAAAAAATAAAAATAAAATATCAATGGAAAAGAATCCTGTATAATTACAGAGATAGGTAGCTCTTGCTGAAATACAAAAAATTATTTTATTTAATTTATTATTTTTCTGTTTAATATTTCATTTGTTCATTTATCGAGAAGGCAGATATTGGCCTACATTTACCTCATATTGTTTAGTGAGCCGCATAATACCCTAGTTGTGCACTGAAGTCTCTGGGCTGTCCATTTGCTGTAAATGCATTGCACATGTTGTGCAACATGTTCTTAAATTGCTGTTCTAAAAAACACGTTTTCAAATCTGAAAATGTGTTTTGCATGTTCCTTTGCGAATGAATGAGATCTGTTATATTTTCTTAGCTTGGAAGTTTGAGCTACTTCATGAAGAATTGAGTGGACAATGATACTCAATAGACAATTAGAAACCCCTCGAATAATAGGCTCAATTTCGTAGTTGACCATAAAATGAAATTGCCAATTGCCTAAAAAAGGCTGAGTTCTCATGTACACTACATTTGTTATACCTTACATCAGTGTAGTAAAAGCATGCTTATGCGCAAGGCAAAGATTGAGCCCCATTACAGTTCAGGGGTACATGTGTTCAAGAAGTGCGCGCTTAAGTGCACTTTTTTAATTTATGGGTTGGGCGCTAAAAAGGCGCGCTTTTTGTACAAAATGTGCATGCTACGTCTTTTTTTTTTGGTAATTTGAAGCTTGTAATTACAATATTCTTCTTCTCCAATCTCCCTCAACTACCACACTCCTTTTCTCTTCTACTACTTACTACTTAGATTGGATTGAAGGTAACTACTAATTAAGTACTGAGTCTTTAATTTAAGTGTTCTTTTTCTTCTTCTCTCTATGTTTTTTTTTCCCCCTTCTTCTCCTTCACATGCAAAGCAAGATAGTTGTGCTACTGGCGTGCTGTCTTTCATATAAGCACTTAACAATTAATATAGAATGTGAAAATGTGTAAATTTCTTAGACATTTTATTTAAAATTTTGTTTTTTATCAGTTTGTTATTGTTTATGCTGTTATGGACTGAATATTTATTGTCTAGATTGATTATGCTAGGAGCCTGGGACTGATTTTATGCCAATCAATTATGGACTGAATTTGAAATCTATAGTATAGTACTATAGATTATATATTTGCTATCTATGGACTGATTTTGAACTCCATAGATTATAGAATTAGTATGGACTGATTTTGAACTCTTTTCTATCTTAATGATGTGTTTGACTATTTGACATTTGAGTTTGGAATCTTGGATGCAAGTTTTATGATTGACATTGCTAGATTTTTATCTTTGAAAAATTATTGCTTTCTCTTATATGAATTTGCAATTTTGTATGTTAGATATAAACTTTATTAGTGAATGTATCATTTATATAGATTTTCAATTGTTCTAATTGGCATGTGCCTAAAGTACGTTAGGCACGTGCCTCGTCTTCTGCCTTGCGCCTAAGGCACTACAAGGGTGTTACACTTTTGTTCCCTGACTACACTGGCTCATATTGGCACTGTATCAAAGCATCACACCTTTCACTCACTGAGCCACTATGTCTGGCAGACTGATGACACAAATAGTCAAGGACGAGGTCTGCCCTGAACAGATAGGGGGATAGTAATCAGTTGCTTTGGGGGTCTGAAGTTTTATGCACTTTGTTCTTGTAAAAACAATCTTATGGCCTTGTTTTAAATATTATTATTATTATTATTATTATTATTATTATTATTATTCATTATCACGTTGAATCTTCTTTTGGTTGCTCATTGTGTTCTTTGTTGCAACAAGTCTAGGAACTAAGGGCATACCAAGCTGATGTTGCGACTGTGCTACGAAACGGTAAGTACGCTTTTAGTATTCAACAAAAGGCATCTACGTTATAAGATACTTGATAAGAGTACTGCTTTGAAATCTCCAAGGTAGCAAGACACATGAGTAGTTAAACTTCGCTAATGGTTTCTTATGATGCTTGGTCCTTTATTTATTTATTATTTTATATATGAGTGAAAGTATATATTAGCAGATAAGAGATCTGAGTTATAAAGCGATTTCTGTTTGATCTGGGAAAATAGTATTTCAAATTCCATAGCGTCTCATAGGAAACGTTCCCTTGCAGGTAGCTTCTCAATCTTACCTGCAGCAGACCTTGTACCTGGAGATATTGTCGAAGTTGGAGGTAGGTGTCTGTATTAGTTGATGCTCATTTGCTGGTTTAATATTCATAGCACGATGCATTGGAGACAACATAATATATTCCCTTCTCTTGAAACAGTGGGTTGCAAAGTTCCTGCAGATATGAGAATGATTGAGATGTTAAGTAATCAACTACGTGTTGATCAGGCAATCCTTACAGGTAGGTCTTCCCATTGTGATTCCAATTTATTACCGGAAATAAACTGCATTTTGGTATGCTATGGGAAAATGTGCGGCAAGAATCTACTCTTTTTGATGGTTTGTTTTTAGGTCCACCATAGCTCATAGGGTCTCTAAAATATATTCCTTGTGACATGTTAATCAAGTGGTTAGCAAGGTCAAGCCATTAATTATAGAACTACTGAATTAAAAATGAAAAAAATTCAGATGTATTGAATTTAGACATCTCATATTGTTCCATCTTCTTTCTCCTCAGCTTCGAGGGCCTATCTTCTTCTTGAAGATGCTTCAATCATGCTTGCATTTTTGGTCATTTGTAAATAGAGAAATTATGATTTGGACTTTGGAGGCATTCAAATATATATATATATAATCTGAACGGAGAAGGATTTGACCGAAAAATGAACTTATATTGATATCAAACATCTTTTATGTATTTATTGTGACAAATGGAGTAAATCTAACAACAACCTCTAATTTCTTTTAATTGAAAAATTAAGCCAAACATCTCTTTGTTATCTAAATTGAACGTTTTTTAGGTATATATATTTGTATATTTTCGTTGGAAAAATTTAATTGCTAAAAGCAAGGATATGAACACGCGCGTCATGTCGGACACTGACACGACACTTCGACTCAGCAATTTCTAAAAAACTAGGACTCGGGGACACGTCGACACGTCATACTATTTTATTAATAAGTCATAAATATAAATAATCTAATAAGGAGAGAAGAAGCAACTGAGAGAAAAATAAAATAGTAGAGGAGAGAAGAAGCAACTGAGAGAAAAATAAGAAAAAAAATTAAGAAGAAACATAGATTATCTCTATGCTTTAGTGGGTTTTTGCTCTATTTTTCTTAAATCGCAATTGAAATAGTCATTCACTTCAGATAGGTCAGCAACCATTATATTACGTGGTTATTTGCAAACATATAAAAGTAAAAAATAAAACAAAGTTGGTTTTCGTGTCTTGACTGAGTCTTGACCAAGTTTTGGGTGTATCGGAGGCGTGTCTGACACGTTAACCACATTGACCATGTGTCTGACACTTGCTGACACTTGACCAAGTGTCAGATGCGTGTCGGAGACATGTCGAGCGAGTGTCGGATACGTGTCGGACACGAATATGACAAGTTTTCGAAAAGTCTGTGCTTCCTTGGCTAAATGTGAAAGCAAAGAAACCTGAGACAGCTTACAAGAAGAATAACAAAATAATAACAAAAAACCGAACGAGTAGACCAAAGAGTTATTTTTTATTTTATAGCTTGTTGTAAATATTGCCAGGGTTTCCTATATTGTCATTAGGCTACGGAAATTTCGTTTGTAACCTTCCTGTAATTAGAAAGTTGAGTTACGTGTAGGGAACATGAGTCACATGATTGACATCACAATCCTTCTCCAAAGACTCATCCTATCTCCAAAGTTTCGAAGACATTACCCAAAAGAGCCTCTTTGTGAAACTGTATCTCTGAACCTTGAACCTGTCAGTTTTGCCTGGTGGCACCCTTCTTCCCTTCCAAAGAATATCTTATGAGTCCTCGTCCTTACCACAGAGAAGATCGGGGACCCTCAGTCTTGTTAATAAGTGGTACAATTGACTTACACACTGAGAACTGTGATGAATAATATCAAAAGATTGGCAAGAGTGCTTATGCTGATAGGCCTGGTGGTTTTTGACTGCTCATCTTCCAAGATATGTTGGAACTAACTTCTAAACTAGAATGTAGAACTTTGCACTTAGGCCAATCTCCTTGGATGCCCCTCACAACCTTTCTTCTTGAACATAGTGAGAGGTCACTTACTAGCCATATCATCTTCAAAAGGATGCGATGTCTATTTCCTTTCTGTCTATCCGTTTATGATCTTTTCATTTATAATTTTTGTATACGTTCCTTTCACAATCGGATGATAGTAGCGATTTCAGTTAGTGTATCATATTTGATTTTTTTCTCTTCTCACTACAGGATGGTTAATGTCTATTTCCTTTCTGTCTATCCGTTTATGATCTTTTCATTTAGAATTTTTGTATATGTTCCTTTCACAATCGGATGATAGTAGCAATTTCAGTTTGTGTATCATATTTGATTTTTTTCTCTTCTCACTACTGGATGGTTAAGTTCAAATTGAATTGTGTTTTGATGATGATAGGCGAGAGCTGCTCTGTGGCAAAGGAGCTGGAGTCCAATTTAGGAACAAATGCTGTGTTCCAAGACAAGACAAACATTCTTTTCTCGGTGAACTTTTAAGAAGTCCTTCCTGATACTCAAATTTTCAAATATATATTATTTAAGTAATTGTACAACTGCTCAATCAGTCATATTTTGTAGTTTGATTTTATTAACTTTGTCCTGTACAACATGACATTGATTCAGAGCAACTGTTTTTATCCAGTCCTTAGGTAAATTTTATATATATAGATATACATATATATGTTTTGATATATATTTTTATTATTTCCTATTCTACAAATTTTTGTGAATTAAGGAAAGGTACCATGCGATATTCTAAGATATTACACCATAGGGAGCTAGAAAATAGTGTTTATTTCCATTATCGAAATTAGTTCAGAACCAAGAGAAACAGTCAGTAATTCTGTTTTGTCCCTATACCAATTTGGTAAACTATCTTGCAAAGGTGATCGATGGGGAGGGGTCTCTTTGTGGAGGCTCTCGCTTCTCAGGTTTTGTTGATCTCACCCAGGTGTGCCTAGGTGATTGCCCAGGGTCTCCGAGACGAGACTTAAGCAAGCCTCCTAGGGCCTTACAAAAATGTGTTACTTTTGTTTCTCTTATGAATCACTTTCAACTCAGACTAACTTACCGTTTCGCAATCAAAACCCTCCTTTTCTAGCGTCCAAACTCATCCAAAAACCTTTTATGCGTAACACAACTGTTCCATTCAAGTCATAAATATGTACATAATGGGTTGGGATCTGGTGACAACTACTTTGCTGACAACTTCAGTCCCAACTTGATTCACGAAGCTCTTAAGATTTAACTAAAATTTTTGTTAAGCTAATATGCAATATCTTTGAGCAAAAAAAAAAGTGTCCTCAGATATAAATGTCAGTATAAAGTGCAAATAAATCATTGTTGGTAATACCTGCTCAATTACTTGTTTGGTCGTGGACAACGATTTTATTATACTATCTAGGAGTTTCGTAAGTTCTAATCTACTTGGCACTCTCCGAAGGTCTAGATATTTACCATCATTTTCTAGGTTGTTATATTCTCAATTTTGTTGAGTACTGCAATGAACTTGGAACTTCCTTGTCTATGTGCTATTGTAAGTTGTCATTTCAAATTTAATGTCTATTTATGTTGATGTGACAATTAGATGCTAATACTCAATGCATACTGATTGCCAGGGAACAGTAGTAGTGGCTGGGAGAGCAAGAGCTGTTGTTGTTGGTGTTGGATCTAATACTGCAATGGGTGGTATACGTGACGCAATGTTAAGAACAGAAGATGTAAGAACATCAAAATTTCTCACTGTTGGCAAAAAATTTCATTCCTTTTACCCTTGTCATTTTGTCTTTTTTTGAATGTGTGCTCCTCCCAAGTACCATTTTATGTGAGACTCTTCCTCTTCTCAAAACAGATTTTCAGTTTTCCCCTCACCTTACTGTTGATGGTGATGATTATAACATATATAGAAACAGTTTTCACTTTTCACCGTATTTTTCCTGTGGCACAACTTTATGATATATAGGAAAGTCGCCTCCGCGCTCATACATTTACATCATACTTATATGAAATAGTCTGTTTGACTTGATGTTTATCTTAATGGCAGGAAGCGACACCATTAAAAAAAAAGCTTGATGAATTTGGTACCTTTTTGGCAAAGGTAATTTTCTAGTCCTGATTGAGCTGAGTTATCACGAATGGTAGTCAATTTTCTAGGCAGGCACACTTCAAGTAAATTCGCTACTTTTTTTGAAGGAAAAAGATAAAGCTAATGGCGTTTTTCAAGAAAGAGAAATAACTTTGCATGCTATGTATTTTATTACCGAACTTACTTTATCTGGGCGTCCCAACTTGTTTCATTGATAAGTTGGAACTGATCATCCTTGATGAAGAACTACTTCTCCTATGTTCCATTTTTATTTATTTATTAGAACTAGGACCAAGTCCCTCATTTGCACTAATATGCACCATGCAGAGCTATTCAAATCCCTAAAAGTGCACATGCTTTGCATTGTGCAAAACACGTTTTTAATTTTATAGCCTTTCACTACTCCATTTGAGCTGAAAATTTGAGAAAAATTCATTAGTCACATCAGAAATAATGTGTCAAAGTTTTAGCTCATTTCGACATACGTGCATCGAGTGATGCATTTAATGGGATAAAGAGGATATCTCTATTAATATCATGAAGCGAGCGGGGGCTCACCTTGGGTGCTTAAACACTCATAAAGACCGTTTATCAAGATATTTAATTGCATGGCTCTAAACACGTATCTCAAGGAACAATGTCGAAACGAGCTAAAACTTTTACGTTACTTTTGGTAATCTGTAACTTCATGAAAATTTTAGCTCAAACAAGTTAAAAAATAAATTATTTTATTATTATTATTAAATCTTTTATATTAATTTTGCCAAGGACCCAAAACATGAAATTAAGAAAGGGTGTCCTAGTGGGTATGAATTAGGAATTTGAGGGACTCCAAGCCCAATCCCCCATTTTTTATTTATTAAGTTTTATTTTTATTTTTTTATGTTTCCATTTCCTTTACTCTTTATATCCGGGCTTGGTTTACTTGCTTAGACATTGCTAAGGCGTGATTCGGATTTGACTTTGTTTATTGATTCCAATTAAAAGAAATAAGGAAAATAAGTAAGGCTTGTTTGCTTGATCTCAACACTTAGGGCCTTGCTATGGATTTCACAAACATATCCTTTCCAGCTTCAGTATTTTGCTTTAATTGATTTATTATTAGTTTTCGTGTAGCTGAACGATCCTTTTCGTTTAGGTTATTGCAGGAATTTGTGTCCTGGTATGGATTGTAAACATTGGACACTTTCGTGATCCTTCTCATGGTGGCTTCTTGCTCGGTGCGATCCATTATTTCAAGGTACTTTTCATGGATGGAGTCTGAAATCTTTCTTTTGAATATACATTTTTTGTTTATAATTAATTATTAATTATTATTATTACTTGTAAGTATTGAAGATCTGTGTCCTCCTGCATTAAGACCCATTCAAGTGAAATAATTGGTCTAGAGCAGAAACCAACTTCTGTTTTTTCGCCTCCTCATTATGTGTGGTAGATAACTCTTTCCGTCTCTCTCTAATTGGAGAGAAGGTTCAAGTCTTTCCTTACATAATAGGAAGATACAACAAAAATGACTTTTCATGATAACAAAATGTACTCATTTGTTAATTTACATGTTCTATTTGGTCTTTCTTACCCATAATTCACTATTTAGGTGGTGCAATTTTTCTAACCCATGTTGCTGCTGTTCTTGAGGAAGTTATTTGTAATATCCATCTTTGAAACTTTGACCTCATTTCTTGTGTTTGCCTAGATTGCAGTTGCTTTAGCAGTCGCGGCAATTCCTGAGGGGCTTCCAGCTGTTGTTACTACGTGAGTTTCACTTTGATGTAGAACTTTCTGAAGGGCGATGATATAACGTATAAACACATGCATGCACATTATTTTCATGAAAATGACAGACTTGTATTTTATTGTTAAGTTTATTTATTATTGTCATATCTCATAAACGTCTCGCATGATAAATAAGACAATAAATTGGTTTCATGTTTTGATGTTTAATTGGATAATAAGATCATATCTGTACGTGTGTCTCTAGTAGCTTAATATTTTTTGATGGTATGTTTTATTTCCTGTTTATGTTACTCTCCATCCAATCAGGTGCTTGGCTTTAGGGACTAAAAGAATGGCGAGGTTAAATGCTATCGTAAGGTCTTTGCCATCAGTAGAGACCTTAGGATGCACAACAGTTATCTGCAGTGACAAGACTGGCACTCTCACAACCAACATGATGTCTGTTTCGAAGGTGATTGTTTTGTAACATTATACTAATTTATGTCAAATTCTATTACTTGACCTGGTTTGCATCAATATTTACAGATGAACTAGTAGTGAATTGCACGGGGGTTTTCATTACTGTCAATGCAATCCAGTTTACATGTCTATCCTTTGAGGGATCCACATTTCTTAAAAATATGTTTTTTGTTTTGTTTGTTATCTTTGTGCATCTTACAATACTTGAATATGCCTAAACATGCGACATGGAGAATAGTCAAGTAACAAGTTGACAAAGTGAGTGTGGCATTGATGGAAAAAATGGCTAAGACGACGTTGGTAGGATAAAATATAAATGAGTGCATCTAAGGAGGGCCCCTATTACTGTATAAAATAAAGATAAACTGATTGAGTTGTCAAACAATGGCATGAATATAGAGTTCTTTATAGCTCAACTCTACTTCTCTTTATTCCTCCTTATAGTCATACCTGATATTGTCCACACTGCTTTGAAAAAGTTTATTCATGTATTTATTTAGTTAATTATATTAATAATTGTAAATAATAATAATAATAATAATAATAATAATAATAATAATAATAATAATAATAATAATAATAATAATAACAATAATAATAATGATTATAATTATATAATTATCATCATCATCATCATTATTATTATTATTATTATTATTATTATTATTATTATTATTATTATTTACAATTTACTATGAGACCATGTCACTGGTCTCATTTCCAACTTTACTAATTTTATAATAGACCATTATATGGGCCGACATAGTTGAAATGTGAGGAAAACTTCTCTCTGCCACACACACACGGCACACCATTCAGTCCACACACTCTTTATCATTTTCTCTCTCTTACTTTGCCTTTCACATCCCATATATTTACTAGCTGTGCCATTATTGGATATTTGAGATTTTGACCATCTTGTTGTAATCTTAACCACTACTAAGCTTGCTGTGGATATACCATGCTAAGAACGGTTAAATCAGTAGTTGTATTATTGTAATTAGAACATTGGTGTCAGATATCTTGTATCTAGTTACTAAATTACTCTATTGCTCTTGTTCCAGATATGTGTTATCGACTCCTTGCATCAGCATCCAGTTACTGCTGAATTCCATGTGAGCGGGACAACTTATGCACCTGAAGGCAGAATATTTGATAGTTCTGGGTCGCAGGTAATTTGTTTCCACTTTATTGAACTACTTGCATGTATGACATAGCACACAGAGACATAATGCACAGAGACATCAGGCGATGCTGAATAAGATTACCAGTTGTAACGCCCTAACCATTGAAATGTGGATGTTTTGTGGAAAGAGAAAGTGATATTTGAGAGCCCTTCAAAGAAAATATACAAATTTTATTTACGGTAGCCATTTTGACACAAAAAGAACTACGAGCTGTTCAGAGTTTGTCAACTGCTGACTATCTACATCCCACACTTGCAGGTATTAGTAGACAAAGTCATGTAATTAATTTGGTGGGGAGGATGCAGATTGGCTTTGCATCTTAGTCTATAGTGGATTAATGTCCTTATATATGTGTATGCAAAGAAATCTTTCTGAAGAAAAGATAGCCTCTTAACCTCCATTTCCTACAGAAATGCTAGAACTGTCTGTCATGAGATATTCGATTAATGTTCGGATCAGTAGTCAACAAATTGTTTCGTGAAAAGAGAAGCCAATTTACATTATAAGATACATTATATGCCTGATTTTAGGCCCCATTGAAGATTTTGAAACCAAAGACCGTAAGGTTGTATTGATTGTATGCAGCTCGAGTTTCCAGCACAACATCCAAGTCTTCTTCACATGGCAATGTGCTCAGCTCTTTGCAATGAGTCAATGCTACAGTATAGTACTGACAAAGGGAACTATGAAAAAATTGGCGAGTCAACTGAAGTAGCCCTCCGTGTTTTAGCAGAAAAGGTTGGTTAAACACTGGTGCAGCTATGTTTTTGCAAATTGAACACTGCATTATGTGTGTCTTATTGTTTCTTTTGATCAGGTTGGTCTACCTGGATTTGATTCTATGCCTTCAGCTTTGAATATGCTGAGCAAGCATGACCGTGCATCTTACTGTAATCATTATTGGGTGAACCAATTCAAAAAGGTTCGCTCTCACTCTCTCCCTCGTTATATATATGGTATTATCTGCTGTCAATTTTTGGTATATATTAATTTCTCGCTAACATAATGCCCTAAAGTCTAAATAAGATGGAATTTGGTTGTTTCTGCCTTACTGGATGTAATGGGCATATATCTTTCCCTGGTTTTCAAGAATCTTCATTTCTTATATGGCTCACTAGTAGCTACTTGGTTACAAAATTACTCTCTCTTGGTCTTAGTAGGTAACTTCCCTCTACTAGATTGACCTTTGAAGCTCTCGATGCTGTTTGTTTACTGACTAGTGGACTCAGTCTGTCAACGAATACATTCTAGGCTTAAGAGGAAAGTAATTTCTTTCCTACTTAGGTTGTGAATATCTGAAGGATCCCTCGTGTGAGTGTTTTCATGGTTAACAATCACCATGTGCTGATCATCTCGTTGTCATCTCCATAAATTTTCAGCTCTGCAATTTCAGAATCTAATGGGCTTGATGTTCCAGATATGAGGGTTTCATTGTACTTGAGTATCATTTAGGTTATAAGCTTAAAAATTCTAGATTCTCTCTCCTCAGGTAAGACACTCTTCAAAGCCCATCCCTTTGAAACTAGGCTTCAATGATCTCCAATTCTAAATAAAGCCACAGCATCCTCTAGGCGTCTTCTAAGAGCCGCTTCCTCTTCTTTGAAAATTTTGGCGATCCTTACTTTCCTTTTAGAGTAGCATCAGGATCTATGACTCGAGAAGTAGCATCAGGGAAAAACTCCCATAGCACACTTTGAGCTGCCCTTTAGAGTAGGTCTTATACTTTCAGGAACAAAAAAGCTCCAACACGATCTTGGCATTTTATTTAAGTTCAACATATCTTCCAACTTGTATGTCAACCTTTTGTCAAATTGGTATCATTACAATGTTTTCCCTGAGAGTTTCAACACTAATTTTCGTGTATGCATGTGTGGGTAATGCAATATTCTCCCCTCTTTCTTCCATTCCTGAAAATGGTTAGATATTTTCTTATCTCTTGCTTTTTGCAGGTTTCTGTTTTGGAATTTTCTCGTGATCGCAAAATGATGAGTGTTCTTTGTAACTGTAAGCAACAAGAGATATTGTTTTCAAAAGGGGCTCCAGAGAGTATAATAGCTAGATGCACAGATGTTTTGTGCAACGATGGTTCTACTTCTCCACTTACGCCGGATGTCCGAGCTGAGTTAGAGGCCAGGTTCCACAGGTTAGCTTTCCGTTGTCACATTCCTTTAACAGTTTATTTCTAACCCACTTTTTTTTTTTTTAAGCATCATACACTCTTGCTTAATTTTGATGATAGCAGTCACTAACTGAGATTCTATTGACTGGAAGTTTTGCTGGAAAAGAAACTCTAAGATGTTTGGCTCTAGCATTTAAAGAAATGCCAATTGGTCAACAAACTCTCTCATTTGATGATGAGAAGGAGCTTACATTTATTGGATTGGTATGTGTTTTTTTGTTATGCGAAAATTTCAGATTGATCTATCATTGTATTTATTTTACATACATAAATTCACATTGATTTCTATCATATAAAACTCAAACTTGGGCTCCTTGTATCAACTCAAACACAAATTTTCATAAAATAGGTGTACCTTGGTTTTTGAAATAATAAAACTTCAACTTTGAAATATCCAGATCAGATAAGAAGGATCAGCAGATCCTTTGCATTTAAATTATTTAATAAGAGACTTCGAGTATTTTTATCTTCTACAACAAAATTCCTGAATTCTTTGACGAACAATTCTTCCAGTTACCAAATTGGATTGGTTGGAATTCACACCTTTTCTTGGTTTGGGAAATAGTATGAAAACATTATTAAAAAAAAAAACAAAAAAAAACACAACCAGAGGCACTTCTTGCATAATCTGGATTGGTAACTATATGCATATGTTTTTACATGATATATATCAAAAAGTGAGAATTCTTCTTATCTAATGTTCATAACGATTACTAAATATAAAAATAAATTATTGTAATGGCATTTCCTAACGGTACAGGTGTTTTTTTCCTTCATGTGTAGCTTTGTCTGTGATACATTTTTTTTTGGAAAATGAATGACACAAAATGAGTCTTTTAAAATTTTAAGCATTTGTATTGATATTGGTTTCATTAGAAAGATATTCAAAATTGCATTCCAAAGATACCAAGTGTACCAAAATTTGACGACTAAGTAGATAGTAAAGACAATTTTCATTTCGAGAAAAAAACATTCCTCTCTCCGCCACACATACATTCACACACTCATTTCATGTTTTATGTTTTTTTTGCCCTTTTACATGTTTTATAATTACAAACATGCCACTTTAGAGTGAATCTCAACCCTCAACATATTCCCCAACTCTCAATCCTAGCTTACTTTTATCTGCAAATTCTTATGAATAGTAAAACACATAGCTGATTTGTTGTATAAATTTTAAATATACATTTTCATAAAGCTTACGCCTCAGGTGTTGAAATTTATGCCTTCACGTTTTTCTGGAAAAACACCTCACGTCATGCCTCCGCGTTTAAAAACCTCTGTGTCAAGGAGAACAAGAATATATGGATGAGTCTATTGTTACACGCTTTTGGATGCCTTGGGTTAGGAGAATATGCTGATGCTTTTAGAAGTTGGAGGTGAAAGGTTCCTAAAGGGCATTCGAAAAATAGTAGCTTGGATGACAAGAAGTTCATTATGGAATCAATGATTCTTCTTTGGCATTAGGTGTCAACTTGGCCGGAGCTTAGATCTGTGCCTTTGAGCTTTGAAAGATTTTTGGTACATTCAGTTTTGGGAAAATCTTTTTAACAATAAGAGCTCTCTCTATTATTGTCTCTTTATGCTTTATTGCATTCTCCATGTCATTATTATCCCAAATCAAGAACAACATCAACTTATAGTGTTCTTATCAGGATTAATGGTTGTTTTTACCTTAAAAAACCTTTTCCAAGTAAGAAAAAGTAGAAAAAATAAAAATAAAAATAAATTCACAAAATATGAATACATTGCAATTTCTAAATGCTTTGTGTTGTCAGCTTCGTTGTGGACTGACAAATTAATAAGGTCTGTTCTTGTGAATCTAAGGTTGGAATGCTTGATCCACCTAGGAATGAAGTAAGAAATGCTATGCTGTCATGTATGTATGCAGGAATACGCGTTATTGTGGTCACTGGGGATAACAAGGTGAGACAAGTGCTAGTATTTGTTTCTTTCTCTGTGCAAGTTTTCTTACTCAATTATCTTTCTGGTATGTGTACCTGGCTTCAGTCTACAGCGGAATCTCTGTGTAGACAAATTGGTGCTTTTGATCGCATGGACGATTTCGTTGGACGTTCTTATACTGCTTCCGAGTTTGATGAGCTCCCGGCCTTGCAGAAGACTTTGGCATTACAACGCATGGTACTATTTACCAGGTAATCTGGACACACTTAAGTGCCAATATTTCTTTGCTATATTGTTTCGCCTCTCAGAATCAACTATTTACAATTTTTATGGTTTTACGCCAAAATTTTCTGAATTTTTGCAGGGTTGAACCATCGCACAAGAAGATGCTGGTTGAAGCCCTTCAGTACCAAAATGAAGTGGTAGATATTCTTTTATTTGCCCGAGAGCTTATTTGCTTTTATGTTAGGCATGTGTAGCCTCACAAAGTATACTGGAATACCTGATAACTGTTTATTTTGCTCAGTGCTGAGCTTTCATAGATATCTTGATCATTCCGTATTCATTATTCTTGCATCATTCCATATTTCATTATTCTCAAAGTTAACCACACAGCTATATGTTATAGGACTTTTAGATATTCCTTATATGCGCTTTCCATGAATAATACTTTCTGCGTGTTTAATATTTTTCATCCATGCTCAAGGTGGCAATGACTGGAGATGGTGTTAATGATGCACCTGCACTGAAGAAGGCTGACATAGGAATTGCAATGGGATCAGGAACAGCAGTTGCCAAGGTAGTTCCATATCTAATTATTTATTTTTCCTTTCATGAATAGTTGATGTCAGTTCCCTTTGTTCTTCTGTAAGTATCTTTTCCAGCGTTGTATGTTGCTTCAATTGAGTGATTTTTTTATTGACCTCAACTTTTACAATTTCTTTGACTCAGTTCCTCCATTTAGTTAGCACCCTTTTTTTTTTATGATTCCATCATGCTTTACTTTGCTAGCATCATTCTCAGGATTTCAAGTTCATCACCATTTGCATTTTTCATATTAGAAGAAAGAGAAAGTGGTGCCAATTTGGCTAAGTTTTGAGTTCATTCAGACAAGTGTATGCTTGCAATAACTGGGAATTGATACAAAATAGAGATTTACTTCCCTAACTTCTTTTCTAATCTCTTGAAAATAATGATTTCAGAGTGCTTCGGATATGGTTTTGGCAGATGACAATTTTGCTTCAATTGTCGCAGTAAGCAATTCTGGACCTATCATGCACAATTTTCTTCTCATCTTTTCTTTCAAGCAATGGTAATCTTTTCCTCTTTTTTTACCATGAAAGTTATCTTCAGTAGTAGCTGTCTGTGATTTTTAACAGGCTATTGCAGAGGGGAGGGCTATATATAATAATACAAAGCAGTTCATCAGATATATGATCTCTTCAAACATTGGTGAAGTAGTTTGTATCTTTGTTGCGGCTGTTCTTGGAATACCAGATACCCTTGTCCCAGTGAGTTTATTTACTTTACTTTACCCCTTTTTTCGTTTCTTTTATGAAGATAAATATTCATTTATAATCCAAGAAGATTACAATGAAACCCTGTAGAGGCTCCATGGCAGCAGCCTATAAATTTCATTAAAAATTCTATCAAGTTTATTTACTTTTAAGGATTCTGATATTTTAGACAGTGACCTACTTGCTAGTAGCTTATATTGCTATGTCTTTATGTACATATATAGGTGGCATACACTAGTACTTTATATCATCCACAGACACCAAAAAAAAATGTCCATGTGTCAGGGGCATGTTCTGTAATGTGACCATTCAGCATCGTTTTTATATAGTATTATTTCCTAGAAGAACCTTTTAACAACTAGGTAAGTATTTATTCAATAGAAATTTAGTTTCTTCTTCAAGTTGCATGTCAGTTGGTGCGTCTGATTGATTTGTTTACCTCTTGAAATTGGTTCAAAGTTGACAATATATAATTAAACCTTCCAGGTGCAACTACTTTGGGTCAATCTTGTGACAGATGGACTACCTGCAACTGCTATTGGTTTCAATAAGCAAGACTCAGATGTGATGAAGGCAAAACCTCGTAAGGTATTAGATCTGCGGTTATTTGTTGATTTTACATATTTATCTTATGCCCTTAGTGATGTCAGAGAACATAAATCGGGAAGATAAAAAATTAGTTTAGTATCCTTAATGAGCTTCATCGTGTTCTGTTTTGCCCAAACCAGGAGCATTATCCCATCCGCCGTCCCTCATCCTAAATATGTATATTATATTAGTTAAGGGTGTTCGGTAGGATAATTTCCACAGCACTAGATGGGAATCTTTTTTGTGGGTTTTGGTGTCATGAGTTATATGTAGTGGTGAGCTTCCAGTACTTTACACAGGGACAGTCAACTGAGATGCTGCTACCGCAAAATGTTCATGCCTTGGTGGTCCGAACTTCTGTATGGTTGCTTCGAGCCACTTAGTTCAGCTTCACTTCCTACCCCTTTTCAAGTTCCTTTTGCTAAAACAACTATACTGGAAATTCAGTACTCTTCAGTGAGTAACAAAGCTTCTTTGGTTAGACATATCAGCATTCTCAATAACCGGTTTTACTGTTTCTCCCGCATCCGTGAGCGCTATTGGTGTATCACGAGTCACCCTGTTATAAGGAATCATCCATTACAGAAGTTGAATTGAGCAGCTGCAACTAACTTGATATTCTCTTTTAGTTTATGGATGAATATTTTTTTTTATAGAATCGATTTGTAATATGCAGGTTAATGAAGCTTTTGTTACTGGTTGGTTATTTTTCCGTTATTTGGTTATTGGAGGTAAGCTGTAAATTCTATTGTGCATGTCTTTTTTATTCTTCATTTATTAGACAACGTTGTTATCCATATTTTAATTTATGTCGCTACCATAACACCTTATTACAAATTTCAGTCAGCAATTTTGACTCTGGGTTAGAGTTCTTCAAGGTGCCAAATATACTGGCCTTTTAACAGACAGTGCCAGAGACCCCATCATTAGATTGGATAAGTCACACTCTTTCTAGACTTAATGAGATGTTTCTATACTGGTTGAAAACAACATCATCACCATGAGGTTGAAGGTTCTCTACCCCAAAAGATCACCAATGGAAAGAAGTTGCTCTTATAGTTTATGTCACTTGAAGCATATGGGCGATTTGCATCTAGCATGCATTTTTCTGTACTTTGATAGTAACATGTTAACTTGTTGTTTGGCTCTTACTTCTTACAGCTTATGTTGGTCTGGCAACTATTGCTGGGTTTGTATGGTGGTTCATTTATGCTGAGAGTGGTCCCCAACTCCCATATCAAGAATTGGTGAGTTATCTATCAACCATCATTTATTTATTTGTAACAATAAAAAAGTATAGATGGTAATTGGTAAGTTGGCAACCTCAACTATGACATCAATTTAACTCTCTCACTTGCACCCACTTTGAGTATTTTCAAATTAAAATGGGAATGAATTGCGGCCATAATCCTCCATCTACAACCAAAAAGATATTAAACATTACTGGAGAGCTATCTAACATTTTCCTTCTCATATTTTGGAGATGTGAATTTCTTTCAAACAAGCACTTCCTCGAACACCACTTGCTCAACTATGCTGCATTCATATCTTTCTATCCCCTTGGCCTTTAAAGAAGCTTTTGTCCTTTGGATTGAACATTTTGCCCCAATCAATGTTGGTATTTCTCTGATGACTCATTCAACTTAGCCTTTAAAGAAGCTTTTGTCCTTTGGATTGAACATTTTGCCCCAACCAATGTGGTATTTCTCCGATGACTATTTCAATCCCACAAAAACTCATGTGGACATTTTACAAAACAATAGGAAAGACAGCGATAGATTCTAAACGAGGAAGCTTTATGCTTTTAACTGCTATTCGTCTATATGAAAAACTTTTATCTCCAAATAATCAACTTACATTTGGCCCCAACCACTGAGTTTTGTTGATCTTCAATGTTCCCCAAGTATTCAATGGTAAAGTGATACACCTCACAGCTCTTGGTGGTCTTAACCAAGTCTTGAATGTCATATCTCACCCAATGCAAATATCCACTTTAACGCAAGTTTCCTTCCAATGCAACCTTTTTTTTAAGTTTGGCCTCAAGGAGGATAGTTGTGCTCTGATGCATCTATAGAACATATTGTTGCAAATCAGAGAGTATTTACACATTTATTACGCTTATCCCCAGGGAACCTGGAAACTGTATTTTTCTTACTGCGGTCAAAGCAAAAGCAGACATTGTTTCTGTAAAAGTATAGACAGAAATAGAGAAAGTAGGTCCACCTGTATCAAAATTCTTGGACTCTTGAAAAAACCATATGGGAAGTCGTTCACATAGAGAAAATAATTAGTCCTTGTGTTATATACTTGAGCCTTTTAGAGTTGTCAAAGCAGCAATTTGCACATATTGTGGAATGATGTGCTGAATTAACTAGTAAGCAAGTTCAATCGTATTTGTAAGTCTTTATTTGAAAATTCGAAACACATTATACTTGAATTATTGTCTATTTGGGTCGACTTTGTTATATCTGATACAGTGTAATCCCGTACATTTCTCCTTTGAAATCTTCTATAGATATTTTGTGCACAGTTCTTTATTTTTCTTATTTAATATATGAAAAATTTCTCATATTGCTGATGACATTCCCTGCATCGTCATAATAGGTTCATAGAGTAAGTAGATGTGTGTTTCTATATAGTGAATTGTCAATTTCCTTGTTAGTTATTTAGTTTGCTCAGTTGCTCCTTTATTCTTTAATAGTTGCAAGACGAAGTGCTTCTGCATTTTTTCTTTTTCTTTTTCTGAATGCTCATTTGTGAAGTTCTGACCTCAGATAAATTTTGACACTTGTTCGACAAGGGTGACAGCATATCCATGTAGTATATTTTCTAATCGGCATCCCTCAACTGTATCAATGACGGTGCTTGTTGTTGTTGAGATGTTCAATGCTCTGAACAACCTCAGTGAAAACCAGTCACTTCTGTAAGTATTTAGCGTAGACAATTTCATTCAATTATGAAAATGCTAACTATGGGACCTAACCCTTGTATGTTTCCTTGAAAGCGAATCGTTTAACTTTGTATGTTTTCCATTCGGTATCTCCTTGTTTTTGAATCTTTTTTCATTTATTATTGTTATCATAATTTTTTTTTTTTGTGTGTGTAGTACTTTGAGCGCAGTTCACTCACTTTTAACAAACTTATATTATATGGCTATAATTTGCCACTAGCTTGGTTGAGAATGCTGCCATGACCAATCCTAGGGCATTTTGTTTTAGCTTGCTTGGCATCGGGCAGTATATAGAAATGATAAAGTTTATAGCTATATCTGAGCCGGTTTTGAGAAAGATTTTAGTAAAATGCTGTAGGTTTTTGTTCATGGATGTTGCTAGTTCCATATGTATCAAATACAGAAAAATAAAGTATGTTCACATTGAAAAAGGAAAAAACTTGTTTTTTGTTTATTTCATCCATAATTGATGGAGTTTTATCATTGTGCCTATGTTTGATCTAACTGTATGCTAAACATGCAGCTTTCATATATTTCATACTGACTGTATGCTAAACATGCAGCTTTCGTATATCTCATACTGACTTATTTTTTGCACCCTCTTTGGCTCTAGTGTTGTTGCTCCCTGGAGTAATTTGTGGCTTGTTGCATCAATTATCATCACAATGCTCCTTCACGTTCTAATACTGTATGTTACACCTTTGTCCATTCTTTTCTCGGTAAGTTGTTTTCTCTTTCTCATCCACTTTGTTCTTTCCCTACTGGATGTTAGTGAGAAGGATTTCAGATTCACAAGGAGATTTATCCTATAGCCATTTTATGTTGCAGGTGACTCCATTATCATGGGCTGACTGGACAGTTGTCCTATATCTTTCTTTTCCTGTTAGTATTTTATCCTTGGCATATCTCAACTTAAATATTTAAGATTCAAGACATGCTTTGATGCTATTCTGTAATTTTTTCCTATTTGAAGTACCAATTTGTTTTTTGTTTGCATGTATTGCGTTTGTGCAACTTTCTGCCTTTGATTTTGTGTTTTTTTTTTACTGCAGGTGATAATAATTGATGAGATAGTGAAGTTTTTCTCAAGAAATCCCATAGGTAATTGTTCTCTTAAGGGTCACTTACTTTACTAATCAAACACACTGTTAATGTCCTTGCGAGCAAAAACACTTGTTGACATGTTTCTTATCTGGTGAGATCTTATGCTTAACTTAACATGTTAATTACCTGATTTAATAACTCTCAGTATCTCATTGCATCAAAGACTATGGTCTGGTTCACAATAGTAACAAATCTATTTGGCCCAAGGGAGAAGTGAGTTTTTTTTTTAGAGTGGTCAACTGAGGAACTCTCCTATGTCTTGGTGAACCTGGCATTTCTGTTGAACAAAAAGATGCTCTTTCCTGGTATTTGGCCGAGTCCTATTCCTTTCGCTATGGGTTTGAAGGAGAGGAAGAGATGGGAAAGGAGAAGTTTCAAAAGGCGAGCTAGGTGAATTTATAGCAACAACAGAACTAGGTAGGATACTGCTTTGAAGTCACAGTATCGAGGGATTAAGGAATCCAATGCAGCTGAAAGATAAGAAAAATCCTACGTGATGATTTTAGTAATGAAAAAATATAATGTAATAGTTCATTAAGAAAACACATTCCCCAGAAACAATCAGGTTTGGCACTAGCTTGAAGTCAATATGGGCAGACATTGGGCAGTCGCTGGACCTGTTTATGCTCAAGTTTTGTATTCATTATCTGAATACGACTGGAAAAGTCATCACATAGATCTGAGATCATGGCAAACAGCCATGGAGAATATTCTTTGCAAATATTTATGTGAATAATTGAAAAAACTTTCCAAAACACATATTCCCCAATCTCAAGATATATTTAGTTATCATTTTTCCTTTTTGCGTGGTTTAGGTGCAAGGTTCAATTTCAGATGGAGGAGAACTGACTTACTTCCAAAGAAGGAAATCCGCAACCAGTGATGCTTGATTGCTGCTTACCAAATTTTGGATGCATACATAGATCTATTGAACTTGCTGATTTCAAGCATATACACTGTCCTGAGACGGCTTGCTCTGCTGCTTCCATATCTACCTTCGTTTGTGTTGTAAAGATGGAGTTGATCCTGCAAAGGCGAGGCACCGGTTATCTGAATCTCACTATTTATCTGATTTAAACTGGTATCAGGGCAATGCATGCATGCTCATGCCCATTTATTGTTGTAACAAAGGCTACTAGGAATCCCCCTTGATCTTGGGGTTCCACTTGTTTAAAAGCACCTCTTTCATGTCCATTTAAAAGGATGATGTATTACATTACAGGAAATTTTTATAGAAGAAAAAAAATATTGATTTACATTCTATGTCAGTTTAGGGGAGCGGATTTACATTCACCAAAGTTTAGGCCCTGTTTGAAAGAACTTGCGCAACTTCATGGAATTATAATAGTTTTAAACAAAAATTGTGATCATTTTCTAAAGGAATTGTAATAGTTTTAAACAAAAATTATGATCATTTTTTTAAGACAGCTGACACTGTAATAATTTTTAAATTTTATTTTTTTTAATTTCAACGAGTGACTAGTTGAAGTTGGAGTTGCTTCCACAGCATAAAAAGATTTATCGAGAATAGGGGGCCTTGTGCTCTCATGCAAATAAAATATGTTTTAGATTGTTACTATGTTTATCTCTGTATCTAATCAAATAAGAGAATTCCCTTGAACAACAGAGTAAAGCTGATACTTCGACAAAATGGAAATCTTATTCAATTCAATCCTTACATCCTACAAAAAAAACATACTCAACTTACAAAAAAGTATGCTTTTACCCTGCAAGTGCTATTCAGCTAATGACTTCACAGATGTGCTTTGACAATACAACTGAAGATATTTCAATCATCACTATCATCATATTCAAAATCAATAGGTTTAACTGTGGGCATCGTTCTTTTCCTACTCATATTGGCGATTCCAGTCTCCCAAAACATGGCGATGTTTTGCATAAACCATCTTCAAGGCAGAGGTTTTCATCATGCTTTACGCCTAATTCAAATGTTTTCAGAGATCTGTTTTGCGGGATTGTTTGAGCTCATCTACAGAGGTGTCAACAGCAGGATGATTCTCGGTACCCTTCGCCCAAGCCTTTTGCTCATTCTTCGGTTCTTTAATTTTCTCTGGGCAGTGCAGATATGGGACTCTCCTGCAAGAGTAAGAATAATTCAAACCCGTTGAAACAAACCATTTCTTCCAGAAGATCACGGAAGAGATTGATTTGTCAGTTTTGTTATGCTTACCTTGTTTGTCATTTCCAATATCGGATTCTTGAGCAGAACTAATGATCATGTCCGATACTGGCTTCTCTTGGCTGCCATGGGAATCCTTGTTCTCAAGAACTTCCTCACCATTAGTTGAAGGCAATAGAGGGCCAATGATTTTCCTTCTTTGGGAAGCAGCCTCCTTCATTTTCTTTTTCCGAAGTCTCTTCCTCTGAGCTCTGGTGAGCTTCTGAGACCCATCACTTACGTAATCCAGTTTGTTCTCCTCCTCCGAATCACTTAAGGCATCTGACTCATAAATAATATGATCACACAACCAAGGCATTGGGCAAATGTATGTAATCCAGTTAGATTAAATTTGTAACCTTCAAGCTTATTAGCATTGATCTCTATTCCCTACCTGAAAGGAGATCTACATTCCAACCCTCTCCATCAACATCAACATCAACCAATTTTTCATCCTCGACATTTTGCTTTCAGTAGACAATACAAGAAAATAGTCAATGCATTGTTTACTCAAGATATCATAAACACTGATTTTGTGATAATGTACGCAGCTTCTTTCGATATCTCAGTTTCCTACTATGCTAAAAACTCTTTATAAGCTACTAAAACTTGAAGGTAATTTATAAGCACAACTACAAAGTTTTCGAGATGATAATGTAATTGACCACCTACATGAGGTTGTTCCTGCAGTGGGGGATAGAATATATTGAGTAGTGTCTCATGGAACTTCTGCCGCTTCTGAATCTTGCTCATCTTGAATAGCCAGTTTTCTCCGTCGAGGTGAAATGAAGACAGGACCCTCCTGCAAGCCACAATCATCATTTGAAGCAACTAGAATTTATATTCTGAATATTTGCATTTCCATTGCTTAATTCTATGAACTATGCCAAGAACATTCGACGTTTCAAGAGGGGGAAAGATACCCATTCCTCATTCCCTCTCCAAGCTACATACTCTTAACATAGAATCTTCAAAAGGTTTCAAAATTTTTAAATATATCCTAAACCATTTGAACCATCACAACATCTGATTGTTCAATGTTCATATGCACTAAAATGTTCATTTTATCATTGTGGGCACACTGAATTTCTTCAACTTACTCATTGAAGTGGGAATCCAATTTCCCCACTAACCCAAATAAATATGTAACCAAAACCAAACCTAACCCTAGAAAACATGTTGTTTGGGTATTTATTAGGGTTTTGAAGGAATACAATACATACTCAAGAATTGAAAATAGGGTTTTGTGCAGAATTGAAAAGAAAATAAATAAATCATGAATAGAGATTTTAGTTTTTATTACCTGAATTTTGGAGGGAGAAAGAGATGCAAATCCTCCTGCTAGCTCTAGGGCTTAAACACAACACCAAAACCAGTAGATTTTCTTTTAGTAAAGTTTGGGGTGAGTTTAACATCACCCTGAAGAAGAAGAAGAAAGAAGGGTGGCATGTGAGTAGCACGTGCTTGAAATGTCTATACTCCACACCAATTTCATCATTCACCACCAAGGATTGTGATTTCATTTTGATAATTTCGGTTTTTGATTTTAAGAAATATTTTGGTAAGTAAAAAAAAAACATAAAATTTTGAGGGCAGATGAAATATATAATGCACTTCAAAGATTCATGAAATATGTGAAAAAATGCAAGTAAATAAATCTATTAAACATATTAAATGAAGCCTAGATACAAAAAAAATGAAAAAAAACATGAAATCAATATAGAATTAGAAAATTATGAGGATGATTTAAAAATCAATAAATAATTATAAGAAATGATAATTAGAAAAAAAAACTTGAAATTTACAAAAAAACTCAGAAATTCGTCGAAAAATCCTTAAAAATATGAAAATTTGGTCACTGAGTTTTGTGTTTTTGGCAAAAAATCGAATTTTATGAAAAAAGATCTGTAGACAAAAAGCTTTTGCTGAGGGATGAATGTGCCTACTGTCATAAAATTGGCCATTGGAAGATTGACTGTGAGACATTGAAAACTGTAATAGAAAAAGGAAAGAAAAAGTCAGATGCGAATGTAGTGCACAATTTAGATGAAGATGAGGATGATGCGTATTCGTTGTCTGCAACTTCAGCATTGGTGAGTCATTCTGATGAATGACTACTTGATTCGGGTTCTACCTATCATATGTGTCCCCGTATAGGGACTGGCCGGTTCTCTAACTTTAGAGAGATGGATGATGGTGTGGTCCATATGGGCAACAATGATGAATGTAAAATTGCAGAGATAGGTAAAATCAAGTTGAAGATGCATAATGAACTTGTTCGGGTTTTGAATGATGTTCGGTATGTACCCGATTTGAAGAAGAATCTCATATTCGTTAGTGCTTTAGAGTCCAAATGTTACAAGGTTATGGTAAATGGTAGAGCTCTAAAGGTCGTTTCTAGTGCACTGGTGGTTCTGAAAGCAGTTCGAAAGGGTAATTTGTACTTCTTGCAATGGAGTACAGTTACAAGTAATCAGAAAGTTGAATTTGGTGGAGCAACTTGTGTTGTTGAAGGCCCTATAGATGTTGCTTTTGGTGGAGTTACTGATAGCTCCAATGATGTTTGTAAGAAAATCTCGAGAGTTTGGCATTTGCATGCAGATAGTAAATGCGAGAAAGTTATGCACGAGTTAGTGAAGAAACAATTGGTAGAAGATATGAAGATGTGCAGTATGAAAGTTTGTGCACATTGTATTTTCGAAAAGTCTGGTTTAAGACTCCATCTTAGTCAATGTAGAATTGGTTTGTTAGTTTGAGCATGTTTTGGTATATGGCACATTCGGATGTATGGGGCCCATAAGCGTGTTTGGAGGGGTGAGACCCTCAATCAGTATTGAGTTGATTATGTTCGTTGGATATCGGTTGCTTGTTTTTTGTCCGTGTTTGTTGTTGTTGGCTCAGATTTGTGAAATCTTCACTGAGGTGGAGAATTGTTGAAAAACAAAGTTGTAAGAAGTAGATATGTTTGAATTGCAAACAGAGTGTGAACAAGTTGGTTGCTACCGAGTTTAAAAAATGAGTTGGCAACCTGCTGGAGATTAGCTTCGTCGGCAGTCGAAATCATTGATCTTATAGCTTGAAATCGGCTGAAAGTTGCTGGAATCTATTGTAATATATATGGCTGGACTTGGATGGAATTGAAGAATGACAACTGGTAGAAGATAGAAGAAGGTGGTGGAAGGGTTTCCACCGCCTCTTCACGCTATTTAAGAAGGATGAGTTTCCCCTTCACAATCCATCCTCCAAATTGAATCTGTGAGTTTTTCACTTGTTAGGGTTTATCCCATTTGTGGGTACGTGAGAGAGAAGGAAGAAAGGGAGGTGTGAGGATATAGAAATTGTTGTTTGTGTTTGTATTTGTATTTGTGTTTGTGTTTTGTTTGTGTTATACGCAAGCAGAGTATTTGGGTGGTGTCGTTTAGACACTTGTATTGTGCCATCTCCAGTTGTAATCTTTCGATCTCACTAGTAAAGTTGTTATTTGTCGTGGACGTAAATGAGTTTGCTGAACCACGTAAATTGATTGTCTCTAGTATTTGTTAGTAATTTGTTTGTAACTTCGCATTTCGGCATTTGTAACGCTTCCGCGCGTAACACATGTACAATATCATTCCTTCTTCATCGCCACCGTTGCAGGAGCGAATAAATTGGAGTGTACACGAAATTTCTTGAAGAGAATGCTCATAGAGCAGGGTTAAACCTCACTGTTTATACCACTGTCAGATCAGGTCCAGGGCATTTGCTTGTTTTCACTTCTTCAGTAGAGCTTGTTGGGATGAACTTCAATGGTGAACAAGCTAGGACAGTGATACAAGCCGAGAAAAATATGGCCATGTCTCCTTGGTCTGTTTTGAAACAAAGTATGTTCTGTTTCCTTTCCTTTCAAATCAACAAGGTATTTGTTTAGTTGTCACAAACTTTTGACCATTCACATTGTATCTATTTTTAGTGTCCAATGTGGGTTCTTTACATCACAAGGAGACTGAGAGCACTGAAGAACAAGAGCATGTTATAGTAGCTAGAGTGCTTTCAAATTTCATGCCAAAAGATGAAAACAAATTCTCAAGACACAAGGAACAAAACCAAGTAAGGAGAAGAATAACAAAAGGTCTCTTAATTCTAAACTTTCTTTGGTTTAGGCCTTATTCTTGGTGAAATAGGTCTATTTTTTAATTTTTCCTTTTTGTTATGTAATGGTTTATTTGGTGGTTGGCCTTATTATTTAAGGTATACTATTTGGTGAACCAGGCCTCAAGGTCTCAAGGAGAATAGGAATTTCTTTCATGGACGAGTTTTTATTTTTGTTCGTTATATGATGTAAGTCCATTAGTTTCTTTTCTCGGGTAAAATCGTCATGTACCCCCGACTGATGTACAAATGTTTTTCAAGTAATAAATGTCTGACATCCCATAAATGCCCCTCCCCACTGGAGGTTTATTTAAAAAAAAAAAAAAAAAAAGAATAAATATCATATGTAGTAATTTTTTGGACCAAACTTGATCCAAAGCAAATCTTGTTGGAGAGACCAGCATAACCCTTCACCATACACTATATTGCACACACCTTAGAAATTATTACCATCACACGCATAATATAAATACGACATCATAGCATTATTCTTCTTTCTTCATTTTCATGTTCCTATCTCACACATTAGAACTTGTAGTTGCTGCACGCCTATGAAACCTTAAGCGCTTTGGAACCAAGCATATAACTAGGGTCACGAAGACCAGAAACCCAAAAAATGATGAATCTAACAATGAATACAAATATCTTCCGATCGGGCTTGTACACATCTACCACTGAAAATATCGCAAGAAAGTATGCAACGCCCAATGAGACGACAGCAATCCACATGATACACATCACAAGCCATATAAACCATTTTCTCCCTACATTGGATACACTAATGAGCAACAAAATCAGAATGTTGGCGGACATGAATGCTGTAGTGTTAGCCATGCAGTATATGGCGTAGGCCAATGGTTCCTCAGAAGCTAATATTGACATACCAGCTAAGTGCTTATTGTCAGGTTTATTTTCTGACCAAAAACCCCCAACTGGAGTTAATGAAGCTTGGAAAGTCACAGTGACTATAAGTGACGCTGTGACCAACAATCCATTTTTGATGTTTTTCAGCCAATCAGCTTCATCAGCTGCATCAGCCATTTGAGGATCTTTCTTCTCTGTTGAACTTATAATGGTTGAATTTGTAGGTCCATTAACATTATTTTTGGATCGATGGACAAACTCATTAATTTCGACGTCCTTCCAATCAGATCTACTCTGCAACAATACATCCATGGGGGTGCAACCATGGTTGTTCAGCACATTTATGTCCACTCCTTCTATTTCTCCTCCAACCAAATACTTTACCATCTGAATACATATTACTATGTTAGCCCTTATGAAAGCCTGTGATGAAGACGAAGCAAAAGAAAAAAAAAAGTTACCCGTAACCCCTTCCACCCATGGTCCCCATATTAGTCTCAGCCCATACACAAAATAAATAAATTGGTACTTAATCTAAAAAATAAATAAAGGTTACCTCAGTCTGCTTGTTGAGCACAGCTACATGAAGGATTGTGTTACCATCCACGTCTTTCGAGTTCAAAAGCTCAGCAACATAGTGGTTATCAGGATGCAGTATTTGTTTCAAAGTATCCAAATGGCCATGCTTCGTCGCAAGGTGTAGAATTGTCTCCTTATGATAAGTAAGATAGAAGTACACTCATGATGAGCGCCAAGTAGCTCCATAAGTACATCATTTCGGCCTTTCAGGGCTGCTACATGAAGAGGAGTTCTGCCTAGTGTATCTCTTAATTTGCATGTACGCGCTGATTCTATTTCTAGTAGAAACAACTTTACCATTTCGACATTCCCTTTGGCTGATGCCAAGTGAAGTGGGGAACGACCATTGCCATCTTGTTCTAAAGAAAATTCTTTATTTTGATTGAGAATTTCTCTAGCAAAATCAACATGTCCACGCATGGTTGCTATGTGCAATGGAGTCTCCAAATTACAATCATCAACTATGATTCGGTCGAGAAGGAGTGGATCCTCTGTAAGTAACTCACGTAGGGAATCTACACTCCCTCTCATGGCTGCCTTGCGCAACCTTCCCATTACTTCATGACTCCTCTCCATCACTCTTTACACTCTAATGTATCAGCTGGTTAACAGAGGTATATGAATCTACCTTATATGCATATATAGGTATATAGAGAGCACGCCTTGAAAAGTATGGTCCGGTCTGTACTGTGAGATGTGTTAGACTTTCTATGTTCAGATTTTAATATGTGGACTTTGACCCTTTATAAGCCACTAGTGTATAAGCCTTGCCATTGGTCATGCACTTTCCACGTAACGTGTATCCATGCCGTTGGAACAATTGAGTTCTAATTTAATGCTATAGCCCCATTTTCTTCTCTAAGAAATATGAGAGAAAAATATGTTTCTAATTTAAACACACTCAGCAAATAAAGGAACGCAGTTCAGGTGCATTCATGAAGCTGAGATTGATTAATATTCCAATAAAATTGTGGAAGTCTTCAACGATGAATAGAATTCTTGCGCAGCAATATTAGACTTTTTCTCAAACTTATTATTGAGACTAGTTGAGTGAAAGTGAAAAGAGATCTCTCTCTCACGTGTTGTGTAGAGTTTTATGGACGTTTGAGAGAGCACTACTCCGGTGCCTGGCGGCCTGCCTGGTGGCCACCAGTACACTTAAGATTTTTCCCTCAAACTTATTAATGAGACTCGTTGGGTCAAAGTAAGTGTGAAAGTGAAAATGAAAAGATAGAAATATAAATAAATTAAAAGAGTTATTCTAAATGGCGAGGAAATGAGCGAGGGGAGGGAGGTGGCGGGATGGGAACCATTCACCTCCCTCGGGATGCGCACACCAAAAAAGACGGCACACATCTCGAGAGAGGTAAACGGTTCCCATCCCGCCACCTCCCTCCCCTCGCTCACTTCCTCGACATTTAGAATTTCTGAAATTAAAATGAACAGAGAGATCTCTTTCTCTCAACGTGTTTTGTGCAAAGTTCTATGGACGGTTGAGATCATTTAATCTATTGGCTGAACGCATTGAAAAGGATGGTTTGTTCGGTACTATGAGATGTGTTGATTTTCCTATGCTCACATTCTAATGTGTGGACTTTGACCCCTTACAAGTATCATCCGTGACGTTGGCCACACACTTTTCAGGCAGAGTGTATTTGTGTTGTTGGTACAGGTATTGTGTCATGCCTTTGCCTTCAACATTTCACCGTCCTTGAGTTTTTTTTTTTTTTTTTAAAGGCAAGTCGGTTTTTTCAGCCGAGGATTCGTAACCTAGTTTCGAGATGCGACCTACGGGTTGAATATCACCCCAAAATAAAGATGCCTCCAGTGGATCTCGAAGCAAAGATCTGTGAAACAAGTCCACAAAACCTTAACCAATCGACCACAGCCCCTTTGGGGCACCGTCCTTGAGTTGTGCCTTTAACACTCCACATTTGAACCAACTAAAATTTTATTTTCTGACTATTTGCATTTCCATTGCTTAATTCTATGAACTATGCTACAACATCCGATGTTTTGATAGTGAGGAAAGAGACCCATTCCTCATTCCCTCTCCAAGCTACATACACTTGACATATAATCTTCAAAAGTTTTCAAAACTTTTAAATATAGCTTAAAACCATTTGAACCATCACAACATCTAATTGTTCAGTGTTCATATGCACTAATGTTCATTTTATCATTGTGGGCACATTGAATTTCCTCCTAACTTGAAGTGGGACTTCAATTTCCCCACTAACCCTAGAAAACATGTTGTTTGGATACTTATTAGGGTTTTGAAGGAATACATTACATACTCAAGAATTGAAAATAGGGTTTTGTGCAGAATTGAAAAGATAAAAAATAAATCATGAAGAGAGATTTTAGTTTTTTATTACCTGAATTTTGGAGGGAGAAAGAGAGATGTAAATCCTCCTGCTAGCTCTAGGGCTTAAACACAACAACAAAACCAGTAGATTTCTTTTTAGCAAAGTTTGGGGTGAGTTTAACATAACCCTGAAGAAGAAGAAGAAGAAGAAAGAATGGTGGCATGTGAGTAGCACGTGCTTTAAATGTCTACACTCCGCACCAATTTCATCATTTATCACCGAGGATTGTGATCTAAATGTCGAGGGAAAGGGCGAGGAAACGAGCGAGGGAAATGACGTGGCGAGGTGAAAGCCGTTCATTTTCTTCGAGATGTGTGTGTTGACTTTTTTCACACGCATCTCGAGAAAATGAACGGCTTTCACCACGCCACGTCATTTCCCTCGTTCGTTTCCTCGCCCTTTCCCTCGACATTTAGAATCTCTGTTTCGTTTTTATAATTTCGGTTTCTGATTTTAAGAAATATTTTGGTATGTAAAAAATAAAAAACATAAAAATTTTGAGAGCAGATGAAATATATAATGCACTTCAAAGATTCATGAAATATGTGAAAAAATGCAAGTAAATAAATCTATTAAACATATTAAATGAAGCCTAAATACAAAAAAAATGTAAAAAACATGAAATCAATATAGAATTAGAAAATTAGGACAATGATTTAAAAATTAATAAATAATTATAAGAAATGATAATTAGAAAAAAAAACTAAAAATTTACAAAAAAAAACTCAAAAATTCGTCTAAAATTCCTTAAAAATATGAAAATTTGGTCACTGAGTTTTGTGTTTTTGGCAAAAAAATTGAATTTTACGAAAAAACCTCAAAAAAATGTAAATAAATTTGCATTTTTTTCTTTTCATAATTAAAAAAATGAAAATTTTGATGAAATTTCGCGAAAACTCATTCCATGTCAATAAGTTGATTATAAGAAATATTTCGTTGTTTATAGAAAAAACATAAAAATTTCACTTATAATTTGAAGTTATCAATATAATATGGGGAATTCTAAATGTCGAGGAAACCAACGAGGAGAGTGACATGGCGGGGTGGGAGCCGTCCACACCGCTCGGGATGCGTGCACAAAAAATTGTGGCATGCATCTCGAGAGGGGTGGACGGCTCCCACCCTGCCACGTCACTCTCCTCACTCATTTCCTCGCTATCTAGCCTCACTCATATAATATAAGCATTTTAAATTTTTATATGCTATAGAAAGAGTCTCACACGATTCATAATGTAATAAAACTACATATTGTATAAGAATCACTTATATAACAAAATTTTAATGCTACATTAATGTTATAATGAGTTAAAGTATATGAAAATTGAAATTGGACTAATGAAAGAAATAAATATTTCAAAATAAATTTCGGTAACTAAAAAAGAAGAAATATTTCTTGAAATTTTGACATTTTTCCAAAAATCACAATCCTAGTTTGCCAATAGACCCATTTTCTTTGAAATTTTTTTTTTCATAAAAAATAAATAGTTGTCTCAAGATATTTATCGAAAAACTTATCGCGGCCTTTTTTTTCTCATGCCGTCTAGCTTTTATCAAGGCGGCCATTGTTGTCAAAATCTATCTAAATGAAAGTTGGCAACATCAGCATTGTTGTGTGTAGTTTTCAATTTGTTGATAACAATCAGACAAAGATTAAGACATCCACTTAAACAATCAGAGATTCAGATGTCTTTATTTATTCTCAGCTTCTCATGATTAATAAACATCAATATTTAAGGGACATCTCGAGGGGGATGGAGGATTGCATCCGCCTCCTTCAGCCGTTTCCTCGCCAATTAGAATTCCCCATATTTAAGACAAATTGAAAGACATCATCATTTTGACACTGCGACTTTTGCTGAAGCACATCATCATTCATTTACTTTCTGAAACATATCATCACCTATTGAAGGATAACACTAATATAAACAAAAAAATTCATCTCTTATTTCTCAAGAAACAACCACCACTTACTAAGAACGCCACCAACATAAAAAAAAACCCACATCTATTCTCTCTTAGTGAACAACCACCACTGAACCGTTTCACCTTGCCCCGCTCGACCGCCTCTTTTTTTCTCTTTTCTCTTTTGATCTTCTTCTTCTTCTCATCTCTTCCTATTTTCTATGTTCCCCTGCCTCCTTCTACTCTTCATCATCTCCTCTGTTTTTTTCTTGTATTCGAGCATATTCGTGCAAATAGGGAAATTTGGCCTTCGCGTAGGCTCTTGCAAATGGTGAACCCCATTCGCATGAGCATTCTTCAGTTGTTTTTTCTTCTGCCCTCAAGCAGATCCGTGTGAATGTGGAACCCTTATTCGCACGAGCAACGTGAGAGTGGGGGTTCTTGATTCGCACAGGCTTGTGCTAATGAGGGTTCTCCATTCACACGGATTTGCTCGAGGGTAGAAGAAAAATAACAGAAGAAGAGGTGAAGAGAAGATAAGAGGGAGCGAGGGCGGTGGAGAAGAAGAGGAAGGGAGGAGAATTAGAAGAAGAACAAAGGAGAAGATGAAAAGAGGTAAGGTGGTGGCGTGGTGGTGTGGTAGGTGGCGGGGTGTGGTGGTGCTACTCCGTTGTTGCTATGAAGAGATAAGAAAAAGGTAGAGAAGAAGAGGGAACAAAGGTGAAATATGGGTTTATATTAGGGGTGTGCTTCAACACGTCCAAAAAGAAGAGGAGGAATTGGTGTCCTTCAACAAAATTGGTGGTGTCAAAAAGTCGCTGCAAAATTGAAAATGCTCTCCTTTCATCTACCCTTCAAAATTACAGCAACCAATGAATACAATTTGATAGTTTCTATCATGAGCTTTGCTATGCGTCGAGGGAAAGGGCGAGGAAAACAGCGAGGTAAAGGAGGTGGCGGGGGGTGAACCGTTCACCCCCCTCGAGATGTGTGCCGCGCGCGCATCTCGAGGGGGGTGAACGGTTCACCCCCCGCCACCTCCTTTACCTCGCTGTTTTCCTCGCCCTTTCCCTCGACATTTAGAATTCCCGTTCTATCATATAAAAGGAGTTCCAGTTTGAATGGAAATGAATAATAGACCACTTGTTTTGTTGCTATTTGACATAATTTAAAATGGCAACACCAATGCATCTTCATCATCATCATCATCTTCTATTACAAGTAAATGGTCTCAGATTGTTGTTGTTATCATTCTTCTTTCATTTTCTTTGTTCACAAGGAACTGCATCAGCTGGAGAAACAGTGAGATATCTTCCTGGATTCGAAGGACCTCTTCCATTCCACCTTGAAACTGGGTATGCTATCATTCCATCATTTTATTCTACTTACAGTAACTTACTTATGTTATTCAAGTCGATCCATATATGGCCTGCAAGTGCCTTCAATATAATTCAGGTTTAGTTCATGTCAGATTACTATTGTATACAATGATGAGAGATTCAATTGTCAAAGAACATCTGGTGTTTTTTGTTGCAGATATGTTGGAGTGGATGAATCAAATGATGTACAACTATTCTACTATTTCGTTAAGTCAGAAAGGAACCCCGAAAAGGATCCTCTTGTGTTTTGGCTCACCGGTGGCCCTCGTTGCTCTTCTTTCAGTGCTTTCGCGTTTGAGATAGGTAATTCTTCTTTACTCTTCTAATTTTATCTATCAGAAAAAATATAGACTCTTCCACCAACAAAAAAAAAAAATCCTCTGAACAATTTGTACAAAAACATGCCTTAACTACAATTTGATATTTTTTTCTATTCATAACTGAGATCATCTCTACCTTGTATTCGATGAGGAATTTATTTCATTTTCTACAATTTGAAATTCTTTGAATGGGTAAAGCAGGTCCTGTATACTTCAAAATTGAAGAGTACGACGGCAGCTTGCCAACTTTGATACCGAATCCAAACTCATGGACTAAGGTGAAAATGATTGAAAGTTTTGAAAGTTTTATTTGTTTAGTTTTATTTTTTTAATGAATTGTAGCAATGGATTGAGCTATGATCAGGTGGCCAACATAGTCTTTCTTGACCAACCAGTGGGATCTGGTTTCTCCTACTCAAGGACTGAGCAAGGCCTGCACACCACTGATACTAAATCTGCTATGGACACTCTCACAGTTATCACAAAGGTTTCTGGTCTATTCAAACCTACTAATTTCTTCTCAGTGTTCGCGAACATGGAGAGTAGTGCAAATTATCATTATGTAAGATTCAATCCTCTTTTATTGGCAGTGGTTGATTGATCATCCAGAATTCCAGTTGAACCAGCTCTACATATGTGGGGATTCTTATTCAGGAAAGATCATTCCTTTTCTTGTTCAGGAAATAATAAAAGGTAAATTGTACACTTATCTATTTCGTGTCTATGCTAGAGGACTACGAGTCTACGAGTACACCATTTCTCAGGTCTGTGGCATTGCAGGTATTGAAGTTGGGCAAACGCCTCTCATCAACTTCGCGGTAAATGAACAATTGTTTTAGTTAATGACTAATGCATACCATGTATTTCATTGAAGATCCATTCTTAACAGCATTATTTATTTAACCTAAAAATTAATGGTTTTACTAGGGTTATTTGATTGGCAACGCAGTCACAGATGCACGATTTGAACAAAATGCAGAAATTCCATTTGCCCATGGGAAGGGATTCATATCTGATGAACTCTATGAGGTGATCTAGATTTTCAGAAAATGAAAAGTGTCGCGAAATCCATGTTATGCAAGTTGTAATCAAAATTTTATTTACTCTACCTTTCTTCAGTCATTGAAGCAAACTTGTAAAGGAGATTACACAAATTTTGGTCCTAAAACTGCAGAATGCTCGAAGGATCTCGATGAATTCACCAAGGTAGGTAGACAGATCTGTTTGATGTACTAGTACATCTCATTTGTGCAAATTTTCTAATGGATGACTTAAATATCATTTGGCATCTCCAGTGTGTATCAGGCATAAACACCCTACAGGTTTTGGAGCCTCTATGTTCTATTAGTCCCCCGGCGCCAGAGCAGACTAGTATACGTCGACTGCAATCACTGTCAAACGAAACAAATGGAATTGATCCATTATTGTGTAGGGTAATGCTTTCTCTCATATTTAGTTTAAACTGAGCTTCACTCTGTCTATAATTAGGAGTTCTTTGTTACTATTGTTACTAACTTCCCCTGTAACTTGTCCAGGAATATGGCTATCTGCTCTCTTACTACTGGGCCAACAATGCTCGTGTTCGAGATGCCCTTCACATAAGAAAGGTAAAAAAAATGAAAATGATAGTAGTATCGAGAATAAAGTCCACTCCTGTTGTTTATGCTAGTAGTATATAACAATTTATTGGACACTGAAAATTTTGTTAATGAACCTTCAGGGAACAGTTAAAGAATGGATTAGATGCAACTATTATCAACCTTATCAATTTGATATAGAAAGCAGTATAGAACATCATCGAAATCTGAGTAAGAAAGGTTATCGTTTTCTATTATATAGGTAAGATCATTCTGCCTATGTTCACTGTTTTCTTTGTTAAAACCTGTTTCATGTTGAATCAATTTTTTGTGCTTACTAATACATATTTTACGTCCGGATAGTGGTGATCATGATATGTGGGTATCCCATATATCAACAGAAGCATGGATTCGATTGCTCAACTTGTCCATAGTTGATGACTGGCACCCATGGCTCGTCGATGGTCAAGTTGCAGGGTTTGTATTACATGACATTGAAGCTTTTATATGCATGCAGTGCAGTCCCATTTCTCCTCACTAACATAGTCTAATTCCATGTACATTCAGGTATACAAGGAAGTTTTCGAGTGGCATGACATATGCAACTGTTAAGGTAAGCAAGTCTCCAAAACTTACTTGGGTTCCTCCGTATTCATGTAGTCTTATTAGAGTGCGTGTTTCGTGTAGGGAGGGGGTCACACAGCTCCAGAGTACAAACCTAAGGAGTGCTTTGCGATGTTTAAGAGGTGGGTATCTCACAATCCTCTGTGACAATTTTGAAAGTTGGAGCCATAATCAGTCAGATAGTCCCTCTATTACCAATCAAAATTGTATTGCTATCAATTTTATTCTACTTGATCAAATGTATTGTTCGGTATGAAAACTAGTTTTTTCTGCGTTGTAAGGAGAGAATCATGGTCAAAGAGAACGAAGCAAAAACTTATCACAAGCATAATGGGAAGACCATACGACATAACATTCTGTGCTGAAAATGCTCCAATTTCAGAAAACTACCCAATAGACAATTAAATGTAATGGCTAAAATCATCAAGAACAAACATAATAGGCTTGTATCAGCGACAGCCACCTTGTAAACAACCAGAATTTGTAAACGAGGTAATCACAAAGGATCTTGCGAGATCCACCTTGCAAACATAGCAAAGCATTCCTTAGGCTGGTACTCGGGTGCTGTGTGACCTCCTCCCTGCAACAAACCAGTAAGAATTTCGAGTTTGTCATGTTAGTTAATTGCAGGAAGATTTCTCTAGTCCATTTTGAATTTTTGGCCAATCTACATTATAGATATATATGTATACGGAAAATGACATAGCTGGATTGGGAGGGGTTATTCTTTTACCTTTACAGTCGCGAATGTCATGTTATTGGAATATGACCTTTGGTACCTACGTGAAGTCCATACGAAATTACTTAAGCATAAAATGGGAACTTTAGCTTAAACCTCATGGGAGAGACTGTTTATGCACCTACCCTGCAACTTGGCCATCTACAAACCAAGGTCTCCAGTCATCAACGACAGCATAGTTGAGTGACCTTATCCATTCTTGTGAGCTCAGATGTGGAACAGCGTAATCGTGATCACCACTGTAACACAAAAGCTGTAATAGTTAATTATGGCTTGTATGGTGAATTGTAAAAGTGAATGTCGTAGTCTTACCTATATATCAAAGTATGGTATTTCTTTTTACTCAGACGCCGGTGATAAGGGATACTGCTTTTAATAACGTATGTATAAGGTATGTCATGATTGCATCTGATCCATTCATCTACTGTTCCCTGTTATTTTCATCAACATGATTCAAACTCAGTATTGTGGAGAACATACAAATGATATATCTGTATGTTTCTGAATGAGATTTTTATGTACCGTTCGGACGTTAAGTGCCTTTTGTACTCGAGCATCATTTGCCCAATAGTAGGATAGCATATGAGCATAACTCTGCAGTAAATTTATTAATGCGAATATTAGAATCCATACCAAGTTAGATACTGAATCTCACATGAATGACACTGCTCGTAACTGAAATGAAACTTCACATACTTAGAATCTTTAACTCTGTGCAAGGGAGACTTACCCTGCACCTGAATTCTAGAGTTGGAGGCGGTAAAAGTAGGGATTTGCTTGAATTTTCACCGAGTGTTCTTCTAGGGGAAGTGAGTGTGCATTTGGGATCCAAAATGTGTTTGTCATTAAGTCCTGAAGTGCACTGCAAAGAGAATGGCCACAAATGTCACTCCATCAAGTCTTTTTTTTTAATGTTATTTATTCAACAATATGTTCATCCTAACCTCTGAAACAGCTTGAAGATCTTCTGTACATTTCACATTACTGGGATCTACATTGTAGTACTCTTCTTTGCAGCTTTTCTTCACCGACTGGAACAGCAGCACATACATCAAGATCATTCTTGCTATCTTATGTGTGATTGAGTACAATAGTCCAGGTAGGGACTAGGGAGTTTATTACCTCATAAAGTTCATCAGAGATGATTGCCATATTATGTGCATAAGGGATTTGTGAATTCTCTTCCAAGTGTCGATCTGTAACCGGATTCCCAAGCAAATACCCCTGGACTCCTTTACTGGGGTGGACTGTGATACCCTTGTGTGGGCGGACATGAGGGAGCGTGCGGGAGAAGCTTGTGATGGCGAAGCCCAATAGGCCCATGAATCCCAAGAAGGGTTGGGCGAACTATCAAATGGAGATTATAGTCTCACATCGCCTAAGTGAGAGAAGGGGATATGTCATTGTTGCAAATTTGGCTTTTTAAAAATAAAAACAAATCTGTGTTTACCTTAGGGCTGAAAATCGAACCGTCGGTTCGGTTTTTTACCTAAACCGTGAACCGAACCGACTTAGGTCGGTTTTAAAATTTTCAAACCGAAACCGAACCGACCATTAACAAAACCGATCCGAAACCGAACCGATTCCAATTTATGCAAACCGTAACCGAACCGACTAAAATCGAACCAAAACCGAAATAAAACCGAATCGAACCGAATATTTAAACATATTATATTATTTATATATAAATATATTTATTTTTATATATAAATAATATAATATATTTAAATATTTGGTTCGATTTGGTTTGGTCGGTTTAAATCACATAGAAACCGAAAACCGAACCAACCACTTCGGTTTTGCATTTTTTTAAACCGAAACCGATCCGAACCGAATTTAAACCGAACCAATCGGTTCGGTTTTGATCGGTTCGGTCGGTTTGATCGGTTTTTTGTTCAGCCCTAGTTTACCTGGTTTTGAACCTTGGACCTCCCTCTCCTATTTTGATATTTGAACCACTCTCTATTTTATAGTCCCATATCTACTATATATCTTTTTGAGGTAGAGTATATAAGAAGATAGTTAGGACTTGGGTTTGGACCCCTTGGGGATACCACTCTTTTATGAGGAGGGGAGAGATAAGCCCTCGCGCCCGCCGCCGCAGTCCGTCCGGTCGGGCAGGTTGGGTTGGGTTGGGTCATTTAGAAAGCAAAACATTTTTTTGCTGAAATTTTATTTAAACGAAAAATCAATTTCTAAAGAGGACTGAGTTCAAACGGTCTCTCTAGACCACGATTTGGCTCCGCGATTTTTGGCAAAAAATCCGCCACCATATCTTCTCCACGACCCACGACCTGATCTTGCCAATGAACCTAGTCTATATCTTGTTTTTTGATTGTATGATTTCTACCTATATATACCATCTACTTTTAGAGTTTTATACACACAGAAATACAAAAGAGAAACAATAGAGTTCAAAAACGTTTTTCTGCTTAGCTTTCAGTTTATGCTTCGTACAGAGTTCTAGCAAACAACTTTTCGAGTTTCTGCTTCCAGCAAACATTTTTCGTACAGAGTCTATTGCAATCAGTTCTAGCTTTCTCTGTTTATGCTTCTTGTTTGTTGCTGTTTTATTTCCTGGTGATTCCGAGCAAATAAGGAGATTAAGGGTGATTTGTATACCGTTCAATTATTGTGCAATTTTTGAACGAGACAGAGATTCTGGGCTGTTTTATCCTGGGGACGGCGGGGCTACGAAACTGCTTGCAAAATTTTGGGCAGAGCCGCGAAACATCTTAAAGAGAGCAACCTAGTCCGCGACTCAACCCAAGCAAAATTGGTACAAGCGTTCCTTCCTTTTAATTCGTATTCTCAGCATATTTTATCAACAATTTTAAGACGATTTTCTATGTCTGCCATGAATTCAATTACTGAAATTGCTGCTAAAGACCTTAATAGGCCCTTTCGTTTTGAGGGCCAACACTTTAAAAGATGGAGACAAAAGATGCTGTTTTTTCTAACAACACAAAAGGTTGCATATGTTTGTGATACTGAAAAACCAACAATGCCTGCTGAACCTACTGAAACCCAAACTAAAGAGTTAGACCGTTGGATTGAAAATGATTTTTTATGTAAAAATTTTATCCTGAATGGTCTGTCTGGTGATCTTTATGATTATTACTGTACTGAACAAACTGCAAAAGATATTTGGGAAGCCCTTAGAAAGAAATATGACACTGAGGAGGCTGGCACAAAGAAATATGTTGTCAGTCGCTATCTGAAATTTCAAATGACTGATGATAAGTCTGTGGAAACCCAATCACACGAGCTTCAAAAGATTGCTCATGAAATTATATCTGAGGGAATGACTTTAGATGAGCAATTTCAAGTAGCTGTTGTGATAGACAAATTGCCCCCTAGCTGGAAAGATTTTAAGAATGTCCTTAGGCATAAAACTAAAGAGTTTTCCCTAGAAAGCCTGATAACCCGACTTCGTATTGAGGAGGAAGCCAGGAAACAAGATCAGAAAGAGGAAGTTCTGATTATTTCAAACCATAAGAAGTCTACCCCTATTTCTCTGAAACCCAATGGAAAGACAATGAAAAATCAGAATAACAATAAAAATCAGAACCATCAGAATCGAAACCAGCAGAACCGGAACAATCAGAACCGCAACCATCAGAATCAGAGAATCCTCCGCGAAATCAGAATGGACAGAAACATCCCTCCAAGAATGATTCAGCACAGTTCCTTTGCTACACCTGTGGCAGGCCAGGGCATATGGCCAGGAACTACCGGAATGGATCTCGCCCTGCACTTCAGGCGAACCTAACCGAAGACAAACTTATTGCCATGATCTCTGAGATCAATTTTGTTGGTGGATCCGAGGGATGGTGGGTCGACACTGGTGCTTCTCGACATGTCTGCTATGATTGAGGAATGTTCAAGTCCTATTTTGAAGCTGAGGACAAGAAAGTGTTGTTGGGTGATTCCCACTCCACTATAGTTGCTGGAACTGGAACAGTATAACTGAAGTTTACCTCTGGAAAGACAGTTATCCTGAAAGACGTCTTGCATACTCTAGAGATGAGAAAAAATCTAGTATCTGGTTTTCTTCTGAACAAGGCTGGGTTTACTCAAATTATAGGGGCTGATTTATATACCATCACAAAGAATAATGTATTTGTGGGAAATGGTATGCTACTGATGGGATGTTTAAATTAAATGTTGAAGTGAATAAAATTTCTAGTTCTGCTTACATGTTGTGCACTTTTAATATCTGGCATGCTAGACTTTGTCATGTTAATAAACGTATTATTAAAAACATGAGTAACTTAGGACTAATTCCAAAATTGTCCTTAAATGATTTTGAAAAGTGCAACTATTGTAGTCAAGCTAAGATAACCAAAACACCATATAAATCTGTAGTTAGAGAATCTGAACCTTTAGATTTGATACACTCAGATATATGTGAACTTGATGGTATCTTGACTAGAAATGGAAAACGTTATTTTATTACGTTTATTGATGACTGTTCTGATTATACTTTTGTTTATTTAATGAAAAATAAAAGTGATGCCTTTGACATGTTTAAATTATTTTTGACTGAAGTTGAAAATCAATATAATAGAAAGATTAAGAGACTTAGGAGTGATAGAGGCACTGAATATGATAGCAGTACTTTCGTAGAGTTCTATAATTCTCAAGGAATTATTCATGAAACAACTGCACCATATTCTCCTGAGATGAATGGCAAAGCTGAAAGGAAAAATAGAACTCTTACCGAGTTAGTTGTTGCCATAATGCTTAACTCCGGTGCTGCATCGTACTGGTGGGGAGAAATTATCTTGACAGTCTGTTATGTGCTAAATAGAGTCCCCAAATCGAAAAGTAAAACATCGCCCTATGAAATTCTGAAAAATAGACAACCAAACATGTCTTATTTGAAAACTTGGGGTGGTTTAGCTTATGTTAGAATTCCTGATCCTAAAAGGAACAAGCTTGCTAGTAGGGCATATGAATGCGTATTCATACGCCATGAATAGCAAAGCTTATAGATTCTATAATCTTAAAGATCAAGTTATTATAGAATCAAACGACGTTGACTTTTATGAAGATAAATTTCCTTTTATTTCGAGGAATAGTGGGGGTACATCATCAAACAACGTACCTTTGCTCAGGGTTAATGAAACTATTAGAGCCACAGAATCTGAGCCAAGAAGAAGTAAACGGAAACGATCTTCTAAAAACCTTGGCCCCGATTACTATGTTTTTTCAGTCGAAGAGGATCCCCTTAGTTTTCAAGAGGCCCTATCCTCTATAGATGCCAATTTTTGGGAAGAGGCTATCGATGATGAAATGTACTCTCTTGAGTCTAACAGAACTTGACACTTAGTCGATTTGCCACCAGGTTGTAAGACAATAGGATGTAAATGGGTATTTAAGAAGAAATTGAAACCCGATGGTAATGTTGACAAGTTCAAGGCTCGTCTCGTAGCCAAAGGGTATAGACAGAGAGAAAATGTTGATTTCTTTTATACATATTCTCCTGTAACCAGGATTACATCTATTCGAGTGTTAATTTCTCTTGCTGCAATACATAACCTAGTTTTGCACCAAATGGACGTTAAGACTGCGTTTTTTAATGGTGATTTGGAAGAAGAAATTTACATGGACCAACCTGAAGGTTTTGTTATTCCAGGACAAGAACATAAAGTTTACAAACTAGATAAGTCTCTTTACGGTTTGAAACAAGCTCCAAAACAATGGCATGAAAAATTTGATAATCTTGTTATCGCACATGACTTTAAAGTGAACGAAAGTGACAAATGCATTTACTATAAAGCTGAAAATGGCATTTGCACTATAATATGTCTGTATGTGGATGACTTACTTATCTTTGGTTCTAATATCCATGCCGTGAATAAAGTGAAAGCTTTATTGTGTGCAAACTTTGATATGAAAGACCTTGGAGAAGCGAGTGTAATCCTTGGTATCAAGATTACTAGGTCTGAAAAGGGAATTTCTTTGGATCAATCTCACTATATCGAGAAGATCCTAAATAAATATAATTACTCTGACTGTAAACCTGCATGTACTCCTTATGACTCTAGTGTAAAATTGTTCAAGAACACCGGTGACGGTGTTAGACAATCTGAGTATGCGAGCATCATTGGTAGTCTTAGATATGCTACCGATTGCACTAGACCCGATATAGCTTACGCTGTTGGATTACTATGTAGATTTACAAGTAGACCTAGTATAGAGCATTGGCATGCAATTGAACGGGTCATGAGGTACCTGAAGAGGACTAAGAACCTCGGATTACATTATCAGAAGTTTTCCGCTGTCCTTGAAGGATATAGCGATGCTGATTAGAACACCCTTTCAGATGACTCCAAAGCCACCAGTGGCTATATTTTCAATATAGCTGGTGGAGTTGTTTCTTGGAAATCAAATAAACAGACCATTTTGGCACAGTCCACGATGGAGTCAGAGATTATAGTACTAGCCATGGCTAGTGAAGAAGCAGGTTGGTTGAGAAACCTGCTAGCAGAGATCCCTTTATGGGAAAGACCGATTCCAGCTGTCTTGATCCATTGCGATAGTACCGCGGCTATTGCAAAAATACAGAACCGTTATTATAACGGCAAGAAACGACAAATACGTCGTAAGCACAACACAGTTAGAGAGTTTATATCTACTGGTGCTGTGAGAGTGGATCATGTACGAACTGATGCGAACTTGGCTGATCCTTTAACGAAAGGATTAGCTAGAGAGAAGGTTTTCAAAACCTCGAAAGGAATGAGACTATTGCCCTTAGTTTGATGAGTTATTCACGATGGTAACCCAACCTATAGACTGGAGATCCCTAGATTCAATGGGTAATAAAAGGTCGTGAATGATATGATGTGAATCATGCTGACAAAATAGCAATCCCATTCCTAGATTAAAGCATGAATTCCTGAAGTGATAGTAGGATGAGTTAAAAAACTCTTAATGAGGTATAGACTCTATGTGGAGTGGAGTACCTAGCTACAGGAGTACTCTTGATAGACTCACCTAAGTGATTGTGGAAGTTTGGTCGCTTCCTATGGAATTTGTGGGCAAAATTCCTAGAGCCTTCACTACACTGGGATATACGTACATGGACGTAAAGCACGGGCTTTTTAGACTTCACCCTGGTAAGGTTGTGCGTGTAATGTCTGTTAAAGATAGAGTTCAAAACTACGAGTTACTCTAGTATATTCTAAAACATGAACACTACGCAAGAGTTCAAGTCGAAAGACACTTTTGTTTATGCACAATCTTATATTTTAAAGATTGCTCGATGAAAATTGTTTTTAAAAATCCAAGTGAGGGATTGTTGCAAATTTGGCTTTTTAAAGATAAAAACAAATCTGTGTTTACCTGGTTTTGAACCTTGGACCTCCCTCTCCTATTTTGATCTTTGAACCACTATCTATTTTATAGTCTCATATCTACTATATATCTCTTTGAGGTAGAGTATATAAGAAGATAGTTAGGACTTGGGTTTGGACCCCTTGGGGGTACCACTCTTTTATGAGGAGGGGAGAGATAGGCCCTAGCGCCCGCCGCCGCCGCCGTCCGTCGGGTTGGGTTAGGTCATTTAGAAAGCAAAACATTTTTTGCTGAAATTTTATTTGAACGAAAAATCAATTTCTAAAGAGGACTGAGTCCAAACGGTCTCTCTAGACCACGATTTGGCTCCGCGATTTTTGGCGAAAAATCCGCCACCATATCTTCTCCACGACCTGATCTTGCCAATGAACCTAGTCTATATCTTGTTTTTCGATTGTATGATTTCTACCTATATATACCATCTACCTTTAGAGTTTTATACACACAGAAATACAAAAGAGAAACAATAGAGTTCAAAAACGCTTTTCTGCTTAGCTTTCAGTTTATGCTTCGTACAGAGTTCTAGCAAACAGCTTTTCGAGTTTCTGCTTCCAGCAAACATTTTCGTACAGAGTCTATTGCAATCAGTTCTAGCTTTCTCTGTTTATGCTTCTTGTTTGTTGCTGTTTATTTCCTGGTGATTCCGAGCAAATAAGGAGATTAAGGGTGATTTGTATACCGTTCAATTATTGTGTAATTTTTGAACGAGACAGAGATTCTGGGCTGTTTTATCTTGGGGACGGCGGGGCTACGAAACTGCTTGCACAATTTTGGGCAGAGCCGCGAAACGTCTTAAAGAGAGCGACGTAGTCCGCGACTCAACCCAAGCAAAATTAGTACAATCGTTCCTTCCTTTTAATTCGTATTCTCAGCATATTTTATCAACAGTTATATATGTACGGAGTTGGATTTACAAAGTACTACGCGTTTTAAAGCTGTGCGGGCCTTAGGCTCAAAGCGGACAATATATTACTTTGTAGATCAAGTCGTGACATTTTCACGAACAATATAGTACTTTGTGAATCAAGTCGTGACATTTTCACACAACTTGCATTGCCAAAATTGTTCACCTTATTAACTTCATGGAAATTGATTATGTCATGTTGAAATACTCTCAAGTACTCCCCCCTCCAAGGCTCCATATATGCCTCTCATAGCTCAGACTCCACACATGTTCACATTGTACACCAAATCAAGAGAAATGAAAGGAAATACCATTTTTCCTGCCATCCAAGTGTAACAGCTAATGATCAGTAGATGCTTATTCTTAGTAAGTTTCCGTCTCAATAATAAGTTTCATTGAAGAGCTCCACCATTTTCTTGGAAGAGCGATTCTAAATGTCGAGGGATTGAGCGAGGAAACGAGCGAGGGAAATGAGGTGGCGAGGTGAAAGCCACTCATTTTTCTCGAGATACGTGCAAAAATGTCAACGCACGCATTTCGAGGAAAATGAGTGGCTTTCACCTCGCCACCTCATTTCCCTCGCTCGTTTCCTCGCTCAATCCCTCGACATTTAGAATTTCACCATTCTTATATATGGAAAGGGCAAATGGTATCCTATCAATGACGTATAACAAGTTAAACAACTTTCGCTCAGCCATCGCGACACTTAATTGTCGTACTGCTGGCCTCTGGACCAAATGTTTCCTCCAAAAATAAAAAGTAGTGCTGAAAAGTGACTAATGGCGTGTATATCCCCGTTAGATTATCAAGTGGTCATTTCAGGTACATGCGTGATGCTGAGATTGATTAATATTCCAAGAAATTCTAAATGTCGAGGGATTGAGCGAGGAAACGAGCGATGGAGAGGAGTCATTTATTAGCCTCAAAACTATAATCCAGCTGATACATTTATTAGCCTCAAAACTATAATCCAGCTGATACATTAGTGTGTAAAGAGTGATGGAGAGGAGTCATGAAGTAGTACAAGTAATTAGGTTGCGTGAGGCAGCCATGAGAGGGAATGTAGATTCCCTACGCGAGTTACTTGAAGAGGATCCACTCCTGCTCGACCGAATCATAGTTGATGATTGTAATTTGGAGACTCCATTGCACATAGCAGCCATGCGTGGACATGTTGATTTTGCTAGAGAAATTCTCAATCAAAATAAAGAATTTGCTTTGGAACAAGATAGCAATGGTCGTTCCCCACTTCACTTGGCATCAACCAAAGGGAATGTCGAAATGGTGAAGTTGTTTCTACTAGAAATAGAATCAGCGCGTACATGCAAATTAAGAGATGCACTAGGCAGAACTCCTCTTCATTTAGCAGCCATTAAAGGCCGAGATGATGTACTTATGGAGCTACTTGGCACTCATCGTGAGTGTACTTCTATCCTTACTAATCATGGGGAGACGATTCTACACCTTGCGACGAAGCATGGCCATTTGGATACTTTGAAACAACTACTGCATCCTGATAATCACTATGTTCTTGAGCTTTTGAACTCGAAAGACATTGACGGTAACACAATCCTTCATGTAGCTGTGCTTAACAAGCAGACTGAGGTAACATTTATTTATTTTTAAGAATAAGTACCAATTTATTTTTTGTGTTCATAAAGGCTCTAACATAGTAATATGTATACAGATAATAAAGTATTTGGTTGGAGGAGAAATAGAAGGAGTGGACATAAATGTGCGGAACAACCATCGTTGCACCCCCATGGGTATGTTGTTGCAGAATATATCTGATTGGAAGGACGTCGAAAAAAATGAGTTTGTCCATCGAGCCCAAAATGATGTTAATCGTCAAATGGCTGATGCAGCTGATTGGCTGAAAAACATCCAAAATGGATTGTTGATCACAGCGTCACTTATAGTCACTGTGACTTTCCAAGCTTCAGTAACTCCAGCGGGGGGATTTTGGGCAGAAAATAATAATGAGCACCCCGCTGGTAAGTCAATATTTGCTTATCAGAATCGATCGGCCTATACCACATACTGCGTGGCTAACAGTACAGCATTCATATTCTCCAACATTCTGATTTTGTTGCTCAGTAGTGTATCCGATGTAGGGAGAATATGGTTTATGTGGCTTGTGATGGGTATCATGTGGATTGCTGTCTTCTCATTGGGTGTGACATACTATGTTGCACTAACTTTTCAATGGTCAAGTAGGTTTAAAGATTTACCTTCAGCTATATCCATCTTTTTAGTGTCTGTGGCCTCCGTGACCCTAATTATCTTGATCAACATATGCTTGGTTCCGAAGCGTTTAAGGCGTCATAGGCGTGCAACGACTACAAGTTCTAATGTGTGAGATAGGAACATGAAAATGAAGAAAGAAGAATAATGTTATGACTTCGTATTTATATTATGCGTGTGATGGTAATAATTTATAAGGTCTGTGCAATATAGTGTATGATGAAGGGTTATGCTGGTATGGGAGAGGCCGATTTGGTCTCCCATACCTTTATCAATATAAGTCGTGAGTACACGCGATGTATGCATATAATTATTTGTTTAATATTATTTGTTTTCTAAGATTAAGTAAATGTGAAATTTATCTATTCTTCAATGATTTTGCATTGAATCTATATGCATCGAGCAAATTGTATTGATTGACACAAAAAATAAAATAGTGCTAATTAATACTTAAAATTTTATGTATCGCCTATTGGTCTAACAAAACTTTGAATTTAATTTTGTGTATGCCACTCATGCTCTTTACAACATTATAAATAAAAAATTATATATATACACACTAAAACCTTTGATTGAATGTAATTATGATGATTAAATGGTATAAATCAATATATTAAGTTTCTTTAAAATGCCATAAAAATATGAAATTAACTTAATCCTATTTTTCTATTGGGGCTATGGCAAAAGCCCATCTTATCCCATATTATAGTTTCTTTACATACACCAAAAACTAAAAAAAAAGTTGCTATGTGTACCCGACTATTTGACTCGGTTGCACAAACTATTTGTTGCACCGATAGTTTTTAGATGTTTCGACTTTGTTGCACCAACCTAAAATATGTAACACGGACTTACATTTTTTTATCAATAAAAATTATTTGGTGATTAAATTTTCTCGTTTGTGAACATTAATTTATTTTTTACAAAAAAACAAAAGTAAATCTTATTGATAAAACTAAGTTTCAATCACGAATTTTAACTTTCAAATTACATACAAACATCAAAGATACACTAATCATCGTCACAAGTTCTACAATAAATAGCAAACACTATGATAGGTTGTTGATTTAGGACTTTGAACAGATGATTCATATTGTAAATTTTTGGGTGTAGAGTTCTTGGGTTTGAATGCATTTTCTAATAGTTGCAACCATTTATATTTCTTATAATTTATTTATTGACGCTCCTAAATGAGAAATTTTCATTACCAAATGGTTTTCATTTAAAAAAAAATAGTAAATTGGTGTTACATCTTTTAGGTTGGTACAACAAAGTTAAAAATCTCAAAATGCCATTGCAACAAAGAGTTGGTACAACCGAGCCAAATACGGATACACATAGCAACTCCTAAAAAAATAAAAATTCCTTGGAGTTGCTACATGACCCAAAGTAATGTGTCACAATAGCAATACCACTGAGCCATCACACCTTTGACATACTTTAGTATGAAAATTGGATGAATGTCATAGGGGCAAATGAAAAATCTAAGAATCAGGTTAAAGACAACCTTTACTAAACGATCGTTATATAGTTTCATACAAAAAAACGAATACAAGAGGATACATTACCACTTTACCCTTTAATGAACAACTTTTCTAATAAAGAGAGAAAAAGAAAACAACAAATTAGGAATAAACAAAAGCAGATGGTTCCATCACATGGGAATTTGCACACGTTCATTCTATAGTATTAATTGGGCTTAATTATAAGATGAGTAAAGAGTTTTCATTGTGAGACAATGGTGAAGAAGAGTTTGTGGCGCATTTTGAGGGAGATGCAGGGTTGCAACCCCCTCCCTCGCCCGTTTTCTCGCTCGTTTCCTCATCAATAAATTTAGTGGGTGAAGAATGCAACACTTAGATCGAAATGCTATAGATCTGATTGCATGGGCAGACCTACTAAGGGGCGGGGGAGGGGGGGGGGGGAGGGGGGGGGGGGGAGGGGGTGCCCCCCTCAACTTAAAAAAATTATTTTATATTTAGCCTTTAAAAAAATCAATTATATAACGTATAAATACTTTATATATATATATATATATATATATATATATATATATATATATATTAGGCATTCAAATATTTTTGCATCTATATATTGGTGTAGTGGTTTAAAGTGTTTAACTTTTGGTAAATAACTCGAGTTCGATACTCTTCAAGCGCATGATTTCTTTATGGATATTCACAATTACAATTTTGTCATTATGACCTACCCTTACTTTTTTGCTTTCAACCTAAATTTCTATGTAATTACAAAAAGAAATGAATTGCTGGTTCACAAGTGGTGTAAAACCTCTAACAAAAAAAAATATTTGAAATTAATATCTAAAATAATAAATATAGAATTCAATAAAAATATATGTCATTAGCTGCCAACTCATACAAAATTTGAGCTTCATATAAATCATTTTTCTATGAAATTGTATTAGGATCTTATTACGTTCGTAAATTTCAGATTTTTTTTGCTTCAACTAGATACTTATCTTAATTATTTTTTGATTTTAATTATATGTTCTATTTATTACGCTCATTTGCCCCTTGCTAAGGTTATTGATATTGTGACCTAATTTTGGCTTAAAATTTAATTACACTGGATTCAATTTGGTATATGCAATGTATTTGTATAGTTGTATTTTTTTATTTTACTAGCTCGCGTAGAAAAAAAAATTTGCTTGCCATTTCGCCCCCCTTAACTAAAATCCTGAGTCCGCCATTGCTTGTGAACAGAGCTAAGCGCTCCTCAAGTCGTTGCTCTGGAGCAGTGTGACCTCCTCCCTGCATCAACAACTTCAAATGAAACTTGGTGATGTATTTCTTATTTTGGCTAGTTTTCAACCTTGAATTTATTTTTACTTCGATTTATAGCCCAATTATGAAACTATTATATTTAAAATCTGTGTTTTCAGCTTTTAAGAAACAAACTCTCTGAACTGGGTAGATCCATCTTAATTAAACCTAGTTCAGATCTGGATAGTAAAAGATAAATACAGCCCCCTAATCAACCAAGTTCAACTTAACTAGCTGAAATAGGAGAACAAGTTTCTTGCCTTTACAGTGGCGAACATCATGTTATTTGAATATGTCCTTGTGTACCTACGTGAAATACATACTAAAAACTTAGCTTCAAAATGAAAGTTCCCGCTAAATCATAATTCAAATACGGTTTATAGGCATACCCTGCAACTTGACCATCAGTGTACCATTGTCTCCATTCATCTGTGATGGAGTAGTTTAGCGATCTTATCCATGCTTGTGTGCTCAGATATGGGACAAGGTAATGGTGATCACTGCTATTAATTAAACATAAAACCCATATGAGAGAGCAATGCCTCACATAAAAAATGAAATGGTATAACTCAATATGTATGGTAGCCTTACCTATAAATTAAAGAACGATAGTTTCTTTTACTGAGACGCTGATAACAATCAAAATTATTTTTGACATTACGTCTATAAAATGGACCACCCCATTTGCACCTGATCCATTCCTCTATTGTTCCCTATAACATTTCTAAACTCCTTGCTACACATAGGTCTATAAATGATATATTTGCAATGTTTGTTCTGCTTGATTTGTTATACCTTGCAGACTTTAAGCGCCTTTTGGAAGTCAATATTGTTTGCCCAATGGTAAGAGAGGAAATAAGCATAATCCAGCAAGCAATATTTTTCACTTGCCCAGTTGTGAGCAAGGTTGAAAATCAAAGAATAAAGCCTTTATTATTTGAAGCTGGCATTAAACTCGATCAATCTCGTATAGAAGTCAATTGGAATCAAGTATACATACCCTACACCGAAGCTCGGGAGCTGGGGGCCTTGAAAATATAAGCTTGCTTGAATTCTCATTTAGTGCTCTTCTATCTGTAACGATTAGTTTTGGCTTGGGTGCTACTAATACACATTTCGATTCCAAGATATGTGTTGTATTCAGTCCTGAAGTACACTGTAAAGGAGAATGATGACAAACATCAAGTAATGCTTTAGATGACAGAAGTGAAATTTGACTGCCAATAAAGTAGTCACCAAGACCCTGACCTCTGATACAGCTTGAAGATCTTCAAGGCATTTTGCATTACTGGGATCAACATTCGCGTACTCTTCTCCACAACTTTTCTTCACTGACTGGAAGATAATGTAAGCACGGATTGACTTTCACTATCACTATTTTTTTTAATAAGGTTCAATATTTATACAAATCACCACACCGTATCCAACTTTCACTATCATGTGAATATGTACAAACAGACATAGTATCGAGGTGTTTACCTTAAGGAGAAGCAGGACTCCATATAAGTGCTATAAAGGGCAAATAACATTCATTTCTTCCAAGTGTTATTACAGTGTGTGACGGGGGTTGCCAATACACATGAAGTCCCTAACAGATTACCTTAAGGTTGATGGATGGTTTAGATCCTGTAAAGAATTGTATTGAAATATTATTATGTTGTATATTGTATTTTGTTATTGAATAGAATACAAGCTTATAAATCAAACTCTAACCTGGCCTTGTAGAGATAGGAAACCTAAGACTTCTATTCTATTATGACTTTCCTAACCTATTCTGTAACACTTTCCTATTCTATAACATAGGTAAACTTCTATTCTTTAACACTCCCCCGCAAGCTGGACATGTAAACACAGATGAAATGTGCAGCTTGGAGGAAACTTTGAAATCCAATTTGGTGATGATGTTTGTCGAATTCTGAAAAATTCTGGATGATTCCTGTTTGAAGAAATCATGACTCAATTCGAGTCTTAGTATTGCTCAATTTGAGTCAACACATATTTTGGATAATTCCTGTATGAAGAAATCTTGACTCAATTCGAGTCTTGGTATTGGTGATTCCTGTATGAAGAAATCATGACTCAATTCGAGTCAACACAGATTTTGGATGATTCCTGTATGAAGAAATCGTGACTCAATTCGAGTCTTAGTGTTGCTTAATTCGAGTCAACACTGATTTTGGTAGTGACCAAAGATGGTGGGTGTGAATAGCAGAGTGAAAGAGTTTTAAATTTCTTTCTTTTTCCTCCGTTACTTCTTATTCTTCTTCTCTGCCGTGCGATCTGATGTGTGATCGAACTTGTGACTGGGAGGACGAGAGAAAGATCGTGTGGTCTACATCTATCTGGGTGCTGCTGTCGTATGCGCTAGAGAGAGACTTTGTTGTTGTTCTTTGTTGAGTTGAGTAAAACTCGGGGTGCAAAGACGAGAGAAAGATCGTGTGGTCTACATCTATCTGGGTGCTGCTGTCGTATGCGCTAGAGAGAGACTTTGTTGTTGTTCTTTGTTGAGTTGAGTAAAACTCGGGGTGCAAATAGCCCTGAGCTTTATATAAGTTTGAAGAAATTCTTTCATTTTCTTCTTCTTCTAGGACATGGGCTTTGAAAGTCATGGGTAAGCGACAGTGAAACAATAACCACACTAGGTATATGGTGAGGTGGTGGTGTTTGAACCACTCCTTGTATTGTTGCTTATGGTAACTTTTTTTTTTTGGAATTTGTTGTGGTACTAAGTAAATCCGGGTGCAAATAGCCATTGTGTAAAGAGAAAATCAGCCTTTTTTTCTTCTTGTTTTTCCTTTTTTACTGTTCGATCTTCTTCGTTTCACCTTGTTGAGTGAGACCCTGGGGAAGGAGGAGTTGTTCGATATCATCCAGATCAACCTTATCAGTTCTAAAGATACCCTTGTAAACACATACGGTCTTCAAGAGTGGGAGCCCTGTAGAACTTCTCCGTACGACCATCACGGATCGAATGATGATGATGAGATCTAATGATGATGATTGATCTGTGTTGATGGATCTGATGATCAGTTCGATTGCACCGGTTGATCGATTCGATTTCATCGACCGATTTTGATGATCTGAAACAATCTAAGTTTGTTGGCGATGTTGATGATCAGAAACGATCCGAGTTCGATCTGAGTTTATGGAGTGCATCGATCTGTGGTGAGGAGATTGATGATGGATTGATTATATCCTGTTGATGATGGATAATGATCTCTTGTTGATGATGATGGTGTTTGAGATCGATGATGGTGTTTGATGAAGATTGATGATGGTTAGAGATTGATGAACCAGAGGTTGAAGATGAACACCCAAGAGACTCGTCGATTTCTTCTTCATGAGGTCTTCCTTGCTTGTGAATGAGACATTGTTGATGATGTTGATACATCTGATGATGAGGTGATGAGGTCTTCCTCCCTGCTGTCGTCTCCTTCACCTCCACCACAGCGATCTCCGCCGCGTCGATGATGTTGTTGGAAGGGGCGTCAATCGATCACTGAGACAGACCGATTAGGATTTGATCAAATTTTTTTTTTGATGTTTTGATTGCTGTTTTGTGACAATTGATTTTGCAATTTCCATATTTGAGAATAGAAATTGAATGAACTCACTCCTAATCAAAGAAAAATAAAAAATAAACCACCTATTTCAATTGCAAATCCAGTGAGAGAAGAACAGCCAGGACCTCCTGAGATCCAAAGCATAAGAGGATCCTCACTTGGCTTCCTTTTAGTTCAGGGTTTGTGGTTCGTCAGACTAACAGCAGTCCGATGCCAACATTTCGGATGAAAACAGTTCGGATGAAGAAGATTTGGATGAAAACACCATCAGGTCAAGGATAATGTCAGATTTAAAAAAAGACCACATACGATATTAATGAAAAGATTCGATAAGAAGAATATGACAACAAAAAATTCCCTAGATCACGACTGCTTCAAACACTTCAAGGTTTTTCCTTGAAGATCATCTAGAATGAAGAAATGTAACAGCAAGTATAGGCTTTGATCTAGGGGTTGGTCAGTCAAGATTTGATAAATAAATAAAATAAAATAAAATAAAATAAAAAGCTTTTTGCAGTATTAGTGATCATCCGTTGACATTTTAATGTCTGAAATTTGGACATTCCACTACGGATGTGTTGTGTGTAAATGTCTAAAATCTCTTTTCCTCACGGCATAGTTTCCTTGAGATCGATATCCAAGGAGTTCCCCATAAAAATAAAAATTTTAAATAACAAAAAGCTTGAATTCAGAAAGAAAAAAAATGTTGGTTCATCAACTTTGGGAATTAGTGCTAAAATTTTTGCAATAAACGAACCTGGCAGAGAACGACATTTTTGGAAGAATGTGAACTGAAGATTCTTATTTTGTTATAGTAGTTTCGTTCTAGATTTATGTTAAGCCAACACACTGAACAATTTTTAAAATTGAAGCACTGTGTGTTATGCGGATGCAATTGAATTTATCTAAATAAATTCCAACAAATTTGTTTAAGATCAAAGTTTGATGCAAACCACCTTTTCTGTGATACCCTTGTGTGGATGAACCTGAGGGGGAGGATGCGGAAGAGGCATGTGGATCCCAAGGGGGATTGGGCGAGTTATCAAGGGGAGATTATAGTCCCACGTACATCGCCTAAGTGAGGGAATGAGATGTGCTATATATGTATGAGGTTGGATCTACAAAGTACTACGCGTTTTAAAGCTGTGCGGGCCTTGGGCCCAAAGCGAACAATATAGTACTTTGTGGATCGGGTCGTGACAAAATGATATCAGAACCGGACCTAGCCAGCTGAAGTGTGCCAACGAAGACGTTGGACTCCTTTAGGGGGGTGGACTGTGATACCCTTATGTGGGCAAACATGGGGGGAGGGTGCAGGAGAAGCTTGTGATGGCGAAGCCCAATAGGCCCATGAATCCCAAGAGGGGTTGGGCGAGCTACCAAATGGATGACAATGTGTTTGCTCTATTGAATAAGCCCAATAAACCCGTGAATCCTTAAGGATGACAATGTGCTTGCTCTATTGAATAAACTCGAGGTAAGTCCTCAAGCAACCGAAGATAAAAGGGGGTCGAAGTTCAGTCCGTCTATTGCGAATCATAGTTTGGGAGATACTTTAGACAAGGCAATTTCCTTGTTTAAATCGGTTCCATTAGTGGAGACCTTTGGAAGTCCTGGTAGTTCAGGGTTTGTGGGTCGTCAGGCTAAGAGTGAAAACGAACAGGAGTCCGATACCAACATTTCGGATGAAAACAGTTCGGATGAAAAAGATTTGGATGAAAACACCATCAGGTCAAGGATAGTGTCAGGTTTAAAGAAAAACCACATACGATTAATGAAAAGATTCGATAAGAGGAATATGACAAACGACTGCTTCAAAGACTTCAAGGTTTTTCCTCGAAGATCATCTAGAATGAAGAAATGTAACAGTAAGCACATGCCTTGATATAGGGGTTTGGTCAGTCTAGATTTGATAAAAAAAATGCTTTTTGCAATATTAGTGATCATCCGTTGACATTCTAATGTCTGAAATTTGGACATTCCACTACGGATGTGTCGTGTGTAAATGTCTAAATCCTCTTTTGCTCACGGCATAGTCGCCTTGATACCAATATCTAGGAAGTTCCCCATAAAAATAAAAAAAATAAATAAAAAAAAGCTTAAATTCAGAAAGAAAAAAAAATGTTGGTTCATCAGCTTTGGGAATTAGTACTAAATATTTTGCAATAAACGAACCTGGCAGAAAATGACATTTTTGGAAGAATGCAAATTGAAGATACTTGTTTTGTTATAGTAGTTTCATTCTAGATTTATGTTAAGCCAACACACTGAACATGTAAAGAATTGTATTGAAATATTATTGTACTGTATATTGTGTAATGTCATTGATGAATACAAACTTATATAAAGCTAACTCTGTCATAACCTTGTAGAGATAGGAAATCTAAGACTTCTATTCTATTCTGACTTTCCTAACCTATTCTGTAACATTTTCCTATTTTGTAAGATATGTAGACTTCTATTCTGTAATACTCTCATATTTTGTAACATAGGTAGACTTCTATTTTTTTAACACTCCCTCACAAGCTGGATAAGTAGACGTAGACGAAATGTGCAGCTTGGAGGAAACTGTGAAGTCCAATTTGGTGATAAAATCATGATGTCGAGTGATTGTCGAATTCTGGATGATTCCTGTATGAAGAAACCATGACTCAATTCGAGTATTGGTATTGCTCAATTTGAGTCAACACAGATTTTGGATGATTCATGTATGAAGAAATCTTGTCTCAATTCTAGTATTAGTATTGGCGATTCCTGTATGAAGAAATCATGATTCAATTCGAGTCAACACAGATTTTGGTTGATTCCTGTATGAAGAAATGGTGACTCAATTCGAGTCTTGGTATTGGTGATTCACGTATGAAGAAATCTTGATATTGATGATTCTTGTATGAAGAAATCAAGACTCAATTCGAGTCTTGGTGTTGCTCAATTCGAGTCAACACAGATTTTGGTACCAAAGATGGTGGGTGTGAATAGTGGAGTGAAAGAGATTCAAATTTCTTTCTTTTCCCTCCATTCCTTCTTCTTCTTCCCTGTTGTGCGATCTGATGTTTGATCGAACTTGTGATAGAAAGAGTGGATGACTACATCTGTCTGGGTGCTGCTGTCGTGTGCGCCAGAGAGAGACTTTGTTATTATTCTTTGTTGAGTTGAGTAAAACTCGGGGTGCAAATAGCCTAGAGCTTTATATCAGTTTGAAGAAATTCTTTCCTTTTCTTCTTTTGGGACTTGGGTTTTGAGAGCCATGGTCAGATCTCGATTCCATATGTTGTAATTGGTAGGAGTAAGCGACTGTGAAACAAGAGCCACCTCATGTATATGGTGAAGTGGTGGGGTTTGAACCACTGCTTGTATTGTCGCTTATGGTGGCAGATTTTTTTTGTGATGGTACTAAGTAAATTCGGTGGTGCAAATAATGACTGTGTAAAGAGAAAAACATAGAAAGGCCTGGAAGAAAATTTTTGTTCTTTTTCTCCATGCTCTGGTTTCTTCTCGCCTCTGGAGCTAACTCTTCTCTAATTAGTTTGAGATTGGTGGCACTGATTGAGCCTGTGAGGGAGATGCCATTGTTGGCTTAACTTCTAATGACACAAGCACCTCATCTTGTGCTTCTACCGGCATGCTTAGGTAACCTCACAAGCTCAAACAAAGAATGGGACTTGAAGAAACAAACGAGGAATGGGTTTGGCCGATCGAAGCTTTGGCTTTTGGTGATAGGTGATGATCAGTGTTGATGTTCTGATCGACAAAAGCAGTTGTCGCTGTGATGGGGGTTCAATTGATTCGAACGATGATGACGAGATCCATTGTAGATAGATATGATGAATTGTTGATGTTCTGTTGGATCTTTGTTGATCTTTGTTGGATGGATCTTTATTGATCTTTGTTGGCTGGATCGATGTTGATCTTTGTTGGATTGATGGTGGTTTGATGGTGGTTTGGACGATATTGATGATGATTGATTGGTAGGGTTTGATGATGTTTTGATGGTTTGAAGATGTTCTGAGATTGATATTGATGATATTTATGGGTTGTTTATTTATTTTCCCTCTGTTTCTTCTTCTTATTTTATAAAATTGAAGCATTGTGTGTTATGCGGATGCAATTGCATCCATCCAAAAAAATTCCAACAAATTTTTTTAAGATCAAAATTTGATGTGAACCACCTTTTCTGTGATACCTTGTGTGCACGAACTTGAGGGGGAGGATGCGGGAGAGGCTTGTGAATCCCAAGGGGGTTGAGCGAGTTATCAAAGGGAGATTATAGTCTCACATCGCCTAGGTGAGGAAATGGGATGTGCTATATATATATGAGGTTGGATCTACAAAGCCAATGGTGTTATGGTCGAGTGGTTAGGGCTGTGTGGGTTTATCCCCCACGTCCTAGGTTCTAGACCCGCCGGCGGCATGGTTACTTTCTTATGGTGTTGACCTGTAGGTCGCACCTTGTTGATAGGTTATGAGATCCTATAAAAACCCAGCTCGCTTTCCAAAAAAAAAGTTGGATCTACAACTTGCAGACTTCCAACTTACTTCAGTCCAACTTGCAGCATATAGCATTACTTGCATTCTTCGAATATAGCATTACTTGCATTCTTCAAAGCCCTCATTGGTTCATTGATTTATACTTCTTCCTTGTAAAAAATACAATCACTATCATATAAGAAAGGCAATAATCACGTACCTGAAGTTCAAACCCATTAGTGGCAAAGTCACCAAAAGTGCTTCCATTTTCAGAGTTGCCAAGCAAATTATAAAATGCAATGTAAGGTGCTCCACATTTCAATGTAAGTTGATAATATGTTCAAAATGTATTCTCCATATTAGCACCCTGATTCCGTCCCATCCCGAACCCGTTTGTGATGGGAAAGGGATGAGTATATCTCGTCCTATCTCGTCCCGTGCCCACCCTTAGTTTATACCTACTAACAGCATTGGGTGGAAGGGGTTAAGGGTAAATTTTATTTATTTTTGCTTCGTCTTCACAAGCTCTCTAACATAGTTATATGTATTAGATAGTAAAGTATTTGGTTGGAGGAGAAATAGGAGTGGACATAAATGTGCTGAACAACCATGGTTGCACCCCCATGGATGTATTGGAAGGACGTCGAAATTAATGATCAGTTTGTCCATCGAGCCAAAAATTATGTTAATGGACCTACAAATTCAACCATTATAATGATTTTGGACAGAAGATAAATATTATGATGCGATGGGTAGTATGCAGTACGCTGGTGAGTCAGTAATAGCTTCTGAGTATACAACTGCCTACGCCATATACTGCACGGCTAACACTACCACATTCATGTTCTCAAACATTCAAATTTTGTTGCTCACTAGTGTAACCAATGTAGGGAGAAAATGGTTTATGTGGCTTGTGATGGATACATGTGGATTGCTGTCATCTCATTGGGTGTGACATACTCTCTTGCAATTTATGCAGTGTTACCTGTTAACGACTATCATTTGGATAAAGTTTTATTCATCTTTCTTGGGTTTCTGGCCTTCGTGACCCTAGATATCCTGATCAACATATGCTTGGTTCCGAAGCGCTTAAGGCATCATAGGCTTGCAACGACTACAAGTTCTAATGTGTGAGATAGGAACGTGAAAATGAAGAAAGAAGGATAATGTTACGATGTCATATTTATATTATGCGTGTCATGGTAATAAATTCTAAGGTGTTATCTCCAACTAGATTTGATTTTTTTTTTTTTATTAGAACCTCCAGTGGGGAGGGGCAGCTATGGGATGCCAGGCCTTAATTACTTGGAAAAAATTCTGATACAAAACATCGGGGGTACCTGACGACTATACCTGATAAGTAAAAATCCAATTGGACAAACATCATAAAACTATAAAAATCAAAAAAAAAAAAACCGTCCATAACTCACTAGCCTAGGCCAACATCCCCCAAAGTGACATAACCACTTGAGATTGTTCTATTTTTCAACTTGGCCAAGTCCACAACATGCCTTGTGCAAATTGTGATAGCTATAAAACTCCAACAGTTGCAACTAAAAAGAGATTGCAACTTGCATCATGTTAAAACATTGCAAAACCAAATTGCATTTTGTTAAAACCAAATTGCATCTTGTTAAAACCTTGCAAAACCAACTTGCAAAACCAAATTGCATCTTCTCACAATGCCAATGTTCAGCACAAGCATCCAGCAGCAACACAATCAGGCAGCACAAGCATCCAGCATCAACACAAGCAGGCAGCACAGTCCGCAACAGCGTCCAGCAACAACAGACAGGCCACTGCAACGCAGCCACTCAGCACCGCAGCCTCCATCACGCCCTGCCTTACCAGCAGTCCTAACCGAAACACAGTCCGCAGCAGCCAGCCCCCAGACATCCCATTCCATACACTCAGCAACCTCTCCTTGCCCTGAAAAATAGGGTATACTCTGTTTTACAGTAGAGTATCCTTCTAGCTCTCGATTCCAGCGCCTATCAATGCACATTCTTGCGGCGTCTACTCTTCCCCGTGACGTATGTATGCCGTATGCCAACGGTCCAACACTGATAATCCTGCCACTCTCCCAGGAAGATCATTCGCCGTGAAAGAGACAGTCCTATGATCTCGTTGAGCTCTATCTGCTAAAGCGTCCGCCACCGCGTTGGCTTCTCTATAAATATAGGAACAATCTAAAGTCATTTGTGCCGCTAAAAATTTGATTTCCTTCAAAATATTCTACGAATGCCACGATATCTTGAAATTGCCCTTAAACCATCCACAAACAATTGCCGAATCTGTCTGAACAACCACCTGTTTAAAGTCCAATGAGAGACAAAGGCGGAGACCTTCAGCTAGAGCCAAAATTTCCGCTTTATTATTTGAGCCTGCACCAAAAATATTTGCTTTCCCCCAACACAAAAACCCCTAGAGTCTCTAATGATCACACTGCCCGCAGCCATGTTCTTACGGGAGGACCCATCCACATTGAGAGCAACAAAATCTGACGGAGGGGGATGTCAGAACACTACTCTACTTAGCTTTCTCAAAACTGGAGTTTCTTGTATCCCCAAAGCCCTTAATTGTATTCCCGGTCAAGAAATACAAATTACCTCTTTTGATTGTCTTCATCACCACCATTGCACCAGACACAACCTTGAGAACACCATCTGACACGGTTATCTTGTAACCTTTGGTATCCAAGGAACCCACTGAGATGAGATTCTTCTTCAAAGCAGGAACATACCTTACTTCTTTCAAATCCCGAACTATACCATCAAACATCTTCAGCCGGATTGTACCTATCCCTTCTGTTTTGCATGTATGATCATTACCCATCAAAACAGTTCCACCATCTAGCCTTTTAAAGCTAGAAAACCAGTCCCTATGGGGACACATATGATAAGTGCAACCCGAATCCACAATCCACTCGTCAGTGGAACACATCAATGCTGATAGAGACAGGGAATACTCATCAGAATCTTCATTACTACGCTCGGCAACATTCACATTGGTGCGTCTCTTCCCTTTCTCTTTGGCTTTGATTTTCAGACAATCTTTTACCCAATGCCCTTTCTGATGACAGTAAGCGCATTCATTTATCGCCGGAGCCTTTGACCCACTTCTCGATTTAGATCGAGATTTATCTCTTTGACCACCAGATTTTCTCTTTCTTGATCTCCCCCTCGCAGTCAATGCTTTAGACGCTGCATCCCTATGGACTTTAAGGTCCATCTTCCTGTACTCATAATTGAGCAGCGCTGTAGCAATCTCATCATAATTTAATGATTCTTTTCCCGTTAACAAAGTTGTAACGAGATGCTCATATTCTTCTGGAAGGGAATTCAAAAGGCACAAAGCCTTATAATTCTCTGGAGCAATTTCTTCTAAATTCAATAGGTCGGCAATTAGCCTATTGAATTCATCCAGATGCTCAGACAAAGTAATACCTTGTCTCATATTCATCCGGAACAACTGTTTCATGAGGAAGAGTTTATTCTGAATACTCTTCGTCATGTACTTGTCTTCCAACTTTTTCCACAATGCTTTAGCGGAGGTTTCCTTCATGACGAAGTATTTTTGTTCCTTCGCTAAACACAGTCGGATAGACCCACATGCTTGCCGATTCAATTTGTTCCAATCTTATTCTCTCATAGCGTCCGGCTTATCACCCAAAGCATTCTCTAAATTCTGTTGTGCGAGCACATCCAATACTTCACATTGCCACATGCCGAAGTTGTTCTTGCCATTGAACTTTTCGACATCAAACTTACCAACCGTAGCGGTAATCATCTTCGAACTGGAACTTGAACTTGATGTCTCTGTCATGTTCCTCAATACTTTCAT